>JADLZL010003974.1:0-207375 GCA_015844335.1 Chrysopogon serrulatus
CTTTTCAATCTGGGTGACTAAAAAAAAGGAAATTTGAAAGAGAATTTGCCGGTGAAAAAAGAACACTAAACCAAAACCAAATCAGAAATCATGGAAAACCTGCCATTGAAAAAATCAAAAATAAAAATAATTCAAAAACTGTCATGGATTAGCATAAATAAAAATCAGAAACCAGTATGTATTAGGGGACCGTAGGTGGACAAAAATCAGAAAACAGAAAATGAATCCGAAACTAGATTTGATTAGCCAACGAAACACGGGGTAATTTTGGAATAAAAAAGTGGCTTCGAAGAAATTCTTCTCTTTATAATAACAGGCAGAGAGTAGAAATTAGAGATAGAGATATTTTAGCACAAAAAAGTCAAATGTCTACTCTAGTTCAACTCTTATAGACATAGGATCAACAACAAAAAATACAAAAAATTATTACATGAGCTCATAAAACAATAATCTATCCTTATCCTTATTTTTGTGTTCCAGGGTCCCCTCACAATCTACTGTACGATCGGATCCTTCTAGGTCCTCTCAGCCCTGCTACAAACACCGTCCACGTGCCTCCCTTCTGGAATCAACCAAACAGCTCAGCACTTTACTTACGTACGGAAACAACTCACCTCCATCTCCGTGTGCCGCAGCGTTGCGCCGCCGCAGCCATCCCGTCCCGCGAGCTGCGTGCCGCAGCCTCGCAGCCCCACAATCCCGCCCCGCGCGTCGCAGTCGCACGTGCCTGCCGCGCCGCCAAGACCCGGCCCGCGCGCGCCCGGGTCAGCACCGCTGCAGCTGCCGTCCCGCACCAGCGCCGCGTCGCGGCCGCCGGTGCCTGCCCGCGCGCCGCCGCCTCGCACCACCACCGCCCAGCCCACGCCCCCACCAGCCTCAGCGCCACCGCCGCTCATCCGAGGCTGCCTGATACTGCACATCCGCCCTCTCCGCCTCTTCTTTCGCGGGCGCGCCGCCCCTTCAAGAAATGGCGCCCCCTTCCTCTTCCTGCCTCTGGCTTTCATACGTTAGAAAATAATCAGTGTTCGTGTACAGTTTTTTTATAGGTTCATTCCTCAGTTCTTTAAATTTCAGTGTACCAGTCCAATTGCATATTTATTCTAATTATTATAATTTTCTCCCAGAGACCAGCCTCAGGTTGCAATTGTTTGGATGGTGGTCAGGGCTGCAAAAAGTGTACGTGATCTATTCCTCTTCTACGAACCTTTCTTTCCCTTTCACCTTCATGTATTACTGCTCATGTGACCTAGCAAATGTCCCTTTGGATTATTTATATTTCTATTGGGTAAAATGTGCTCCTAAAAGCATCTGGATTTGTTTGCCCACCACAAAGAATATACCCCCTAGGCAAATTGCAATGCTATACACAAATAACTGAACTCCAGTATGTGTTTAGTTACATGGATGCATACACAGTGCAGTGGCTGCAGAATATACCTCAGGATTTTAGACATAAATGGATTGGGATTTTGATAGTGCAATTACAAAAATGGTAAGATGTCACGCTTATTTTATATTACTCTAAAAGGGTTGGTTACTTAGGAAATCCATGCCAAGCCCTGCTTTGACTTAACTGTTGAAATAAAAATGAGCAAAAATCATCAAGCTCAA
Source organism: Chrysopogon serrulatus (assembly GCA_015844335.1). NCBI lineage: Eukaryota > Viridiplantae > Streptophyta > Magnoliopsida > Poales > Poaceae > Chrysopogon > Chrysopogon serrulatus. The sequence continues at coordinate 1,612 of JADLZL010003974.1, forward strand.
AAAGCTTTGGTTCACATTGAATTTTCATAATATTATTCACCTTGCTTTGTTTGTTGTTTTCATCAGCTTTGGATGATTAATCTTTAGATATGTTTTGTCCTTGCAGCGTACATTCACACACACCTGCAAGGTACAAAATCAAAAAAATGGCAACTACCTATCCTCAGTCTCTGTTTCATATGCTACATTTCTGTCCATGGTTTCCAACACAAGCTCATATAGAACACAAGTGACATATGTTATATTTTAAGGAATAGGGATGTATGCAAGACGCAAAATAAAATTGCTCTGTACTAAAAAAAACAAGGAATCACTATACATAATAACAATTGACAGTAGGAAATGAAAAAAAAAGCTGTTCAGTTAGCAAGTACCAATATGCAAGATTTAAATATGACTTGAAAGTTTTGTGTTTATTTCATGGTCAACATGCTCTTATTACATCATCTTAGATACTCCTTTCTTATCTCCCAATTTTGTACTAACTGATTGCAGTTTGGTTCCTCCCATTATATCTTCTGACAGGTTGTTGGTCGCTTAGAGGTAGATTTTGCATCTCTTGAAGAAAAAAAAGAAAACTGGACACTGACACAAGAGCGGGAACTTAACTGCAGCAAGCTGTTGGTCAATTTATAGTCACCGACTACCCTCCTGATTGCAACAAAGAAGTAAGACATGTTCAAAGCTGAATAATATCATTTCTGTCTTACTGAAACAACTCTTCAGACATGGTGTGCATTGTATTTTCTTCGATTAAAAAACACAGGTTTAGGTTAGTGCAGTATGAGGAATGATGTCTATGCCAAGTGATTTGTGGCAAACAGCTTAGCATATCTACTTTGTGTTCGGTAAATTATATATTTCTAGGTCATGGTGCATGAAAGGATTTTTTTCATAGGTTCACCTAACCATGTTACGGCTTCACAATATCTGAGTCCTAACACTTAAATGAAATTATGAAGTGATATTCAAAATACGATTTGACAAAATCATTATGCAGCTATGGCATTCAGGAAAAGAAGCAGCAGCAGCGTGGACTGGATGGCTGCTGCTGTGTTGGTTGCTCTCCTGGTCATGCCCTCTCTTCTGACGTCCACCGATGCAGGTACGAGCAATCGTGCAGATAATCTCAGCTGCAGTGCGTGCTTCTGCCAGCAACAAGAGATTCTTGAGACTCATTGTTAATTGTTTACTGATGATAAAAAGAGACTTAGTTTTGTTGCATGGTTGATTTAATTTGCAATTCTTGTGTGTATGCAGAGATTGGCAAAACGGAGTGCACGCACGTGGATTATGAAGGACCGAATACGGCGACCAGAGGGGGGGTGAATGGGAGTCCATCAAAATTTCTTTCGAATGGCCACTGTCCCAATCGACCCTCCAAAAACCCAAAACTTACACGCGAGTAGTTCTCGAGTCAACAGGTGACTGGATGTTCTCCGGTAGAGCCCGGGAACACAGCGGAACACTCGAAGCAACGAAAGACCAAGCGGACACACAAAACTCCCCAAAGACAAAAGCTGCAACAGACCCTTGAGGTTCAGCGCTTTGGTGCTGAGGTTCAGCCCTATCAGACTCAGGCAGCAAGGAGCTACGGACCGTTGAGGTTCAGCGCCTCAAGTGCTGAAGTTCAGCACTTATCAGACTTACACGGAAAAAGCAACAGACCACTGAGGTTCAGCGCCTCAAGTACTGAGGTTCAGCACGGGTTCCAACACACGAACAGCACGAACAAAAATCGCCATGATCTTTGTTGACGGTCATTAAGCATGAATTCTATACCGTCAACTATCACTTAAAAAGGGACAATAATAGAAACATAGGGGTTATAACTGACAAGTTCCACGAGTTTTGGTGAATTGTCTTTTTTTCAGGGAATTATTCAGAAAAGCTTAAAAGATGGATTAGAGTGCATAATTATCACGAAACTTAACCGCGACGGAAAATATCGCCAATAGGACGTGGAAAGGATCTAGAAGACACCCGAAACAACGGGACCGGCAGAGACCACCAGGTGGGGCCGGCCGGCTCCACCATGGCGCCGGGCGGTGCCCCCTGTTAGGGTTTTGCCCTCCTCTTCTGGAAGCTTCCTCCACCGCCTCCTACGATGCATCTCGGCCTTTGGTTAAGTCGGTTTGATCATGCGGCGCACGTTAATCCCACCGTGCTATAAATAAAGAGGCAGACCCTCTCCTGAAGAGAACCAATTCATTTCTCCTGCTTTATTTGTCAAGAGTAGACAGAAGTTAGGGTTTTCAGAGATTAGAAGTAGAGCTCTAGTTCTTAAAGTTCTTAGTTTAGGCGTCTAGCAAGGTTCAAGTAGAGTTGGGCGCTACGCTCAGGATTTCAGATCTGTTCGTTTGGAGATCGGTAATTTTAGCTTGTATCTCATTATGACTTTGCTCTACTTTAATATATTGCTACTTATTCAGTTTTTAGTTTATTCTAGTTGCATATTCGATATAGTTATGATTGATGATGATTATTGTCATATGATCGTGAAGCGCCTAATTCAATACTCGAGTGAGTTAGGTGGTATGTATTATGTAGACGTGGTGTCTAGATATATTATGTACCTACGGAGGCACCCTGACTTGCCGGATCGTGTGGTAGTCCGCGCAGGTGACAGCTGCGTTGGTTCCTCTGTAGTCCACCCCCGTACGTAGGACTAGCAGAGCGCGGTCACGAAGGAGGTGACCCTTGTGTCTTAATATCCTCATTAGATGATGCTCCTTATGATGTTTTCTGAGTTGGTTCTACTATAGATGAAAATGTGTAATATGGCGTAGGCTGTAGACTTTGTATTTAGTAATTACATAGGTTTTCTTTACTCTAGCCGCATCTCGAGATTATTTTACTATATTAGTGAGTCTCTATATTCTATTTCTGGAATACCATTTATCTTATTTACTCAGTTATCATTTATCATATTATTATTGACTTATTATCGCTAAAGCATTAGAGCAATTGGCTATGATAGGTCTACACATTTATTATTAGAATTCATTATCTTTTTAATCCCTATAAGTTGTCTACTTCTAATGAATAGAATGCCTCTTTAGCCTTTTGGCATAAAACAAATCAACGATACTCGGAATACTCCCCGGCTGAAGTGCTACAATAGGAGAATTATAAATGGCGCTTGCGGATATATTCTAAAGTATTATTTTTTAGAGTCTTTACGTGTAGATTATTTTACCATTGGTTTTTGGCATCATGTTAGGGATGACAACTTAACATGAAGTGATATTAAAATTACAAACAAGCATTTCTGGCACCGTTGCCGGGGAAGGCAATTATATTCATTGGGATAATTTATAGGGATTCGTTAATTTTATTCGCCAGGATATATTTTTTTAAAATTTCATATAAGGGACTTTTTCATAGGAACTATTTTATAGAAAAGCATAAAAATAACTCTAGATATAAATACCTATAGATAGACCCTAGCCTTTTGCTTTAGCAGACTTACCTGTGTTTTATTTATATTTAGATATTTTATAGGGTAAGTGCATGATTGATTGTAGTACTTTAATTCTTATCAATCAGTAACAACCATAAGAAGAAGGGTCTTACATTATTTTGAGAAGCCATAGCTGAGAAAATTCTGCGTGAATTCTCTGCTCCAAGCACTGAGAACATTCGCATTGGTCCAACCTTCAACCTTGGAGAATATGACTATGAGATCAAGCCAAGCCTCATCAAAATGGTGCAACTTATCATATTTAGTAGAAAGAAGGATAAAGATGCAATCGCCCATCTACAGAATTTTCTGGAGATTGGCAACACCATTAACATTCAGGACATTCCTCAAGACGTCGTGCTCCTTCGTTTGTTTTCTTTTTCACTAGAGGGAAAGGCAAGCAGTGGTTTTATCAGAATAAAGATCAAGTCAAGACATGGGAAGAATATTTAAAAACTTTCCTAGAGAAGTTTTTCCCAATAAGCAGAACCAATATCTTAAGAGGAAAGATTTTAGAATTTTGTCAAGTAGAAAGGTGAACCTATTCCAGAAGGTTGGGAGCGTTTTCAAGAGTATATATCAAATTGCCCACATTATGGAATGGAAAAATGGTTGCTCATGTAAATATTTTATCACGGACTAACCCAAAGGTCATGTGAGCAACTGGACGCCACTGCTAAAGGATCATTTATGTCACTCACTCCTAAAAAAGCTGAAGATATTATGGCAAAGATAACAGAAAATCAGAGTTGGACATACAACACTCAGACATGCTATAAGAATAAAGAAGTTTCATCACAGAAAGTGTGCGCATTATCAACCAAGATGGATGTACTGTTGAACTGGTTAGAGCAAAGGGATAACTATAAAAAGGATCGTCAAGCTATTCAAGATGCATTCAATTCTCAGAATCAATGTGGAGAGTATTTAGGAGTTGAATTTGTAAATTCCCCGGAAGAAATTAGTACAGTCATCAAGAAGCAAGGATGGAGTCAACCTCGGACAACAAATCAAGGTACGTACCAAGGTAATTATAATTCTTCAAATCAAAGACAACAACCCTTGAGAGAATTAATATTAGAACAAGCTAAAATTAATGAAAGTATTCATAAGAAGCTTGCTTTTAGTGATAAAATATTAGAAGGAATTAATTTGAAATTGGATAATTTCTCTTTAGCTGTTAAAGATCAGATAATATTTAAAAAAAGGTAGAATCACAAGTTACACATTTAGCTTCTACTCTATCTGCTACTAACCATGAGCAAGTAAGAGGAATATCAACTAGAGGAGGTAAGTCTACACGTGATCCACCTTACCCAAAAGGGGCATGTAGACCATCACATTTAGTGCAGGTAGAAAAAGTCGAAGGGGACAACAGAGAAAGAGAAGTTGAATAACTTTCATCAACAGTTCAACCACAAGAACAAGAATTAACCCAAGACTTTCATGACACTACTATCCTACCGTTTCCATGCAGAAGGAGAAGAGTTAAAATAGATGATCAATTCGGTAAGTTTGTAGAGGTAATTTAAAAATTATATGTCAACATCCCGTTGTTAGATGCCATGCAGGTGCCTACATACGCGAAGTATCTTCGAACCATCCTCAACAATAAGGGACCATTAACTTTTACTAAAGTCGTCAAGCTAACAGAGGAGTGTAGCGAGGCAATTCTGAGTTCTTCTCCTACCAAGAAGAAGGATCCAGGGTGCCCCACTATAGATTGTTCAATAGGAAACCAGATATTCGAGAACGCTTTATGTGATCTTGGTGCAAGCGTCAGCGTTATGCCCAAGACGGTCTTCGACAAGCTTAACTATTCTACGCTCACGCCAACTTTGATGTGTTGCGCAATTAGGCGACCGGTCGGTCCGCTATCCTGCAGAATTGCGAGAAAATATTCCATAAAAATCTGTAACTTTTTTCGTTCCTGTAGATTTAGTAGTACTTGACATGCAGGAAGAGAGGAAGATACCTCTTATCCTCAGGCGACCATTCCTTAATAACGCAAATGCAACCATCAATGTCGGAGCTGGAGAAATCACATTCACCATCAATGGGCAAGAAGAGCGGTTCGTATTCAAGCCAAGACTGAAACAATGTCAAACTCTGAAGTATCATGGAGAACAAGATATAGCAACTTCTCCGACATCGAAGGACAATCGTGAAGAATAATTCAACTGGAAAAGTCCAGGTCAATGGACTTAAAACCCCGAACCTTCACCGGGAGGTAACTCGGTAGTTATCAGCAATTTAATTCTCGCATTAAAAATAGTATATTTATTTTCTATAATTGCATTATTAAAAAGAAATAAAATAAGTATGTTATAGATAAATCTTAAGCCCCATGAGATTACTACTAACGGAGCGTAAAACCCCCGTCAGTGAAATTTACTATGGAGGCAGAAAAATATAAAAAGACCATCACTAGAATTCTAATTTTTCATAGATTCATAAAAGTAATTTATTTTTTCATTCTTGTGTCATTATACGGTATAAATATGGGAGACATGTGGGACCCACAAACATCATACCCATGTCACTTCACATCACATCACACCTACCATCACTCACCACCATCCAAAAATTCAAATTATCACACCCACATGCATGTACCCTCTCCGTCCTTTCCTGCCACCGAAAGCACTGCCTAGGGAGTAGCCATCTGATCACATGCATGCTAAATACAACACCTGAGAAATGAGAGAGCCAGAAGACACAAGGTGGGGCCGGCCGGCCCCACAGCCACGCCGACCGGCACCCCTCTTCCTCTGTCTCCCACTTCTCTCACTCACTCATTTTCTCACCTACACACCAGAGAGCTCTGTTCTTCCCCATTCCCAAGAACGACACTCCAATCTTTCAAATCCCCCATTAATTAGCAAGAAAAAGAGGAAAAGAAAGAAGAGAAAGTAAAGTCCAAGATCATCAAGAGGAACCCTTCTCTCCTTTCTCTTTGATTTGCTAATCCTAATCCTTTTCAAGTTTTCGTGTTCTTGTTTGTTCTTGTCGTGTTTTTTATGTTCTTGATTCCATAGGCAAGATGAGCAAGAAGGGATGGTTGAGCAATGTGAAGAATGCCACCAAGAATGCTCTTACATTCCACACTACATGAAGCCGGTCATCATCTCAAGCACCGTCATTCGTTAGCTCCGGAATGGACGTCGATCCTCCATCACCCTTCGAGTATGGCAACCCTTCATCTTCTTCCCAACAGGAAGAGAGGTATGAACTAACGAACATCACCCAAATTTCGTTACCACTTAGGCCGCAAACTAAAATATTCAATGTGGTTAAGATAAAAGAATTTACACATACTCCAATATTTGATGACACATTGCTCCATGAAACTAGAATGGATTCCGAGTTTCAGCTCATATTTAGAAATATTGGATGGGAAGGTGCATGGCAAGTCACTGAACAGGGTAGCAAATTACTCACTATAAAATTTATTAGCACCCTAGACTTTGATGATGATGATGATGTTAGTTTTAGACTATTTAATAAACCTTTCATCCTTTCATAGAAAACCCTTAGTGTGACACTAGGGTTTTCACCCCAGTGTGTAGTTAATATAGCAGAAGTTCTCTAAAATTTTAATAAAGATAATTTTTGGGAGAGCATCACTGCAAAGAAACCAGAACGAAAACAGAAATACACTACTGAGGAAGTCCAACATCCCACACTGAGATTCTTGCATAAATGGTTAGCTTTTATATTTTTTCCTAGAGAGGAATTAAACACTACAAGATAAGATGAACTGTATTTATTGTATATCATGATTAAAAAGAGAAAAGCATCACCAGTGAAAATGATGTTGAATTATTGGAGAACTGTTCCTTCTATGCGAAAATACAGTATTTCTTTTACTTTCTAGATTACACGTTTAGCTACAGGGCTAGGATTGTTACAACATGCTACACTTACTTTTATCTCTGATGCCCGTAGAATTAGTGGCTATGATTTCTTTTTTTGTGCTCATCTGCTGAAACACCGGAATAATAAAATAGTGATGATTTATAAAAACTATCCAAATGAGTACGAGCTGCCTGACAGGGAGTTAGGAATTTTTCTGTTCAGAGCTTTATTTTTTCAGATAGTAGAGCTAATATTGGCAGGTGTCCCTCAGCACGCATCAGCAGAGCACCAAGGGCTCACTACAGTGGAGCTGACCCGACACCGTCTGGGCCAGCTTATTTTCATTTTACTAACTTTGATAAACTAGGAGCGTCGCGAGAGCCACATCAGCCGTGGTCTACCCATGCAGGATGGGAGGACCAGCCCACATATCAGCAAGAAGAGTCGTCCACAGCAGCAGGTTGGGGTACATTCCCCACAGAGGAGCCAGATAACACAGCAAATGATTTTCAGAGAGGCCGTGCATCCTTCTCTATGCGCAGGAACATGGACTTCACCACTGGTGGACCATATCCGTTCCACGCGCCACCCGAAGACAATTATTACCGGCCGCCTGAGCAGCACTTTGAGACTCCCATTAATGATTTCTCAGCTTTATCTATTCATATCACTAACATTGAGCAGGGACAGCATGCGATGAACGACACCTTACGCCAACACGAGCAGTGGCAGCACCATATTGACAACAGATTCTACCAGCATGAACAGTGGCAGCATCGTGCAGATCAACAGTTCGAGCAGATACATCAAGGGCAACATCAGACATAGAGCGGGTTGGAGTATTTGATACATCAGTTGGGATTTCCGCCGCCGCCTCCACCACAGTACTGAATACGGTAACATTTAGCTTAGGGAGAGCCCCGCTAGGTGAGTACCTCTCACCTTTGTATTCGCATTAAATCTATTTGTAGATTAAGTAGAACTTGAACCTAGAGAAAAACCAAAAAATGATTAAATTGTTTGAATATGATTCCCTGCAATTGCTTAGTATTTTAATTTAAAATTTTTCTACGAATTATATAAAGTTTATCTACCATAATAATTTATTCTGAAACTTGATATCTGTGGGTATCATAAGACTTTGGATTAAATCTAACTAATTGATGGATATGATATAAAAAGGTTGGAGCTGCTATTTATTTCATTCTGAGTAATATCTAAGCTCCAGACACTTTTAAAATTCAAAAAAAATCTAATAATTTGTTCCACTAATATGATTTAAGTAGATTATTCTGTTATGCATTCATGATTGAATCCACATACACAAAAAGAGTTTTGCTCTATGCAAAAATTCTCTCTTAGAAGTCTAAAAGAGAGTGTGGGCTATAAAATTAAAAGATACCATACCAAAGAAGTATGAGCCTAAAAGATGCCATATCAAAAGGGTATGTACCAAATAAAAGAAAGAGAGTAAAACAAGGGGTGCAAAGACACCCGCCTGAGAGAAAAAAATATGTACAAAAAGTATCCGCTGGAGAGATAACCCATACTTCTCAGAAAGACAAAAAAGAGAGGATGTTGCATAAGAGTCTGAACAAATAATTTTATCACTCGCACATTCAATCATGATGTATAGCTTAGTAGTCTGCTGCAATCTTATTAGTAGACTCTCATTATTTTCAGAATAATAATATATACCTATCCAAAAAGAAAGAAAAATTCTGGAGCAGTGGTTGAAACAAGGAATGAGAGATATAGTGCTTGCTTAATTATTCTATCTTTCAATCACCCAAGATTTAATTAAAGTTTAAAAGGCCCCACGATTGAAAAGAATAGGAATAAGTTTGAAAGGTAAACTAATGAATTTTAATCTGAAGAAGAATTTTAAACTAATTGCTTAAGTACTTGTTGGGAGTTATACATATAGAACCCTGAAGAGTTACTTCAAGTCAACTTTGCTAAGGGACTAGCAAAGACTTAGCTTGGGGGTATTATTGACGGTCATTAAGCACGAATTCTATACCGTCAACTATCACTTGAAAAGGGACAATAATAGAAACATAGGGGTTATAACTGACAAGTTCCATGAGTTTTGGTGAATTGTCTGTTTTTCAGGGAATTATTCAGAAAAGCTTAAAAAAGGGATTAGAGTGCATAATTATCATGAAACTTAACCGCGACGGAAAATATCGCCAACAGGATGTGGGAAGGATCTAGAAGACACCCGAAGCTGCGGGACCGGCAGAGGCCACCAGGTGGGGCTGGCCGGCCCCACCATGGCACTGGGCGGCGCCCCCTGTTAGGGTTTTGTCCTCCTCTTCTGGAAGCTTCCTCCACCGTCTCCTACGATGCATCTTGGCCCTTGGTTAAGTCGGTTTGATCCTGCGGCGCACGTTCATCCCATCGGGCTATAAATAGAGTCAAACCTCCCTCCTGAAGAGAACCAATTCATTCCTCCTGCTTCATTTGTCAAGAGTAGACAGAAGTTAGGGTTTCCAGAGATTAGAAGTAGAGCTCTAGTTCTTCAAGTTCTTAGTTTAGGCGTCTAGCAAGGTTCAAGTAGAGTTGGACGCTATGCTCGGGATTCCAGATCCGTTTGTCTGGAGATCGGTAATTTTATCTTGTATCCCATTATGAATTTGCTCTACTTTAATATATTGCTACTTATTTAGTTCTTAGTTTATTCTAGTTGGATATTCGATATAGTAGTGATTGATGATGATTATTGTCATATGATCGTAAAGCGCCTAATTCAATACTCGAGTGAGTGAGGTGGTGTGTATTATGTAGATGTGGTGTCTAGATATATTACATACCTACAGAGGCACCCTGACGTGCCGAGTCGTGTGGTAGTCCGCGTAGGTGACAGCTGTGTTGGTTCCTCTGTAGTCCACCCCCCGTACGTAGGACTAGCAGAGCGCGGTCGCGAAGGCGGTGACCCTTGTGTCTTAATATCCTCATTAGATGATGCTCCTTATGATGTTTTCTGAGTTGGTTCTACTATAGATGAAAATGTGTAATATGGTGTAGGTCTGTAGACTTTGTATTTAGCAATTACATAGGTTTCCTTTACTCTAGCCGAATCTCGAGATTGTTTTACTACATTAGTGAGTCTCTATATTCTATCTACGGAATACCATTTATCTTATTTACTCAGTTATCATTTATCATATTATTATTGACTTATTATCACTAAATCATTAGAGCAATTGGCTATGATAGGTCTGCACATTTATTATTAGAATTTATTATCTTTTTAATCCCTATAAGTTGCCTACTCCTAATGAATAGAATGCCTCTTTATCCTTTTGGCATAAAACAAATCAACGATACTCAGAATACTCCTCGGGTGAAGTGCTACAATAGGAGAATTATTTGTGCGCTTGCGGATATATTCTAAAGTATTATTTTTAGAGTCATTGCATGTAGATTATTTTACTATTGGTTTTTAGCATCATGTTAGGGATGACAATTTAACGTGAAGTGATGTTAAAATTACCAACAATCTTCAATCCGCCCGATCTCCTCCAAATCTCAACCAACTCCAACCAAAATTGAACTGTGGGTTCCTAAGGCAGTGGAGAACCTCCCTCTAAAAGATCATAGCTTGAGATTGGATGAATCAGTGGGAATGACAAAGGGGGTGACAAAAACGAGCAAAAATCGGGCGACACCAAGAATCGCATTGATCTCCTTGCACAGGACGAATTGGGAGAAACCCTTCAGTGGAAGTGTTCTCCTACAAGCAAGGATCAAGCAGCAATAAACGGTGCGCAAAACGATCAACCATAGCTCGAGAAATCAACTCAAGAACAAATGAGGGAGAAGAGGAAAAACGAAGAACGCGATGAACAACAATCAAAACGCGAATCAACACATCAATCTGACCCCACGAGGAAACAAGAAGGATTCGGGACCTCCTTTCCCATGAGTAAACTTGGTTCTTACACTAATTGTAAAGATTAGTGGACCTCTCTCTCACTTAGCACCTAAAAGAAGGAAACCCTAGAACGAAGAGAAAAAATACAAATGGGAGAGGTGAGGGAGATAGGGCTCCCTCCACCTTACTTATCGACCGGGCTTATTTTATTTTATAGTTTTTGCCTCTGATACAACTCTGAGCAAACCGCCTAGCCCTAGGGACATTGCGGTCCAACTTGACCCGACTCGATGCAATCTTTGATTCGATGGCCACCGCGCCTTCTCACCGGTAGCTTCGCCTCGACGCGAACTCCCCGATGCCGCCACGTGCCATCCGTCCGCCTCGGGACCTCCGCCAGGGTTTTGAGGCTCAACCCAGAAACTGCCACCGATGGTTTTGAGGCCCAAACCACCAAACCCACCTCCGTTGGTTTTGAGGCCCAAACCAACAAACCAGCCCATGTCCTTGCACTTGTCGAAGCCAAGTGCCAGCAACTCGATCCCGCCCGGCGATTCCGGGTCCCTCAGTCCAAGTCTCGATGCATCCAACCTTTCATCGCTCCCGGTCCATTCGGTGCGGCCCGCCACCACTTGACCTTCACCTCGCCGTCGGCCACCGCCTCCATGCTCAACACCTGCACAACACAAGCCAAGACACATGTGGAACTCGTAGCTTTCACCACCGTCAGTGAGACCCCATCCGGGATGCTAGTGGTTGAATCAATCACTCATCATCAAAACTGAATCACAAGAGTACTTGTCAACCTTGTGTTCGCAATCTCCCCCTTTATGAGTGCATTGTTCAACACCAACACACCACGTCTGAGAAAAAGAAATAGAAGAAGAAGAGAAAAAGAAGAAAGCTCACCAAATGACCAAAAGCCAAATAGAAGCCAAACAAGGTCATCTGAAGCAAGCAAAACTTGGTCCCCAAAGACATAGGCAACGGCTCGACGCAACCAAGCAAAACATGGCTAGCCCTCAAGAAGAGGCAGAAAGCGGGCTCAATACCACTAGCCAAACAAGAAGCACTCAAAAATGCTAGATCCTCCAGAAAGAGGCAAAGGCTCAACACATCTAGCAAGAAGCAATGCAAAGCAACTCCCCCTGAGCAAATACATACATGAGTGCACACAATCTTCTCCTCTTCAACCCTTTTGAGAACTAGTCTCTCCCTCTGAGAAGACAACCTTTCAAACACGACAAGTGATTCTCCCCCTAGTCAAATACAGCAAATTGTGTGTGTATCAATGTGTGTGTCAAATTTTTCCCCCTTGTTGAATAATACACACAACAAGCCCAAAATGCAATGAAATGCATAAATGCAGAAGCTTCAAGTATATAGCAATCAGAGTGAAAAGATGCTCTAGCCGGTGGTGTCATGTGAATATAGCAACATATACAAGTCTAGCAAATGCTCAAACTGATCAAGTGAGATGAAATATGAAGTGTAAGCAGTTTTGAGCAATTTTTAAGTATGTCAAAGAGGAGTTCACCACCAAAGATAGCACATAGCAAGCATAAGCTGGAAATCAACCTAGTGCTAACAAGGATATACAAGGTGAACTACCCCAAACTGCAGTCACACATCATGTCAGAGACGAACCTAAGACTTGTGTTTTTCATCAAATTTACAATTTATCAGAGTTGGCAGCTTAACACAAGAATTAGTCAAACATGTGAGTGCGAGAGGTTATCTGTACCATCTGCCTAACTTTTCAACCATGCCAAGCCTATGCCAAAGACAATCAGAAGCTTAAGATAATGGTTTCGGTCATCCACTACAAGGCTCAAGTTCAATCAAACATGCAAATAAAAGCAGTCTCGACACCTTGATGTGGGATAGTACAGACCCATCTCAATCTTTTCATCTCACTTAGCTTAGTTGTCAAATTTTAGCACAAGTGAAGTGTCTAAGCAAGTGAATGACTCAAAACATGAGACATAGCAACCTAGCATATACAAGTCAGCATAAACGGATCTCAACATCCTACATATGCTAGGTACCATCTCAAGAGGTGAACATTTTCAAATTTTAGCAGGTTTAATCAAGTTCACAATTGTAAAGCAAACTTAGCTCATAACACGTATCAAATGATCAATAAGAGCCTAAGCGACAAGCACCACAAAGTACTCATATGGCAAACTAACAAGAGCATAGTTTCATTCCAAGTGCTATAGACATAAAGCTCAAAATGCAAGTATATCACAGAATGAAATGCAAATGCACTATCACACAAAGACAAATCAAAATCTAGACTACAAAAGAACCTAAAACTAGTGTACAACAAACAAAGTGCTTCCCTCCTCTAAAAAGGGAAACACACACCCAGTTCACCTCGCAAGCGAGCAAAAGTCGCTTGATCGAGGGGCTTAGTGAGAAGATCTGCAAGCTGATTCTGGGTGGCTACGTGACGCAACTCAATGTCGCCTTTCTCTTGGTGATCACGGAGAAAGTGAAAGCGGACATCTATGTGCTTGGTCTTGGAGTGAAGTATTGGGTTCTTAGCAACACTGATGGCACTAGTACTATCACACAATAAGGGCACTCTAGAGAACTCAAGACCAAAATCACATAGGGTGGCTATCATCCAAAGCAGCTGGGAGCAGCAAGCAGCAGCAGCAACATATTCAGCCTCTGTGGTGGATTGTGCAACACTAGACTACTTGTGGGATGACCAAGACATAAGAGATAAACCCAAAAACTGACAAATTCCCGACGTGGACTTCCTATCTAAGCAGCAGCCAGCAAAATTAGCATCCGAATAACCGCAAAGAGAGAGCGAGGAAGAAGCAGAGTACCAAAGCCCAAACTCAGGAGTGAAGTGGAGGTACCTCATGATGCGTTTCACCGCCTGACGGTGAGAGGTGCGCGGCGATGCCTGAAAGCGTGCACAGGGGCACACCGTGAAGTGGATGTTCGGTCTTATCGCCGTCAAGTACAGCAATGAACCCATCATACTCCGGTACTCCTTCTGGTCCACGGGCTCGCCATCCTCATCAGCATCCATCGCCGTCGTCGTTGCCATGGGCGTCGAAAGGGGATTGGCCTCGCCTATGTCAAACTTCTTCAGGACGTCTTTTGTGTACTTGCCTTGATGCATGAACGTCTCATCCCGCGTTTACATGATTTGAAGGCCGAGGAAGAAAGTCAACTCGCCCATCAAGCTCATCTCAAACTCCCTGCTCATAAACTCTGCAAACTTGGCATTCAAAGCATGAGAAGAGCCACCAAAGATAATATCATTTACGTATATCTGAACTAAGAGAAGGTCACTGCCTTGCTTGAGGAGAAACAAAGTCTTATCTACCGAGCCCATCCTAAACCCCTTCTTATGCAAAAAGGTTTTTAGCCTCTCATACCAAGCTCTAGGGGCTTGCTTAAGACCATACAAAGCTTTATGCAACTTGAAAACATGGTTAGGATGCTGGGGATTTTTAAAGCCTGGGGGTTGCCTAACATACACTTCCTCCTCTATGTACCCATTCAGAAAAGCGCTCTTGACATCCATCTGAAACAGCTTAAAGCCCTTAGTAGCAGCGAATGCTAACAGAATGCGGATAGCCTCTAAGCGAGCTACAGGAACGAAGGTTTCCTCAAAGTCTATCCCCTCTTTCTGGCAAAACCCCTGAGCAATAAGTCTAGCCTTATTTCTAACAACCATCCCATCTTCACTCTGCTTGTTCTTAAACACCCACTTTGTACCTATGGGATGACACTCTGGAGCTAGAGGAACTAAGACCCAGACTTGATTTCTATCAAAGTTTTGTAACTCCTCATGCATGGCATTAACCCAATCGGGATCAGACAGAGCGTGTCCAATATCTCGGGGCTCAAAAGAAGCAACAAATGCAGAATGAGCGAAGTGAGAGATGTGATAAGACCTGGACCGCGTGACTCGCTGGTCAATGTCGCCGATCATCATCTGAGGGGGTGACGACGCTGAATGTGCCGTGGAGCCTTTCTAGAAGAGGTCACCTCCCCCTCAACAGCAGCTGGTGCCTCCTCAGGTGCAGTTGGTGTAGGCTGAAGAAGCTGCTCCAACGGTCCCCAAGAAGTAGAAGTAGAGGGGTCTGGACCGTGAGCTGAAGTAGTCATCGTAGGCTCGGTAGGGGCAGCCGGTGGAGTCGGCTCGAGATCACCCTAATCGGCATCGTCCTGCTCCTCCTCCACAAAAATGCTTTCACCAAGCTCTTCATCACCTGTACGCTCAAAGACAGGGGTTGTACAAGACATAGTTTCATCGGATGTGACCTCGCAGGTCTCCATAACATAGTTAGTTTCAAGGTTAAGTACTTGTTGGTATTTTTAACTGCACTCCATTTAAATAAGTTTTAAGTAGGATTATCCGCAAGCGCACAGATATCATACCAGTGTCACATTTTACCCGGAGGTTTTAAATATCGTATCCACAGAGAACAGTTGTGATAATGACAAAGTGTATAGACTTAACCCTACAATTAGGCATAGATCATATCAAGAAAAAGGAAATAGCTAATGTGCTCTAGTTCTGACTACCGGTAAACTTTGTATAATATCGTCTTATCGGGCAAGTGACCTGAATAGGAGAAGAAACAGAGTAATCTACCTACCAGCCACCTATCAGCCTGTCTATCCTATCAACGGGAAGTGGACTACGGAGGATTCAACGCAGCTATAAAGTCACCTACGCGAGCTACCACTATCCCGGCTAATCGGGGGACATCCACAAGTAAACCTAGCCTAGGCACCACGCCTACACTACGAAATACTACTTCAACCAAGCAATTACCAAGATCAAAGTCCTCAATATGAGATGTGAACTAAAGAACGAATATAAACGACGGCTTACTTGAATCGAGAATAGTAAATACAAAAAAGTACCTCGTAAACGCAGCTCCCGGGAGGAATTTGAATCCGTAAGAATACTGACCCCACGAAGAAGCGCCGACATGCCGGAGCTCCTCTAGAATCTCTACTCCTCTACTCAATCTCTCTAATCTCTAAACAAGACTAGATCTAGCGTAGAACTAGTCTCTCCTAATTGCTACATCTAGATGAACTAGCTAGAACTAGATGAACTAGACTAGATCAACTAGAGGGACCCTAACCCTAATCTAATGAAGAATATGAAGCCCCTGGGGGTGTAGAATGCCTCTTGGGGGAGCCTTGGGCGTCATTATATAGGCCGAGGTGGAGTAGGGGGCAAGGAACCGCCACGTCGGCGATCCGTGTCTTCATCTCATGTGCACCGTCGGATCAAACCGACCTCAAATCAACGTAGGGATGCTGCGATTGGACTCCACGCAACCGAGGGAGGAAGACTCGGAAGGCGGCGGTGATCGGTGGAGTTAGGGGCGCCGGGCGGCCCGGGAGGTGGGGCCGGCCGGCCCCACCTTATCTCCTCTGCGGGCCCCGCTACCGGGTGTCTTCTAGACCCTTCCCCGAGTCCTCTAGCGATGTTGTCTCGACGTGGATCAATTTCGTGATAATTATGCATTGAAATCCTTCTTTTATCCTTTTCTCGGAAAATCCCCCTGGAAAATATAGAATATGCAAAACTCGTGGAATTTGTCAGATAAAGCCCTAGACTAGTATGTTTTCATGTTCTCCTTCAGGTTTAAAGTGCTAGTAAAAGTTGACGCTAAGGAGTGTCAACAGTACTCGATAAGCTCTAGAATGCAAGGCATAACCAAGAAAAATACCGTCGAAGGACCTGGAATCAAACTTGTCCAAATTACCTTGTTTCAAGATGAAGCACTTACACCCAAACACCCTAAAATGACTCACCTTGGGTAACCTCCCAAATCGCAACTCATAAGAAGTTTTCTTCATAAAAGCATAGAGAAAGATGCGCTTGGAAACATGACATGCCGTGTTGAATGCTTCGGCCCAAAACCTCCTAGGAGTCCTATGCTCAACGAGCATCATCCTAGACATCTCAACAAGGGTCCAATTCTTGCACTCAATAATGCCATTTTGTTGTGGGACATAAGGTGAGAAAAACTAATACTTAAGACCCAAAGACTTGCAAAAGATTTCAAAATGAGTGTTCTTGAATTCTATGCCAATGTCACTACGAATAGCTCTCATGGTATTCTTAGGGAACTCATTTCTCAACCGAAGGATCAAATCTCAAGCATGTGAAAAAGCCTCATCCTTACTCTCCATGAAAAACATCCAAGAGTACCTCGAAAAGTCATCCACAATCACTAGAACGTAACACTTCCCACCTTCTAACTGAACCCGAGCTGGACCTACCGTGTCCATGTGAAGTAGCTCACCGGGTTCCTTGGTCTTGATTTGGTTCACAGGTGGGTGAAAAGTGGCTACCATCTTCCCGCGGTGACAAGGATGGCAAACAAGATCCTTCTCAAATTTCAACTTGGGCAATCCTTGGATTAAGCCAAGTGAGCTCAACCTAGCAAGAAGGTCAAAACTCAAATGACCAAGTCTCCTATGCCACTACCAAAGCTCATAAGAGGATCCGACCACCAAACAACGGGAAGAGCCAAAAGAGTAAGAAAAATCAGCTCGAAAGATACGGCTAAAAGGGACAATTCGACATACAAGATCTCCCTGAGAGTCAAGAACTCGAGAAAAGCCTTCTTTAAAACGCACTTCAAAGCCGTCCCCAAGGAGTTACGAGAGCAAATTGAAATGCAAGTTCGAGACCAAAGCAACATCCTTGAGAACAAAGCTCTCGTTAACCCGAATGGTTCCACAAGAGACCACTTTACCTTTGCTATTATCCCCGAATGTGATGTACTCTTTGTGTTGCATGGGGTCGAGGCTAGAGAACTATTTTAAACTTCCGGTCATGTGGTGCAAACATCCAAAATCAATGAGCCATGTGTTCTCCAAGCCTCCATCCTACATCAATAGAAAGACATAGGATGAGCAAATGGCACACCACTGGGGTTAGTAAAATGAGAAGGATACCAGTGATGCATCATTTGCCCTAAAAAAGTGTTAGAAAAAACACCAAACATGCCATGTCCTATTTGAGGAAAGCGATCACCACGAGAGGGAAAACGTGGTCCGCTAGAGTTGTGGGACACAAAAGCACCGCCACGAGGTTCATAGTCATATTGACCACGACCTGAACCCCGCCGTGCACGACCACCATGTGGTCTCGTAACCTGAGGCCTAGCACCTTGAGACATTGCACCTCTAGGCCTAGCAGTGCGCCTCTGAACAGGCGGCACATGTACAACATGGGGAGGATGGTACATGTTCCGATTGTTCAACTCAAACTCACGCCTCTCATCTCTCTTCCTCCTAAAGCAAAACTCAACCAAGTGACCATCCCTATGGTAATACTCACAATGGTACACCTCTCTCTTGGATGTTTGGCTCACTTTCTTGTGGGCAGGAATGAAAATAGTACGGATATTTTCTGATTGTATTCGAGACCGAATTCGTTTAGAGGGGTTTTTATTCGTCCGTATCCGAGTTTAGACATTTAACATCCGGTACCGTATTCGTATCCGAATACTCAAATCGCATATTTATGATGTCGACATCCAATCGTATCCTATCCGGCATGATTGATACTATCCGTATTCGAATCCGAATCCGGATAAAAATATGAAAACAAATATGATATGAGTGATATCCGTCCGTATCCGATCCGTTTTCATCCATACTTGTGGGTATGGTTCGCTCTTGGAGGTGGCTTGGCTTTAGGAAGGGGTTCCTCAGAGATGGAAGGGAGTGTGTCAAGTAGGTTCCTTAGATAGTTCGGCTTTGGAATCCACACTTGCTTCTGGGGTGGAGCTCTTGGAGGCTCTTCAAACACTCCATCTTTGGTGAGAGGCACAGGTGGCTTAGGTGGAGTGATTTTGAGAAGCTTGGGGGTAGTGGTAGGTTTATCACTCGGAGGCACACCACTACACTCACCAACTTTGCCATAAAGATCATCACCCTTCCTACCTGAAGCAAAGCCTAATCCCGGTTCACCAATTCCCCTCCTGAATTGGTTGACCATCATGCCAAGTTGCAGCTCACTGTAAGACACCCAACTCAAAATGGTCCGAAGGTATGTGTTTTCCTCCTCGGTACACATCTTGTCATACCGGCAATTGGCAATCTCCAGCTCCAAACCCTCACAAAGTGCACACTTAGCCACACTAGTGCTATCTGAGTTGGCGTTCTCAAACAAAGCAGGCTTGGCATTCTTCTCTGCCAACTCAGATTGCAAGTCCGAGCAAGACTTGCATGCACCCAACAAGACAAGTGAAGCACACACACTATCAAACTCGTTTACCAAATCAGCGTACTTGGACTGCAGACTAGCAAGATCAGCCATATAGATGCTGCAAAACTCACACTCTGGCTCGTCAGACACTACGGGAGTGTTCTTAACTAGCTCAAGCTCCTTAAACGTGACTTCTAGCTTAGCTTTGTACTCTATTCTATCACTAGCAGCACACTTAAGAAACTTATCCTGACGAAGCAAAGTAGCAGTCAAATCATCAACCTCAGTGGCAAGTGCGTCGACGGAAAGTGATACCTTAGATGTGTCATCGTCGTCATCGTCGGGAGCATCGCCCTTGCCACTCTCCACCTCGTCACCAAGTGCCATGGTGCAGAAGCCTCCGTGGGTGGAGTCGGTGACGAAGCATAGTCCGTTCAGCTTGTCCTTGACCTTCCTCTCGGACTCGTCGTCGCTCGAAGAGGAAGAAGCACGCTCGTCGTTGGAGTCGAGGTCGCTGAGAGAGGCGAGGAAGGCGCGCTCTTTTGCCATGAACTTCTTCACGAACTTGCGCTTCATCGCTTCCTTGTCAAAGCCTCCCTTGGACTTGTGCTTGTCGGAGGTGTACTCGTGCCTCTCCTTGTGCTTGTCGGAGGTGGACTTGCCGAAGGAGTGCTTGTTCCGCTTGGGACAGTTGGCGACGAAGTGGTCGGGTCACCGCATCCATAGCATCCATCCTTCGGTCCACCCTGCCGGTGGTTCAAACGGTTGTTGGGGAACCGCGAGAACCGGCTGATGATGAGAGCCAGCTCATCATCTCCATGCACGTCCAACTGTTCCTCTGTCACTGTGATCAAGGAAGACAAGGCAAGCATCGCAGAGGAGGGGTTAGCGAAAGAACTAGAGACACCATTACCTGACACCAGCGCCATAGTCGGAGCAGACGGGTTGTGAAGCTTGCCCTAAATCTGGTGGTCAATCTCACTGGACTTTAGTTTGCTGAAGAGCTCATCCACGGTGAGGGTCTCGTAGTTCTGTGACTCAAGAAGAGATTGCACCTTCGAATCCCAAACCCTCCGATCAAGACCATGCAACAACTTCAAAGCTCTCTCGTGATCGTCATAGGGCAAGTTCAGCTTTTTCGCACGCATTTTGTTGACGATGGTCTGAAAGCATGAGAACATAGAATCGATGGTCTCGCCATCAAGCTGTCAGAAACTCTCATACTCCTGCTTGTATGTGTCAAAGAGTCTGGTCTTAATTTGAGGAGTCCCCTCGTGATAGCTCTGCAGCTTCACCTAGATCTCTCTAGCAGTAGTCAAGTGTCCGACACGCTCAAACTCAGACTCAGAAAGACTCAAAAAGAGGGCATTACGTGCCTTGCTATTCGCATCGTATTGTTCCATTTGCTCTTGGCCAACACGAGCGGGAAGGACAACATAATCGGCATCCTCACAGATTTCTCAAACCCTCGCATTGAGACTCTAGAGATAGGCAGACATCCGAATCTTCTAGTACGGGTAATTGGTTCCATTGAAATACGGCGGTTTGCCTGAACCGCACTCTATATCGCCTTCTAGCGGTTCACAAACCGATTAAGGTGGAATGATTCTTAATCGGCTCTAATACCAATTGAAGGACCGAATACGGCGACCAGAGAGGGGGTCAATGGGAGCCGATCAAAATTTTTTTGAATGGCCACTGTCCCAATCGACCCTCTAAAAAACCAAAACTCACACGCGAGTAGTTCTTGAGTCAACAGGTGACATGATGTTCTCCGGTAGAGCTCGGGAACACAGCGGAATACTCGAAGCAACGAAAGACCAAGCGGACACACAAAACTCCCTAAAGACAAAAGCTGCAGCAGACCACTGAGGTTCAGCACTTTGGTGCTGAGGTTCAGCGCCTCAAGTGCTAAAGTTCAGCACTTATCAGACTTACATGGAAAAAGCTACAGACCACTGAGGTTCAGCGCCTCAAGTGCTGAGGTTCAGCACGAGTTCCAGCACACGAACAGCACGAACAAAAATCGCCATAATCTTCAATCCGTCTGATCTCCTCCAAAACTCAACCAACTCCAACCAAAATTGAACCGTGGGTTCCTAAGACAGTGGAGAAGCTCCCTCTAAGAGATCATAGCTTGAGATTGGATGAATCAATGGAAATCACAAAGGGGGTGATGAAAACGAGCAAAAACCGGGCGACACCAAGAATCACTTCGATCTCCTTGAATAGGACGAATTGGAAGAAACCCTTCGGTGGAAGTGTTCTCCTACAAGCAAGGATCAAGCAGCAACAAACAGTGCGCAAAACAATCAACCATAGCTCCAGAAATCAACTCGGGAACAAGTGAGGGAGAAGAGGAAAAACGAAGAATGCGATGAACAACAATCAAAACGCGAATCAACACGTCAATCTGACCCCACGAGGAAACAAGGAGGATTTGGGACCTCCTTTCCCATAAGTAAACTTAGTTCTTACACTAATTGCAAAGATTAGTGGACCTCTCTCACTTAGCACCTAGAAGAAGGAAACCCTAGAAGGAAGAGAAAAAATGCAAATGGGAGAGGTGAGGGAAATGGGGCTCCCTCCACCTTACTTATCAACCGGGCTTATTTTATTTTCTAGTTTTTGCCCCTGATACAACTCTGAGCAAACCGCCTAGCCCAATGGACATTGCGGTCCAACTCGACCCGACTCGATGCAATCTTTGATTCGACGGCCACCGCGCCTTCTCACCGGTAGCTTCGCCTCGACGCGAACTCCCCGATGCTGCCACGTGCCGTCCGTCCGCCTCGGGACCTCCGCCAGGGTTTTGAGGCTCAACCCAGAAACCGCCACCGATGGTTTTGAGGCCTAAACCACCAAACCCACCTCCATTGGTTTTAAGGTCAAAACCAACAAACCGGCCCATGTCCTTACACTTGTCGAAGCCAAGTGCCAGCAACGCGATCCCGCCCGGTGATTCCGGGTCCCTCAGTCCAAGTCTTGATGCGTCCGCCCTTTCACCGCTCCTGGTCTATTCGGCGCGGCCCGCCACCACTTGACCTTCACGTCACTGTCGGCCACCGCCTCCATGCTCGACACCTGCACAACACAACCCAAGGCACATGTGGAACTCGTGGCTTTCACCACCGTCAGTGAGACCCCATCCAGGATGTTAGCGGTTGAATCAATCACTCATCATCAAAACTGAATCACAAGAGTACTTGTCAACCTTGTGTTCGCAGATTATTTGTGCATGTACCACTTGGAAGAGTGCAAAGAATTATGCAAAGCCAAGGCCAGCGCCGAGGGCAGTGACAATTTCCAAACAACATGCGAAGGCACCGGTCCTGATCCGCGGCACCAGTGCTGTTGCACCACACAGCCACCGGGACCTCCTCCGCCGTGGTGGCCTCCAATGCAAACTAGCTAGACGCATGTGTGCATTTGTGCACGTAGTTGATGGATCAATGTATCCCATGTATCCAACAATAATAATATATGGTAATACACAAATATTTTTTATAGATGCCTCTTTCAGGAGATGTTCACTTAGCAAACCGTTTCCAGCTTGCCAACGAGATGTTCACTTAGCAAACCGTTTCCAGCTTGCCAACCGCTCTAGAAATGTATTTTTGGAGATGGTTCTGCCAAATAAACTGCTCATAGAAATAAAGACATTTTCAGTCGATAACCGTCTTTTGAAAATATGATTTCTAGGGGTTGTTTCTTATGCCAACCAGCACTAAAAATGGGTGAATTTAGGAACGATTGATATATTCAACCGTCTCAAGAAATTGATCTTCAACACTAATTGAGAAAAAACCAATCGTTCGTAAAAAAAGCTACAAATAAACAAATTATAACTTTTCAAATGAAGTCAGATGTTGAACTTTTGGAGAATAATGAGGTCAGAAACTTTGTCGTCGAAGAAACTTGGCTTCTCGATATATACAGACACGTGTGCGTCCTGTAACAACTAACATACACGTGTGCAGCTACAAATGCAGAGACACGGCCCGCACCATGAAAAGTAGGAAATATGACGCACAATGCACAGAAACGTTCCTAGGCACGTAAAATGCATGCACGCTAGCATATGACAGCATAAGGACTTTGCAATCCACCGTACTAAAAGATTCATAAAAGATTAATAACATAGATAGATAGATAGATAGATAGATAGATACTCTCTCCGTCCCTAAAAAAGAGTTATTCTTATTTCTCAAAAAAGTTAAAAATCTTTAACTTTGACCATATATATATAATAAAATAGTAATATTTATGGTACATAATTAGTATGTATCACTAGATAGATCTTTAAATATATTTTTATAATGAACAGATTCGGAGATACAAATGTTGCACATATTTTCTATAAATCCAGTTAAAATTGAGAAAGTTTGACCTCTCATAGCAATTCTATGTTTGGGACGAAGGGAGTAGATAGATAGATAGACAGACAAACAGATAGACAAGATAGATAGATAGACAGACATATAGATAAATAGATGGTGGATAGTGTAACATTAACTTGGCACAGCGATATCTATCTACACAGTAATATAATGCTAATGCATGAACAGCTAGCTCTGCTTCTTTATAAGCACCGTACGAGCGGCATGCATCGGGCAGCACACTCAGTTTGAGTCGTCCTAACAAGAAGTAGCGTGCACTCCATGGCTGCTGCTGCCTTCGTTGGTCTGCTGCTCGTGTCCTCTCTTTTCGCGTCTGCCTTTGCAGCAGGTAACAATCAGCATGCAAGCATGCATGCCTCCGGATTGCAGCGCGCCGTGTTGAACCTGATTTGTGCGTACGTTTGTCTTCGATCGTGTACTAATTAGCAATCTCGATTGGATGTGCATGTCATGTGATGCCTGATTGCATTGCATGTGTGGTACGTGCAGAGTACAAGACGGAGTGCGAAAACGTAGCATATGACTGCTACGACAAAACAAAATTCCCATTGTGCAATGCTTCATGCAGTGCCAAGGCCACATCCCAGGGCATTCGCTACTATAAACCATTTTGCGATGGTATCAAGCCGACCAGGTGCTGCTGCAAGTTTGAATTAAAACCGCATATGTAACAACGTGTAGCATGCATATGTGTATTGGATCAGCCTATGCCTATCCATTAATCCATCCAATGATATAATAATAAAATATATATACATAAATCTGCATATGTACGTGTCTTTGTTACATATACTCT
This sequence comes from Chrysopogon serrulatus, assembly GCA_015844335.1. Classification (NCBI taxonomy): domain Eukaryota; kingdom Viridiplantae; phylum Streptophyta; class Magnoliopsida; order Poales; family Poaceae; genus Chrysopogon; species Chrysopogon serrulatus. Next base: position 26,230 of record JADLZL010003974.1, read on the forward strand.
CTCGCGTCCCTAAGCAACGGTCGTTTTGGTTTTTTTGTCATAAATCTGACTCGATTTGAAACAAATTCGTGTAATATTTGCAGCTCTAAATAAAGTTTATCCCTAAATAACTTTTTATATTTATTTTGTCTAAAATTTATTTCTCGAGAAGCGGAAATGACAGTGTTATTTGGGACAAAAGGAGTATCTTGTTTTTTTTTTTTTTTGTTCCAAAACGAGATAGATGTAAAGCAAAAGTCATTCGAGTTACGATGCAAGCAATGACTGCATGCATGACTCCATCAAATAAAGAAAAGATTCATGAGTCAGGGACAGGCTCTCATCATTTGCCTTGACACACGTCAGGAAATTGAAGCGGAAACGTACGAATTCACGATCAGAATCACTGGACCGACCTCTGGTAGAGCACGGTACCAACTGCTTGAGGTGAGGTCCCGCTCCCGCCCGCCGGTGGCCACTCCGGCCCCGGCGTCCACCGTAGCCCTCGCCGTCGGCCACCCCGGCCCCGGCGCCCCCCCCCTAGCCTCAGCTCTTGCCCCTGGATGGAACGTGGATCCACTTCTCGCCGCCTCTGGGCGGACATGGTCGAGGAGGAGGCAGCAGCCTCTGTTCGCGGCCTCAACCCTCACGCGCCCCCATTCGTCTACTCGCCGGCCGGTTCCGGTGACTCCGCCCTCGGGGGGAGGATCTCCTTCTCGGACTCCGAGGCCTCCTTCGGCTCTGAGCCTGCGTCGCCGTTGCCGGGGGAGAAGGGGAAGGCCGCTGTCGTTGAGGGTGGCGGGCGCAGTGTCGCGCCGTCGTCGGCGTCGCAACAGGCGCTTCGGGCTTCATGGCGCTGCGTCTGGGCTCGGCGCCACGCCGCCGCCCCGCCGTCTCCACCGGCGGTGGCGCGCCTGCCCGGCCCACCCTGTCCGCATGTCCTCCGAGCCGGACGAGGATGGCTTCAGCTTGGTCGGCAGTCGCCGCCGCCTGGAGGCGGCGGCCTGTCCAACAACCCCCTCTTCGGTGCCGTCTGACCTTGTCGGCGTCTGCTTCAACTGTCTTCAGCCTGGGCACACTAATGCTGTTTGCACGTTTCCGTCCAGGTGCCGCACCTGTCGGTGTGAGGGCCACCGGGCAAGAAACTGTCCGCTTTTCGGCTCACCCTCCCACAGGCTAAGCGGGGTCGCTCTCCGGCGAGGTCGGGAGGCAGGCGCTTGGCGCCCCCCGGCGGCGCTCATCGCTGGATCGTTGGCGGCCGGACTGCGGCGACACAACTTCGGCCCGCTCCATCTCCACTGGGGAGGTCCCCTTCTGTCCCCCGGTGCTGTGCACCGCCGAGCCCGACGCTCGTGAGCTGGCGCCCACTGGGGTACAACCTCCGTCGTCTTCCCCCGGCGTATGGTGGGGCCTCGGCTTCGGGGGCGGCGGGCACGCCTGCGGCCTCTTCGGCGCCGGGGAGGCCTCTCGGCAGCCTCCTGCCTCGCCGCTGCTGCCGGAGGACCTTGTGCCCCGTGCTGACCCCGCCGCCGCCGCCCCGGAGGAGGAGCGGCCCCTATGTCGAGCTGGTGGTCGTTCCGCGGTCACCGGATCTTGAGGCGGCTGAGGGCGGCGCTGTCCCTAGCGCTCCCTTGCCGTGGTGGGGGTACCAGGCCGGCGGTCTCCCCTGCCATGGTGCGTGCGCACCTCTGCACGGACTTCGGGATCTCTGGCGACGACATTTCCGTGCTGCGCCACGGTCCACCGGAGGACTTCATCGTCCGCTTCACTCGCCGGGATGACCTGGAGCGCGTCCTACACTCTCCGCCGAGACCGCCGGGATCACCGTTCTCCCTCATCTGGCAGCGGTGGTCCAGGTTCCACAAGGGATCCCCTGGAGCCTTCACCTTCCGCATCCTCGTTGGCATCCGAGGCGTCCCGGCGCACGCGCTCAGCATCCCGGTGATCCAGTTGCTCCTAGGTTCGTCCTGCGCGGAAGTTGCCATTGCTTCTCCCGACGACGATGGCGTTGATGAGGAGGACGCCCGTGAGACCTTTGTGGCGGCCTGGTGCGTGCACCCCACGCTCGTGCCGGAGCAGAAGATTCTCGTCATCCCCGAGCCCCGCCCACCTCACGATCCGCATGGATGCTTGTTCTTGCGGGAGCACGAGATTATACGTCCCAGTCTTCCATCCCTGCGCTATTTGGCGCGCGTCCGAGTCATTGAGTTCCAAGATTGGGAGGAGCCGGCCTCTTCGGACGACGACGACGACTTCCCGTTCGACGAGGGTGATGGTGCTGGGCGCGGCGACCCTTGGCCGGGGTATTTCCGCCGCCCGTCACTCAGGCCGGCGACGTTCCGCCGTCGTGGCACTATCGGCCTTCCTTCCTTGGGCCGTGGTGCTGGAGATGCGTTCGAGGCGCCGGGACCAGGTCGCGCGTGGGCGGTTGCCTCTTCCACACCGGCGGGGGGGCGCTGCTCGCCCGGTGCCGTGGCCAGCAGATCGCCGGTGAAACCTGCGACGTCTTCCAGATGGCCCGTGAAGGGTACGTGTCGCTCGGGGGGCGTGCATGGTTGTGGAGTGGGCGCCGTTGCTTTGGGCGCGCTCCGCAAGGAAGGTCTGGGATCCCGGACATCGCGTCGCTGTCCATCCAGGCCCACGACGTTCCTGCGCCCTCGTCAGCTGCAGTGCTTGGTGGTGGAGGTGTCAGCCCGCTGGATTCCCTCCCACTTGTCGCGCCTCTGGAGACGGATCCCCTCGTCCACGACATGCCCCCGGTGGGGCGGCAGACCCTTGATCCTATGACGGTCGAGATGCAACTTGTTGGGCCGGGCCTCGCTCTGGTCCTAGGACCCAACGTCGTTGACCTTGCGTCGCCTGATCTGGGCCCGTCGCGTGAACCTCTGCTCACCGACACGTTCGTCTTGGGCTCTGCCACGATTCGAGGATGTTGGGGATGAGCCCGTCTGTGTGACACCCCTGACGGTCCTGTCTGGCTGATGCGGCCGAACGACGCTGTGCTGGCTCCGAAACGCCTTGACTGGGATATCCTGGATCCTGATGTCGTCTTCCCAGCAGCTGCTCCTTTGACGACCGCTGCCTTGTGCTCTACCCCGTCCCCGCAGCATGCACTCGCTGCTCTGGCCGCGGAGGTGGGCGGCTCACCGTGCTCCGTTGTGGCCACCAGGCCAGCCGCCGCTGCTGAACTGCAGGAAGCTACAACCACCCCGCTGTCGCCTTTACACCTGGTCGCTGAGTTTGCCAGGGCGGGTCCAGCGCCGATCGACCAACCACTGCTCCACAAGCCACTACGTCGCAAGTGTCACTCGCCGTCCATGCCGGCCGTTAGACGGAGTGGTCGCTTGGCGGCCAAATGTGGTTACAGGGAGGCAAATGCCACGCTCCAGGCGCAAAGGGTACTCTCCTCCAAATGGGACAGGTCCACACTTGGTCGTACTCCACCACTGTCGCAGCAGGACATCTCCGACCTGGATGAGGCTCTCCGGGAGCCTCTCAGTTCGTCAAGGAGGGCGGCACTCCGTGCACTCTTCGCGGCTGACTTCGGGGAGCCCACGGTTGGGCTGGAGGACGAGGTCTAACGTCCGGGCGTCGGTAGTCGCACATCGGTGTAATGGGGAACAACGATCGCATCTTTGTCTGGAACGTGCGTGGGCTTAACGCGCGGGCACGTCGCAGCTGTGTTAGGGAGTTCGTCATGCTGGAGCGGGTCTCGGTGGTCTGCCTTCAGGAGACCAAGCTCCAGGATGTAACCCGACCGCTAATCAATGACATGCTAGGGGCCGCATTTGACTACAGCTTCCTCCCTGCTGTGGGAACGGCTGGTGGGATCCTCTTGGCTTGGAGGACTGACTCCTGGCTGTCGTCGGACGTCGTGATTTCGCAGTACTCGGTGACCGCAAGGCTTTCACCCGTAGCCACTGCTGGTGAACCTTGGTGGTTAACAGTCGTTTACGGTCCTCAGGACGATGATGCAAAGGTGATATTCCTACAGGAACTGGCAACACTTCGAGCTTCACGGGCTGGCTCGTGGATGATATGCGGAGACTTTAATATGATCCTCGATGCTGCGGACAAGAACAATGGCCGTCTTAATCGCCGTAATATGCGTCGTTTCCGCAGCTTCGTTGGCCGGATGGCTTTGGAGGATGTCCACCTCTCGGGACGCAGGTTCACCTGGTCCAATAGACAGGAACGACCGACAATGGAGAGGTTGGACAGGCTGCTTGTCTCGGTCGAATGGCTCACCTGCTTCCCCAGGCACCGGCTTCGTCCTCTATCATCTGACTGCTCCGATCACTGCCCCTTAATTCTCGACACTGAGACGGGTAGCTGGGCCCCAGGCCGGTTCCGCTTTGAGCCGTTCTGGACCAAGTTACCGGACTTCCTTGATGTCGTCGCCGTGGCCTGGTCACCGTCGCTGCTGCACGCGGATCCTTTCAGGCAACTTGACTACAAAGTGCGCAATGTTGCCATGGTGCTGAAGAGCTGGAGTTCAAAGAGGGTCGGCAGTGTGCGCTTCCAACTAGCTCTGGCTAGGGAGGTTATCTTTCGTCTTGACAAGGCCGAGGAAGCGAGGACGCTCACGGCCGGTGAGCGAGAGCTTCGGAATGAGCTAAAACTGAAATGCCTGGGCCTCGCCTCGCTGAGCAGGACGATCGCGCGCCAACGGTCCAGGGTGCTTTTCTTGGCGGACGGGGACGCCAACACTAAATTTTTCCACCTACAGGCGTGCCATAGACGGAGGAAAAACACGATTCATTCGCTCCGGGATGCCGATGGAATAATCGTTGATGACGAGGACATGGCAGAAGCTGTCTTTAACCACTTTGACGGCATCATTGGTGTCAGCCTCGAGCGCGCGTCAAGGATAAATTTCACTGACCTCGGCTTGCCGGCTCTCGACGCGGAGTCTACGGCATCGCTTGACACAACGTTCACGGAGGCGGAGGTGGCATCGGTGATCGCTGCCTTACCTGCCGACAAGGCGCCAGGACCCCATGGGTTCCCCGGTCTGTTCTATAAGAAAGCGTGGCACATCGTCAAGGCCGACGTCCTTAACGCACTCAACGCGTTCTGGTCCTTGGACTTCAGGAGTTTCAATCTCGTCAACGAGGCCTATATGATCCTGTTGAAAAAGAAGGAGCAACCGCAGGAAGTACGGGATTACAGACCGATCAGCTTAATCCACAGCATCAGCAAGCTGGTGGCCAAGATTCTGGCTAACAGATTGGCGCCGCTACTCGGCCGGCTGGTGCGGCCTAACCAGTGCGCGTTCATCGCGGGCCGAAGTATCCATGACAATTTCAGAGCTGTCCAACTCACTTGTAGGCTACTACACTCGACCAGAAGGCCTGCGGCGCTGGTGAAGCTTGATATAGCTAAGGCCTTTGACACGGTGGCGTGGCCGTATTTGTTAGAAATCCTGCAACTGATGGGCTTCAGTCAGCGGTGGCGTGATTGGATCTCGGCTATCCTGTCAACAGCAAGCACCAAGATCCTGCTCAATGGGCGCCCGGGTGCCAGGATCGCCCACGCTCGTGGCCTACGACAGGGGGATCCCTTGTCGCCAATGCTATTCATTCTGGTTATGGAAGGACTCAATGCTTTGCTCTCGTTCGCGGACAACCAGGGGTTTCTTCTCCCGCTGCCTCCGGTGGCGGCAGCATGTCGAGCATCCCTCTATGCAGACGACCTTGTAGTCTTCGTGACACCGCAGCCTGGGGACTTCCTGGTCCTCAAGGAGGGCCTCAGAATATTTGGTGATGCTTCAGGACTATTGGTTAACTGGGCAAAGTCTGTTGCCACGCCCATCCACTGTGACGCGCCCCAGAGACAACTCATCCTGGATCACTTGGGGTGCAACGTCGTCGACTTCCCATGCATTTACCTCGGCATCCCGCTCTCGGTGAGGAAGCTGCGGCGCGTTGAGGAGCAACAAGTAATTGACGCCGTCGCGAGAAGGATACCGACCTGGAAATGGAACCTGCTCAATCTGGCGGGCCGGGCCACGCTGACGGCGGTGACCTTATCGGCCATTCCGACTCACGTAGCTATTGCCACTTCGCTATCGCCATGGGCAATTCGCCAAATTGACAAGAGGAGGAGGGGCTTCCTTTGGTCTGGCACTGACAATGGGGCTGGAGGCAAATGCAGAGTGGCATGGGAGGCAACCTGTCGTCCTAGGGAGATGGGTGGATTGGGCTTACTAGACCTGAGACGTTTTGTCATTGCCTTGAGACTGCGCTGGGCATGGCTTGCTAAGGTGGACTCCGGAAGAACTTGGGCGCGGCTACCTCAGTCACATAGCATGGACGTTGATGCAGCGTTCAGGGCGGCAACGTGTATGATCCTGCGCGATGGTCGCTCTGCTCTGTTTTGGATTGACAAATGGATACCTGGTGGCCTCGCAGTTGGGGACATTGCACCTGATCTTCTCAATGCGGTGAGCCGTAGGCGGCGGAAGCGGTCAGTGGCCGACGCCATTGCTGGAAACACCTGGGTCTCCGACATCACCGGAGTGCTCAATGCGCGCGTCGTCCTCGGATACCTGCGGCTATGGGAGATAGTGCGCGGGACACAACTTGTTGAAGGCCCGGACCAGATGATCTGGAGGTGGAGCTCCGATGGAGCATACACCTCATCCTCGGCCTACAGGGCTCTGTTCGCCGGGGCATCCAGGCCGCTGGGCGCCAAGGAACTTTGGAAGTCATGCGCCCCACCGAAGGTCAAGCACTTCTTCTGGATCGCGCTTCATGGTCGTTGCTGGACGGCGGCAAGAAGGCATCGTCACAGCTTGCAGGAATCGCCTACCTGTGTCCTATGTGGGGAGCTACCTGAAGAAATCGATCACATCCTCCTCTCTTGCGTCTTCAGCTTGCAGGTTTGGTCCAGGGCACTCAATGCAGTTGGGTGGCCTGCGTTATCACCGGATGGTACCGCTTCATTCTGGGAGTGGTGGACTTCGGCTAGGAAGAGCATTCCTAGGAACGCACGTCGTGGCTTCGACTCCCTCGTCCTGCTCGTGGGCTGGGGCTTGTGGAAAGAAAGAAACTCCAGGACATTTGGAAGAGATCAGTGCTCCGTGGCTGCTGTGATTGACGGGTTGATTGCCGAGGCGAAGCTGTGGATTGCGGTAGGCTTTCGGCGCATCCTGGAGCTACTCCCACTAGTAGAAAAATCATTTTTGACGACACTACGGTTTTTTTTTACAGGCGGCTCCAATTTTCTTGACGCCTGTACAAAGAAATCAGTGGGCCCAGAAAGAGAACCGTCTGTACAAATCGATTTGTACAGGCGGATCTCTAAGACATCTGCCTGTACAAATCAACATATTTGTACAGGCGGATCTCTTAGACATCCGCCTGTACAAATCGATATTTGTACAGGCGGATGTCTTAGACAACCGTCTGTACAAATCGACATATTTGTACAGGCGGATCTCTAAGACATCCGCCTGTACAAATATGTCGATTTGTACAGGCAGATGTCTTAGAGATCCGCTGTACAAATAATTTTAAATTTATTATTTTGAATTTTTCAAACGACCTGGGATGGAATTTTGACCAAAATGAAAGTTGTAGATCTCAAAAAGTTATGAATGTTTGTAGTTTACAAATTTTTTCTTGAAATAATATAGGCTCCCAAAATTGCATTTGAATTCCTCAAATTTGAAATCCAAATTTTACAAATGACCTCGGATGGAGAAATACTCTAAATGAAAGTTGTAGATCTCGAAAAGTTATGAAACTTTGTAGTTGAACATTTTTTCATTTGAATTCGTTTAGACTCTCAAATATTCAATTTTCCATCGGGTTTGTATAATATGTGGGGAACAAAAATGGTTTCTAGACACAAGCGACGTGTGGGTGGAGTGGTAGATGGGGGTACGCGCGAAGCCGAGGTCGCGGGTTCAAACCCCCCGGCCGCGCGTAGCGCGCGATTTTAAGCGAAAAAATACGCGACTTGCAACTTTGACGGAGACGGGCGGGCGGGTGCCTCTCCCGGTTCCAAAAATATTTTTGCCTTTTTAAAAATATTTTTTTTGCTATTTTTTCGTATTTTTCGGACAATGATTTTCACAAGCGGTTGACTTAGTCAGCCGCCTGTGTAAATATACATTTACACAGGTGGCCGACTAAGTGAACCGCCTGTGAAAATCGAATTTTCATAGGCGGCTCACATCCCGCCTTTGTCTTTGTGGGCCGATTAGTACTGACCCCTAGTACAGGCGGTAGGCTTGGCCGCCTGTGTAAATGGGTCTACCACCGCCTGTACAAAGGATTTCTGTACCAGTGTCCCTCTGGCCCCTGCTTCCTCGTCGCAAATGGTCATTGTAAATTAGATTATCCTAGCTATGCGTTATTTGTTTGTGTAACTTAGCTTCCCTGGCCGCTGGTAATCAGTGCTTTACGAGTGCCGGGGCAAGCTAAGAGTGAACTTCTACTCCTTCTTAATGAAACACGAGTCACAATGACACGTTCTCGAAAAAAAAGAATCACTGGACCGATCGAGTGAGGAGGCTAGCTTGAGACACCCGGCCAACTCAAAACCACAGCATGCTTTGTTTCACCGAAGAGCCTCAGTGCGGCTTGGTTACATATATGTTGCTCAAATTTTGTAATGATTGATCTGATTCTTTTTCTTACGAGAGATGAATCCAGATTGATTCCTTTCTATAAACATTGTTCTATCGATTGTTAGTGCCGGTTTGGCCACTGTTTACATGCTACTGTGTATCGTACTTGTTGCCTGCTAATCATGTTTAGTTTAGTTAATTTCTGTGTACAATCATCGATCCTATCTCTTGTGTATCGCTCTTATGCTGCGTTGTGCTGGATGTCGTGCCGTCCAGCCAGATTCTGGTTGTATGCACGGCGGTGTGCTTAGGCTGGTGCACCATTTCTAGGGACAAAGCAACCATCAGCACTAGCGTCTGGTTTTGTATATGCTGTTCTAATTTTTAGAGGGCGGATTGTCGGGTAATGCCGTCACTCTCATACGTTTTTTGACCCGAGCAACGTCGCTGTGCCCACCTAACTAACTGCCACCCATAACCATGGCGAGAACGGCCAAGTATTTGCAGACTCATTGCTGTTGTTTTCCTGCGTGTTATCTCGTAAACGTGTCTATTGCATTCACGGTGCCATAAAACCTGGTGCTAGTCCGTGAGACCCCCGAGCGATCCGTCATGAACGAATTCTCTAGGCCATGTAACGTTTCGAGTTATGCATTTTGTGAGATCTTTGTTTCCCAATCTTCGGTTTGTGTGCTAAATTAGGGTAACCATATCATAACTATTTTTCTAAAATAAGGAAAATGCTACCAAAAGCTTTGCAAAAATTCACGGTCACTAATTAGAAAATCAGTCACAAGCACTACTACTAAAAGAATTATCGTGCCTGACTTTGGCTAAGCGCTACTATTATGTGGCAAGATCACAGGCCGTGCTATGCTCGCCTTTTTGAAATTCGAATAAAAAAACAAAAGAGGATGATGACCAGTCCCGATAACGAGCCTGTCATTGAGCCCGCCGCCGAGCCAAGTATATATACCTGTCTCTCAAAATCTTATGTGTAGTTGTGATATAGATAGATAAGTAGATACAAAACAGATAGATAAACAAATTAAGAAATAGACAGATAAACAGATAAATAGATGCAGTGATAGATAGATAGATAGATAGATAGATAGATATTATTGGGAACGGGCAGGATATCAAACACATGTATCTACACAGTAAAGCATGAACAGTTAGCTTTGTTTCTATGTAAGCACCAGTCAGTGGCATATATGGCTAGCTTTTGCATCGGGCAGCACAACTTGGCACAGCAGTATACTAGCTTAGCAATGGCACTCTTCAACACTAGCAGCAGCAGCAGCAGCAGCAGCAGCGTGCAATCGATTGCTGCTGCTGTTTTCGTTGGTCTACTGGTCGTGTCCTCTCTTTTCGCCTCTACCTTTGCAGGTACTACTACATACTACCAACATTCACCATGCCTCTGTTGATCTAGCGTTACTGCTGGCTGATTGCATTGCTTGGATGTGATGTGTGTGCAGATCAGTATAAGACCGAGTGCAATGACGTAGAATATGACTGCCACCACTAGTACACAAATGCTTTGTACAGGCGGTTTTAGAGGCCTTGCCACTGGCGTTTTGGCCTGCCGCCTGTGCAAGAGGCCAGTGAAAATGTTGCATTTTCACTGGCGGTTGCTTGAAAACCGCCTGTGGAAATCCATTTTCACAGGCGGTTCACATAAGGAACCACCAGTGAAAATGGCATTTCCACTGGCGGTTCACTTAAGGAACCGCCAGTGGCGGTTTTATTAGGTGAACCGCCAGTGGTAATGTTTTTCCGCCAAAATTCATTTGAATTTTCATTTTTTGAATTGGCGCCCTCTCTGTTCTCCTCCCTCCCTCCTCTCTGTCCCTCCTCTTTCCCCCCCTCCCTCCCTCCTCTCTCCCCCTCATCTTCCTCCCTTCTCCCCCCTCATCTTTCTCTCTTACTATGATCAATACAAAGGCTATTTAATTATGACAAAAACATAAAGAAAAAGTAATTATACCATACAATACTTATATACATATATACATCATTAACAATTTAATTACATCATACATTGTTTACATCAAAATTGTTTTGTGGCCGGCCACCATGTGATAATAAAATTTACATTGGAGAGGAATCTAATAATCATTTCGACTTAAATTCAGAGCGCTAATTTCCCTTAGCGCTCTGAACTCTGGCCTCGCTAAGGGGCTTTCCGGGTGGTGATATTTTCCCTCTGTAGGAATAATTTCTCTCATGATAAATGAGCAGAGATCCTCAATTATTCCGTACAGAGTTAGGTCGTCGAAGTTTTCGGACTCCGCTTCTTGATATGCCTGAAAAGGAAGTTTGTAAGTATTATATATATTTCCATGTGTCTAAGTAAATTTGCATTGTTAACGATATAAATACAAACGTTACTATTAGTGGTACCTTATTAGGGTTCCTGATGTACCGTCCGCCGTTCTCATGAACTCGCACGTGTAGAATCCACAGTGCAGCGAACCGATTGGTTGCTTGTGGCACTACATAAATTGTATAGAGTTTTGTAATAACATCTTATATATGTAACATGCATGATATTGATTCATAAATTTACGTACCGGCCATTTGTGAAAAACTCTTATTTCCTCCCCCGCCATGGACTGGTCAAACACTCCACCTCTTAGTTTATAGAATCTCCAACATCTATGATCTAAAAAAGAATCAGTTAGCAGCAATCTTAAACTCTCATCGATTAAAAGATGCATGCTACATTTTGTCAGCTTACCGTTCTACTATGCTTTGGAATTTTGCATATCTTTGAGGTGGGTAGTCGGCGGAGTCAAAGACCAGCACCCTTCCGTCCCTAGGATAAATGAAGAAGCATATCCGGTGGTCATTTGCGCAAGACGATCGAAACCGAAGTTGTTATGCATTTATATAAACCGATACTTAAGGCGATGTATGTATATGAACCCATACTTACCTAAAGTTATAAGGGGTAACTACGCATTCCCCGTGTTTGTACTTTGGAGCAATGCATTGCGTATGTAGGTGGCGTATCTAGTCTCATGATCCTTCTCCAGATCTTTGATTCTCCTTTCTTTGTCTTTCTTCGATAACCCCTTCAATTTGTCGTTGCCGTCACCAATTCGGAAGGTGTGCTCATTCTCGCATATTTTTTTCGGGCTTAGGTACCCAAATCCGTTTGAATTCATTCTTGTTTGGTCGGGACCGCATACGAACTCGTCTTGATCATATTGCATTCTGCCGGGCACAAGATAGAAGTCAATAATAATAAACGAAAGTTCATGTTAGTACGAGAGGTACACTTACAATGCAAATAGCGTGACGAGCTGAACGTCGAGCCGCTTAAGGTTCATCATCAACCAGATGTCCTCAAAAGTAACGAAAGCCGTGTCTCGTTCACTTATGAAAGCAGCTGGTGGTATGTTTACTTGGATTGCGTCGATCCCGACTCGAGCTGCTCGCATGTACCAGTCATGAAGTCTTTTTATACCAGGCGGGAGCTTTTGGAGTCGTTCCCAACTCAGTAGAGGCCTGCCGGGTACATATTTATCAGGGACGTTTCGATAGTCATCCCATGTTGGCCTCACTATCTTTAGTGCTCGGATCTTTACTTCTTCTACTGCCTTCTCTTGCTCAGCTAAGTCCACGGTACTTGACTTGCGAGAAAGCGCAATCCCTTCCAAAAATTTGGCAGTGCCAGCTGTTTTCTTCTTCGGCTCGAATGGGGAAAACAATTTGGGAACAGAAAATTTCCTCTTCTTGGTGGGTTTTTCTTGGGTCTTCTTTGGTGGCGGCGGTGGTGTCCAAGGCGATGCTTCCATGTCTTGAGGTGGTGGGGACGAAGCAGGCTCACGGACTGGTGTACTTGTTTGTGGCGGAGATCCTGCTGGTTTCGATGTTGACGGTGGGGTTCTTGAAGGATCGGCAAATGGGGGGTGATGGTGGGGTTCTTGAAGGATCGGCTTGGGGGGGTGATGGTGGGTTTGGATCCTGTTGACGGTCGAGATCGGTCCGACTCGAGAAGTTTGGCGGGGGCTTCGTGGAAGGTGGTGGTGGGTCAATCTGGATGTCTCTTCGAGGCCACGAGGATAAAATTATTAATGGCCTATCCGAGTGTCTCAATACCCTCGGGACCAAAAATTTCTAGCATGTCATCCTCGTAGCCTGGGACGACCGTCAGCACTTCTACCCTGCAGTACTCTTCTGGTATAGGATCACCGTGGTAGTCACTTTCGGGGATCGCAAAGCCTGTGGCTACCTCCCTTGTACGTTGATGCTTCATACCATATCGTATGAGCATTTTGCAGGGTGTCGGCCCATTGATGTCATCCACAGGATAGCGGTGTGTGTTTCCCGTAGACCCCACACTACTTGGAAAGGGAGCAGATTGAGCGGGCATTCCATGACTCATCTCCCGAGCTCCGGGCAAGGGTTATCTTTGGAACGAAGCCGCATCTGTGGGCCTTGTGTGCTCATCTCGCTGAATGCAGACATCGCACTAGCTAACTTCTGCACCAGCTTTGGATCAGGATTTGTTAGAAAGTCTGACATCATGTTTCTGAACTGTTCCTTAGCCTTTTCCTCAAAAAAATGCTGCATGTCTTCCTTATATTGATCGCGTTTCTTATACATATGCCCACCCACTCCTCACCAAATCCTTCTTTCCATCCCATCTTCGAGGAGATGCCTCATACACGGCTAGGATGCTCAGGGTTGCCCAGTCCAATACTCAGGATGTCTCTCTCCCTTCGTGGCTTGAGTTTCCCTTGTTTGACCTCCACTGCTAGCTCCAACATCTTATCAGCTGGGGCTGTGATGTCTAAGGGACAGTTGACACCGGTAGCAGTTTATTTTGTTCCTCTACCTCTGAGCCAATTTGCCGACCTCTCGCCAACTTCCTCTGATAGCATAGGAACCCCTTGTTTCTTTAGCTCATCCTCCTCTGCCCGCCATTTCAGAATTTGTTTCTTGTAACCACCGGTGCCAAGGTGATGGTGGTATTTGTTCTTCCTTGCTAGTCTTTGGGCGGCTTCACTCTTGGCTTTGGCAAACTGGGTCGATTCTTCTGCGCCTTGAATATCTCCCACTGCGCTTGTGTGATCTTATACTTGCTCATTGGGTCGTACCCATGCTTGAGAAACTTGGTATTCATCTCGGATCGCCGATTCGGAATGATGTTGCACCGCTTGAAAAAATACCCCTTCGCAAGTTTCTCATCTATCCCCGTAGGGAAAACAAACCTTTCTATAAATTTGTCTCACAGCTCTTTCCTTTTAGTCGCATCCACATCCTTCCACCTAGTGATTGTGATGTCCAATTTATCCCCGACGAAAAACCAATCGCATTCCGTATCTTGGCGACCACCTCATCGGACACTAGAGGCTCTCCTTTTGGGCCAATGCTAGGAACTATGTATGTCTTCTCTGGCCACTTGTTTGTTCCTCGGTCACCACGTTTCTGGTCACTTTGTTTTCTTTTTCTTGATTTGGAGGTGGTTGTCTCAGTCGTTTCTGGTGCTTCGTCTTGAGGCACGTCTTCTTCTTCCACGAGAAGTTCCCGCATTTGAGACATAACCTCACGGTCGAAGGAATTCAAGAGTGTAAGGATCATTATGAGTATAATACTACGAAGTGAAGTATTGGTTTTCATGTACTAAGTATACCTCATCATACGAATCATAATCTGGGTCAACACTTTTCGCGCATTGTCTATCTATGCTAGGGCATGGATCACTTCGATTGCCGTCATCTTCCTCTTCTTCCAACATGTCACCATGGAAATCCTCTTCTTGTCCTTCTTCCTCTAGGGGTGTGTGAGTCTTACTGAGTGACTCTACACGCTGCTCTTCTTCTTCCAGAGGATTTACAGTTCTATGCATGGCAATAACTATGTTAGTTACTTTGATAGGGTTCTACGTTATAAAAAGGGCAAGGCTTCATAATGCCGTGAAACTCACCGTGCCTCCGGGGGTGTGTGCGTCTTAGTGGGTGACTCTGCACGCTGCTCTTCTGCCTGATGGTCTTTAGATGTTGGAGACGTCATCTTCTCGATAACTTCAAATTAAATAAGTCATTAACACTAAGTCATTAACACTAAGTCATTAGGAAATAACACTTAGTCACTAACACTAAGTAATTATGAAAAAACACTAAGTCACTAACAATAAGTCACACTAAGTCACTAACACTAAGTCATTAAGTCAATAACACTAAGTCATTATGACCTAACACTAAGTCACTAACACTAAGTCATTAAGTCACTAACACTAAGTCATTAGGAATTAATACTTAGGAACTAACACTAAGTCATTAAGTCACTAACACTAAGTCATTAGGAAATAACACTTAGTCACTAACACTAAGTCATTAAGTCACTAACACTAAGTCATTAAGTCACTAACACTAAGTAATTAAGTCACTAACAATAAGTCATTGGGAAATAACACTTAGGAACTAACACTAAATCATTAAGTCATTAAGTCACTAACACTAAGTCATTACTGAATTAACACTTAGGAAATACCACAAGGTCATTAAGTAAATACCACTAAGTCATTAACATAATTAGTAGCATAGTGATTAATGACAAAAGAGGAGGAAATATTTCTTGATGTGGTGTGGAGGACAGACCGGCTCGAGCTTGGCGAAGAACGGTGAGAATATGGTGGCACAATGATTATTTGGCGGGTATCGCAACGGTGACTATAAATTAATAGAACAGAAGTCATTAATACAATTTACAATCTCATTAATACGATTAGTAATTAATTAGTAATATAATTAGCAATAAGTTGTAATTAAAGAGAACTAAAGAGAATTAATTAGGTGACATGCGGGAGGATATAATTTACAATCTTAAGTCATTAAATAGAATTAGTAATATAATCACATGTCACAACAAATATAATCAAATATAATATAATCTCATTAATACAATTAGTAATTAATACAATTTCTCCTTTCCCCTACAAAGTACTTAGCACATACAAATTACTTATCACATAGTGAATAGTAATATAATCACATGTCACATCACATATAATAAAAATATAATATAAAGTCATTAATTAGGTATTAGCTATTACTTTATCATTTTTCTACATTCACCTATTACCTTTTTCTTTTTAATAAAATATACTACAACAAAGTTACATATACTACAAGAGAGTAATATAGTATTTCATAAATAATTATTTTTTTTATTTCTTCTCCTCTTCCTCCTTTTTTTCTTTTTTCTTCTCCCTTTCTTCCTTTCTCTTCTCCCTTTTCCTTTTTTCTCTTCTCCCTTTTTCTATTTCCTTTTCTGTTTTCCAAGAAGGCCGCCCGACCCAGGACTTCCTCCTTGCCCAGCAGGCCGCTGGCCCCACGGCGCGCCCACTAGGGCCCAAAGGCGGCCGCGCCCACTAGGGCACAGCGCACGGCGGCGCTCCTCCCCTCCTTCAGAACCGCGCGCGGCGGCGCGGCGGCTCCCACCATGCGCGCCACCGCCGGGGTAGATGACCACCAGGGCTCGAAGGCCACCACCGCCGGCCCCCTCCTTCAGCTCCCTCTGCTTCTCCTGCGGCGGCGACGGCGAGGGCTCGAAGGCCACACGGCGGCGCCCCACGCGCGCGGGACATGGCGGCGACGGCGCGGCTTGAAAGCGGCGACGGCGGACTCACGAATCTCACCGCGGTGGTGGCGGCGCTTAGCTTCGAGTGGTGCTGGCGACCAACGGCTGCCGAGCTCCGACCGGTTCCCAGTAGACGGCGGCGCTCCTCCTCGCGGCGGTGCCCCCCTCTCTCTCTCCGGTGGCAAGCCAGCGGCCTCCGGCGACGAAGCAAGGACGAAGAGGCGGCGCGGTGTGCAGACAAGCTCCCGTGGTCGCTGTGGCTCCGGTGAGCTCCGGTGGCGGCGGCGACGACGAAAAATTTGGCAGCCCGACGGCGCGGCTTTGGAAGAACTCGCCCACCAGACTTGTGAAAATTTCAAGTCCTGGTGGGCGGTATTTATAGAGCCACCATTTGCACTGGCGGTGGTCTTAGACAACCGCCAGTGGAAATCATTTCCACAGGCGGTTGTCTAAGATAACCGCCGGGGCAAATGTATTTGCACTGGCGGTTTACTTAGACAACCGCCTGTAATGAATTTCCAACTGGCGGTTGGCTAGGTCAACCGCCGCCAAAGTGCAAACTTTTTCCTAATATCTATTTTGTCCTTTCTTTTTTTCTTTCTTATGCACATTCTGTATATATATTTTTGTACTAATTATATTTTTTGCACTATATTTTTCCTATTTCCTTTAGGTTTTTTTTTGGTTATTTTTTAGGTTATTTCTTTTAGTATATTTTTTGTGTAGGTAATTTCCTTTAGGTTATTTCTTGTAGTGTATTTTTTTAGGCTATTTCTTTTACTTAATTCCTTTTAGGTTATTTCTTTAGTATTATTCTTTTTTAGGTTATTTTTTTGTTATTTCTTTTAGGTTATTTCTTTTAGGTGTATTTTTTTTTAGGTTATTTCTTTTACTTAATTTTTTTTAGGTTATTTTTTTTTATTCCTTTTAGGTAATTTCTTTTTAGGTTATTTCTTTTTTTAGGTTATTTCTTTTAGGTATATTTCTTTTTAGGTATATTTCTTTTAGGTTATTTTTTTTTAGGTTACTATTCTTTAGTATATTTCTTTTAAGGTAAATACCAAGAGAGTAGAATGAAAAGGACTTAGTAGAAAGAAAAGGACTTAAATTCTTGTAGAATGAAAAAGGACTAAAAAAGAAAGAAAAGGACCAAAAGTAGTAGAAAGAAAAGGAAAATAAGTTGAAAGCAATATCAAGATAGACTAAAAGAGTACAAATTACAAGATAAATTGTTACACATGACATTGACTGATATTTAACTAATATTAAATCTAGCTAGTCACTCTTGTTTTGTCTTCTCTATCGTGGCGCACCCATGGCAATGAATTTTTTGGGATGGTACGCTCAACATTCTTTATCTTCAAAGGATGATCTTCAAAGAGAAACATGTGCCCGAAATGGTTGAAGTCATCTAGGTCAATTACACCATCAACTCCTAAACCTTGTTGCTTTCAGGAAGAACTACATGCTTGGTCTTGTCGCTACTTTTCTTCTCTTCCTTAGAAAGGATCTGTTCGGCATAGAAGACCTGTGCGGCACGGATAGCAAGGATCCAGGGATCATCCTTGTAGCCTACTTTACTTATATCAAGAACTCTCAAGCCATAGTTGTCCACTGTGATATGTTTGTCATCAACCCATTGGCATCGAAACACGGGCGTCTTAAATGAATCATAGTCTAGTCCCCATATCTCCTCAATGAAGCCATAGTATGTAGCATTTTCATTTGAATCATCTATGGCCTCGCAACGAACACCACTGTTTTTGCGCCATGCTCTTTTTGTCCCTAGAAGTGGTACAAAACGTGAAGCCACTAATGTCATAGGTCCGCCATGATGTGACTGGCCGAGATGGTCCGGGTGCCAACCTCTTGATTGTTTGTTGCTCAATTGTTTCTTTATTTGGAATGTCTGCTCCATTAGCCATGAAGTGAATCGGCGCTTGTGTTCCTTTGATAGCCAATCCTCTGTTTGCCCGGGGTTATGATCGCGTAGCTCTTCTATGTGTTGTGTGATCGGAGGCTCCATTATCGAGAGCGATGCATGATGCTATGATGCGCCTCGAGGACTACATTATAGCCTAATGGGATGAATGATTTCCGGCCCATCCTCCCACACCCATATAGTGCGCCCTCATGTCGGGGACGGAGGCAAACCTATTGCAATCTGGTCTTTTAGGAAATTATTGCAGAATGGACCTCCAAAATCAATGGCCTCTTCGGTAGTGTATCCCTCTATCATTAAGGCCTCAGGACGAGCACGAGTGGATACGTACCCATTCAGTATTGACATAAAACGTTCATACGTCCACATCTCATGCAAGTACATGGGACCCAAAGCCTGTATTTGTGGCACCAAATGCACGACAAGGTGTACCATTATATCAAAGAAAGATGGTGGGAAACACATCTCAAGCTGTGACCTCTTTGTCTCAACCGCGAATTCTGAAGAAGAGACTCCAACTGCTCTCGGTCAATTACCTTCCGTGATATCTCGTAAAAAAGTAGCATAACCGTGTGATTGCCATCTTTAAGAACACTGGGCTTATTGCCCTGATGGCAATAGGGAGAAAGGTTGTCAACATCATATGGCAATCATGTGAGTTGTAGTTGGTGAGTGTAAGATCCTTCATTGACACAATGCTCTTAATGTTAGAGCAAAATCCATTTGGAACTTTCAATTTCTTCAACCAAACACACATCGCATGTTTCTCATCCGTAGTCGGGTTTGTAGCTTGCGGGAGGTGGTACTTTCCATTATCTAGCAAGGTACCAATTATGCTTTCAAACACATTCTTGGATGAAGTTCTGGTTTTATCGTCCAACATGGCGACACATGTATCCCACAATATTCTCATTTCCTCCATTAATGGCTCCAAGAATACATCGATATCAACACCAGGTTGTGTAGGTCCAGAAATAAGAATGGTCGACTCGAAAAGGTATTTTAAAAAGTTTCATCCGCAATAAGTGTGGAGGGAGGTTGTAGATAGTGAGGAGCACCGGCCATGTGCTATGCGTCTTTGCTCCTTTCGGCGAAGGGATTCATTCCGTCGGTGGAGGGACATAGTCGACATAGTGCGAACGAACATTTCTTGTCTCCTTAGCAAACTCGGGTGGTCAGCATTGAATTTTTGCCATTGCTTCCCATCGGCAGGATGTCGAAGCTTTCCGTCTACTTTGTGCTTCTCAGAAGCATGCCAGGTCATAAGCTCTGCATCCTCAGGGTTTGCAAACAAATACCGCAGACGATCAACTACCAGAAGATACCACATCACCAAAGCTGGAACCTTTCTCTGGGCATAATAGTCTTCTTCTTCATTTTCTTTGTTGCAGAGTTTTGAACTCTGTTGGGTTTTCTTTCTCTTCTTTCCTTTGGAAACAGAAGTTGCATTCTCCTCTTGTAGATAGTCTTTTTTCGTCTTGTACTGACTTGCACTACAATTTGGACATTTGTCCAAGTCTTTGTAATCACCTCGATATAAGATACAGTGGTTTCTGCACGCGTGGATCTTCTGGACACCCATAGTAAGCGGACTGATTAGCTTCTTTGCATAGTAAGTGTTAGCAGTGACTTTGTTCTCCTTTGGAAGCATATCTCTAAGAGTACTCAATAATGCATTGAAGCTGGCATCGGACCATCCGTACTTAGCCTTCAACATCAACAACTTAAGCACAGACCGTAATGTCGTGAACTCTTTGGTGCAACCCTTACTCTCATCGTACAAGGGCTCTGGCTGGCATGCGCTCTAAGGCCTTCATCCCTTTCATGAAAAACATTGATGGATCCGTATGACGATGCAATAGAGCAGCTATCAATTCTGCGTCTTCATCCTCCACTGAGGATTACATTGGCGTCGGTTCCTCCAACATTTGTATCATCATCATCATGAACATCGGGCACAACATGTTCACTCTCTTGGGGACAATGATGTTCTGTCTCATGTCCGAACTGGTATACATCGTCAACAAGCATATACGGGCCATTGCCACCGAGATTCATAGGGTCTTGACTACATACGTTGCGAGCTTTCCTCCCCATGCTTTGTCCAAATCAAGTAATCATTCATAAATCCTCGACAGACCACATGAGCCATGATTGGATTTATGTCTTCAAAAAACAATAAGATTTCTGCAATGCGCCAAGGACAATATATGTGCTTCGTCCGTGTTCTCAAAGCATGATTTTTAGGCTGCATCGATAAACCTACGGACCTCAAGTGCGTAGGATGGATCTACTACGTCTAAGTTATACATCCGAATGCTCGTCCATTGTTACCTGTTATAGAGTTTAATAGATTTAAATAATGTAATCACTAAAAAGAAGACATTAATATTTTGTGATAATTACTAACAAACTTAAGATGATCAAAGCAAACTCCTTCAATGGGTTATAGATGAAAAGAACTCTTCGCTTGTATATTTCTCAAATAACACACGTCCGGGCTAAATCACATATAGTTAAAACAACTAGTTAAATAAATACACCTCTCAAAAAAATATATAAAGCAATAGTAAATAATAAAACCTAAATAAAGAATCACCGGTACTTAATTAAACAAAACAAAACTAAATAATTGAAGCATCATTTTATTAGATGAAATCCTAAAAACTAAAGGAAGAGTAACCTTTGCTTAATTTAACAAGACAAAACTTAATAATTAAAGAGAAAATAATTTTTTATCATCAATATGGCAAATAAACTAGTAATTAAATAAGACTAAATCACCACTAAGTGAACTAAACATAGTAAATTAAAGCATTATTTTATTATATGAAACCCTAAAAAATAAAGGAGGACTACTTAATGAAACCTAAATTAAAGCCTAACCACTGCTTAACTTAACAAAACATAACTACATAATTAAACAAACACTTATTTCAAGTATCAATATAACACATAAACTAATAATTAAATAAGAGTAAACATAACTAAATGAACTAAACATAATAATTTAAAGAATCAATTTATTAGATGGAACCATACAAACTAAAAAGGAAGACTACATAATGAAACCCTAATCAAAGCCTCACCACTACTAGATTTAAAAAAACAAAACTAAAAATTATATTAAACATAATATAACTACATAATTAAACAAACACTAATTTCAAGCATCAATATAACACATTAACTAATAATTAAATAAGAAACTAAAATTTAATGAAACCATAATTAAAGAATCACCACTAAAAACATCACTAATAGCTAATTAAACTATACATAACTAATTATTAAAATAAAAGGAAACCCTAGAAAAATAGTGACTAGAATTTATTGAAAAAAAAACCTAGCTACTCTTCTCTCTCTCACATGAGGTGAAACCCTAGATCTCAAAAGTGGGTGGGATTGAACAAGAATGGGGGAAATGAGGCAAGAAACGCATAAACTAACCTTTTTTAGTCACCTCCTCCGAAGAAATCAAGAGCAAAACCTCCCCCCTTGTATTTAGTGAAATCTGGACCTCTAAAGCTTCTCCATGGAAGAACTGTTCGAGCTACAGTTCTGTTGGACTGTGGTGGGGAGGAAGAAGGGGTATATATATAGGAGAAGATCACCACAAAGCGGTTGACTTAAGGAAACCGCTTTGTGAAAATGGTGTTCATTTTCTTTGGCGGTTGACATAAGAAAACCGCCAGTGAAAATGTTCATTATCACTGGCGGTTTCTTAAGTCAACCGCCAGTGTAAATGGCGCCATTTACACTGGCGGTTGACTTAAGGAACCGCCAGTGCTAGCCCTTTTTCACTGGCGGTTCTAAAGCTGGGGCCCGCTTGTCGATTTCCAGTGGCGTCTCTAAGCTAAAACCGCCAGTGGAAATAAATCCCTACCGTCAAGACAAATGCTTTGTGTACTAGTGGGTGGACCTTGCCGCCTAGCAGCCATTGGAAGGTTCCTGAATCATAATTTTAGGTGACAAATCGATCCCATCAAAATTTTAGGTACACACAATGCACTATGCACATTATGAAGGTTCAATTTTTCTCATAAAACGTGTATTCACCACTTGTGCTATATAGTTGAACTATTAGCAGAAGGAACTCGAGCAGCAAAGATTATGAGGTGAGAATCATGGATCTTTTCTTTTTTACTAAAATAGCTATTTTTTTATTATATAGTTGATAGATTAGCAGCATTCAGAAGCAAGTCTTGTATTCCGAATGAGAATGCCAATTGTTCCATGGTTTCTATTTTTTTTGTTTTCTTAATTATGTTAATATTACATCTGCACATTGTCATTCTCGGTAACTATGAGGCTAATGCAAAACTTTGTAGCAATTGTCCAAATCAGTATGCAAAGTTTGTTTAGAATGCTCAGTCCAGCATATTTGTGCTCAAATTATAATTTGTCATTGTTATAATTTTTTCAAGGGATAGGTTCTCCAAATTTTCTAATTGTATTATTTGTAGGCGGCAAGCAATTACCAGTTCCAATTTAATAACAAAGCTCTACGAGACAGTAATATTTGTTTTATGATGTGGCATATAGCAATAGATAATCCTCCCTAATGCAACAAATGTTAGTCTATTCATCCTCACTGAGGTCCGTCTGTTCCTTTCAAAAGATTCCTACAAATAATGGTCTCATTTTATTTTGTGCTTTTAGGATGGCTGTTAAGGATTTTCATCCAGTCCAGTCTTTTATGTGCTGTATATACCAAGCTGAAGTATGCAATATGTAATAAGTTCCAATAGTAGTTGAATTAAACTATTAATTTAGTTACTTGGTACCCTACTGGAAAACAAATACCGCCTAGATTACTTGTTTTAGAGATGTGATTGTTATAAAGGTCATTATTGTCTTATCGTGTTGTTTAAATGTGTTATTGAGACTGCAGATGATACAGCCATAGTTTTGGCATGTTAGGATTTAACACCAGGTTTACAATGTCCACAAGGACGGGGAGACACTGAGAGAAGCTGTCAATGAGCTTGTTTTAGAGAGATCAACAAGTTATGACCTCCTTAAGGTACTCTCTCAGCTTTAAATGACTGTATATTCAATTAGTTTTCTTTATTTGCTGGAGGCTGGAGCGTTATAGTAGATTCTTTCATAATTGATTGGCTATATTTTTGAAAATATAATTGTTTCCCTATACCTTAAGAATATGAAATTTTGCCTTGAATAAATAAGAAACCTGCCGGTGTAAAGAGATGGGAGGCTCTTCTGCGCCATCAACAATCATGAAGGCTGCTAATGGAGAAATATTGATCCATAATATTTAGTCCATTACGGTTAGTCCATCTCCCAAATAGCATAACATGATCCAGATCCCTTGCTGTATTCATTGGTTTACTAGATTGTTCTTGCCATGCATCCAGAATGGATGGCACCAGAATCTCTCTATTGTGAGCTATCCATTGACATGCAAGTGCACACATTAAATTTCCCAAGACAAAAAAAAGAAATGGAAGTGGGCATTGTTGACGAGATTGGATTTGATATCAATGAAAGATAACCAGAATAGGTCGACATGAAAATTATATAAAGATTAAAGAATTGTACTTAATTAATATCATGAATTAAATAGATTATATTCTTCGAACAGAAAATCAACCCACATATTATTTGTTGTACCTTGTTCATAGTTGATATAATTTTAACATATATTATTTTTTGTAGCAATCATTTATTTATCATATATGGTAACAAGAATTTAATATCCTCAAAGCTTACCCACGCATGTCAGTATTTGCCATATATACATATATACCGAATTACCTTGTTAATTAATTAGGTTCAAGTTGCAAGACTGATGGTATATAGATTGATATATGGCAAATGGCAAAATAGATTCTATAGACACGTGCGTGCCGCATGTGCATCTCTACTAGTTTATAAAATGTTTAACTGTTTTTTATACCAAATCTAACCACTCGTTTTCATAAAAAAAAAATTATAAAATATCGTTTCTTTTAAAGTGATTTACTTTATCAATAAAAATTTTTCAAGAATGATTTAAATTTGATCATATTTATATAAAACTTTTAGATAAGACAGTGATAACTTCTTATAATTTATTAGGATAGAAGAAGTAACTGTTTGATTAAGGATTTAACGAATGGACGTGATCACTCCTAGGAGAGCATACCTTGAGATGCAGGATGAACTCGTCTACTCAAATTGACAACTCAAACTACTTCAGGCTCTGTCTGCAATTTTTTTAATCCTTTAAGACAAGAAGTTTTAATTTTTATTTCAGCAGGAGTTTTTTTTAAAAAAAAAAACTAACCAATTTAGCCTTGACAATGGGTTGTTTTTTTTAAAAAAAAAAATCCCAGCTGCACCGAGCTCCGATGAAGACGAGCACTTTAAATCTGGCGCCGATGAAGACGAGCATCAACCTCATGGTGGAAGCAAGCACGGTGTTGGATGTTTCATCCACTGCTACGTTATTTTTATTGGTGGCGGTTGAAAATGATTAACCGTGATGGTTTTTTCAACCGCCGACACTAGAATACTTTAAATAAAAAGTTGTCAATATTAAAGATGTAGAAAAGGTCGTTCACTAGAACTTTGGTATTAACTGTGTGAACATTTGAAATCTTTTAGGTAATGAAAAAATTAAATTTCAAACTCTATAACTTTCAAGCATATATTTGGGACACTAAACATCTTGAATTAAAAAAATTTATCAACTACAAAGTTGTAGATTCTATTGAATACTATAACTTTTATATAGACTATGTCAACATTTGAGATCAATTGATAATTTTAAATTTTAAATTTCAAAATCGCACACTTAGAACAATATTTTGGGACCTTAAACAGTTTCAATTCAAAAAAATTTCAACTACAAAGTTGTAGATCTTGTCGAGGGCTATAATTTTGATATAAAGTTTGTCTTTATCCGATTTCATATGAAAAAGTTATGAATTATTTTCTATTTTTAACCATTAACCGTGGCGGTTGCTTTTAAGGCAACCGCCACGGTTAATCTATGATTTACCGTGGCGGTTGTCTTAAGGCAACCGCCACGGTTAATCGATTTACTATGACGGTTATTATTGACCGCCACGGTAAATAAAAAACACACCCGCCACGGTAAATCGAAGTATTTTACGTGGCGCGCCACAATTAATAAAATGGCACCGCCTCGCAAAATCAATTCTGTACTAGTGATCCTCATTGTTTGGTGCCTCCAAACGAAACACGAAACAAAAAGATCATCTAGCTAGTGGCAGCTAGTAGCACCAGAACCTCAAAACCAAACACCAGATAGCATCATCTCATCCGACCCGATCCTGAGCACCAAAAGTGCGCACGAAGATGATCAAATGACGAGCTTAACGAACATTACCGATTAACAGGAGTCACGTTCCCCACTGCCATGTTAGCCAATCTATTACGGAGCATGTAGATTATAATGTCACAACAAAGGCAATCTTACTATTACTAATTAGAGGCTCCAACGGAGCATCCACGTTAATTCTCACCAGATGCGCTAGAAAAAAAGATAAATATTAGAAATTTCCACGTTAATCAGAAACATCTAGCCATCGAATCTATAGGCTCAATCAATTGGCAACCATTAGATCTACTTTATTTTCTAGAAAATTACCTACTCTACCATTGTTATCTATCTATACCTAATACTTAAAAGGGAGAGGTTTCTCTCCCTCATTTTTTTGGTCCGGCCCTCCTCTAACTAACTTTTTTTTTAAGAAGAATCAAATAAAACCACCACTTAATTTAGAATTGCAAAACCTTATTGATAACTAACGTTTTATCTTTTCTAAGCTTTCTTACATAATACATAGTCAATAGCCACCTAATAAATCAAGTCTATCTCTCCTCAATTTACCATATGGTACAAAAGTCCAGGTATTATGGCCCACAACAACATATTGTTTTAAATAGTAGTTTTTACGGGCCTTAGTATTTAATTGAAATATAGTTGAGATAAGCCCAGGTATTATGGCCCACCACGGTACATTGTTTTAAATCTTCCGCACTATATATAGCTTTTGGGCCGGGTCAAAATGTCGCTATTTGTGTTAATCCCAGTATATGCTGCGTACATACGATGAACGTCACCGCCAACAAATGGTAATTAACAGACTCGGATAGTAGATCCATGCATGGGCACGCGCAGGGGACGACCATGACCACGAGACCCGTCATCTCCGCCGTCAGCCACCACTGGCCGCACGACCTAGAAGACGGCCAGCTCAGGATCGTGGCGGCCATCAAGGAAGCAGGCAACGTGAAGCGTTGGCCATAATTTTTTATGCATATTAATTGACGTTTTACAAGACATTTATACTGGACTACTGGAGCTCACAAAAAGAACAAGATTAGGCTATTTTTTTAAGCAGATTAATTGACGGTTTTACATGATGCTGAATGTGGTGCGGCCTACCATCCTTGACGTCTAAAATTCCTCCTCAATCATGTGATGGAAGCCACCAGCGATACAAGTATAAGCAAGTAGAAACCAATCGCTAAATCTTCATTGTCTACACATGGCAAAAAAAAAGAAGAGAAAAACAGAATTAAAATCAAGATATGGCTTTGACCATAGCCAAAAATCAATTGCACAGAAAATTGATTACGTAAAATCATAAACGATAGGAGCAGCCGATCAACTCCATTTTTTCTGAACCAATGCCTCTCTAAGTCTGTATGTTCAATGTCTTCTGATCAGCGTTTTTTCCAAACTGACTCTTCTGAACTTTTACAGTTTAGTGTGGCTTCTGCATTGGCTTCATGTATGGTTTCGGCATCAGAGTGAGCGAAGCCACATCAAACGAGGTTATACGGTGGAGAGCTTCTGCCCTCCTCAGAGCTAAAGCCGTTTCGGCGCCCTGTGCTAGAGCACCAAAAAATATTGTTTGTAGGCTTTCAGATTTGGTAGTGAGCACTTGACATGGATCTACACCAACCGCATGTCTATATTATGGAATGCATGATGATTGGTCTTCAAAAAATAAATAAATTATGGAATTTGATATTTTACTCTACCGACACATATATAGTATGGAAAATAAAGTTATTATATATTTATAGGTAATATATAAATATTTTTATGTCTTAAATGGAGGGGAGGGGAAAATCTACCATGATTGTATTTTAATTCAATGCAGTCCTAAAAGGATATTATTATATTATTGCTAATACTAACTTAGGGCAGGTTTGATGCGGCTTCTGCATTGGCTTTGTGTATGGCTTTGGCACCAGAGCGAGTGAAGCCGCATCAAATAAGGTCATACGGTGGAGCGTTTCTGCCTTCTTCAGAGCTAACGCCGTTTCAACGCCCTGTGCCAGAGCGCCAAAAAATGTTGTTTGTAGGCTTTCAGCTTTGATGGTGAGCACTTGACATGGATCTACACCAACGGTATGTCTATATTATGGAATGCATGGTGATCTTAAAATAAATTATAACTTTTATAAACAAAAGAGTAGAAAAAGATATGTACTATTTCTATACTAAATTTTCATTAAAATTTGATACTTTTATTTTCCCGTTGCAACGCACGGGCATATTTGCTAGTCTAGATAAAAAGGAAAAAAGTTCCATTATTTTAAATCGACATATATAGCAAGCCGGCCGAAGAGACGATTGTTGCGGAGCATGATTCACCCTGCCTCAGGAGGTTTTCCAACAAAGGAGGAAAAAAATCCGGCGCCGCCTCGAGATGGCTCCACGCGCAGCACCGCCGGTCACCGCCGAGTAGCTGTGGTCGCCATGCAAAGCAAGCAGGCAGGAAACCAACACAGCGGGAGGAGCAAGCACCAAGCAGGCAGGAAGCCAACACACCGGACACGTACGTACATATATACACCTGACGCCCTTGCTCGGATCGACGGCAATCCCAGGATCGAGGAGCATGCAGCACGCGGGTTCTACTACAGTACGTTGGTACGTGTAGGAGGAGCGTGTTGATGCCGGCAGTTGCCGACGACGAACTGCAGGTGGAGAGGATCTACGAGGTAGCCGCCAGGCGCCATCTACTACCAAGACGTGCAATTGACGGCTGAAGCAAGCGAGGTGCATGTATGGCAGGCTGGCTGCGGTATTCGTATTGCGCCATCGTCTAGAAGGACAAAAGGAGCCATCTTGGACTCCATGCAATGCAACCATCTGTGACCTATCCCACCTAGAGGAGATGGATGCCTTGGACTCCATCAGAGTAGGTCACCGAGAGCCCGCCGTCAATGCATCGGCGCCAAGCAATCTCAAACCCGGGTGCAGGAGGAAACGAGCGCCTCATCTGATGATGATCACATCTTTGATCGTCATGGATGCACACACGCTGGCTGCACAGGAACGCCAGGCCTCGGCTCTTCATCAAGGGCGTGTGCGAGAATCATTGAGACGACAAGCAGATCTACGGCGCACAAGAAAAAGGAACGATGGCAGGAACACATAGGTCAACAGTGCCACGGCGTCCATGTGCATTGAATCTACATAATACTGGCACCGGCCACACTTGCATATTAAAGGTATCTCCATCTTGCTAGATCCTATAATTACAGTTTAATTTGTCTCCAGCAACATACATGTTATGATTCTTATAACCATTAGGTATAATTTCATTTTAATTTTAGTGTCCTTGGATTACTTCACATATTTTTTATGTAATCCTTATTGACATCAGGTATAATTATTTATTAACTTAATAATAATGGTCACTGAATTACTTCAAATTGCATGCATGCTAATGATGTAAAACATTAGGAGACCATGATCCGTGGAGTTATAAACAAAGCCCATATGGAAAAATTCAAAACCTCCACAATTAAGAAAAAGATAATTAAACTAAACCAATAATTTTTTAAAAAAATTAACATCTCTATCATTATTATGAATGATAATGCTTTGACCTCTAAGTTTGCATTCAAATTACCCATACATGACATTACAAAAGATAATCTAAGTATTTTGTACCTATATAATATGTAGCTAAATTACCCATCTCAAGCATTATAAAAAAAATTAGACAAATTCTCTCAAATCTATGGGTAATAATATAAGCAATTACAAAAATAATTAACATCCATAAGTTAAAACTAATATTAGTATAAATATTTGTTTTTAATAAGCATGGAAATATATCCATGGCAAACCACACATTAATAGCACTTATAGTTCATTAAGTTATATCAACACTCCTGACCATAAATTTTATAAGTTGTTCTGAAAAAAATGTTTAAACAATTTGATCAGTTAGCTTATAAGTCGATTTGGTACGAAAGGCTAATTTTTTGTAAGAGAAAAATATTGTTCGAACGACTGATAAGCTAAAAGCGAATAGGGATTATATCATAGGAATATTAGCAACTTAATTTTAAGAACTATTTGCTTATAAAACAATACTAATATACAATAAATTCAATATCTTGAGTGTCATGGTGCATGCTGAAACATCTATTTATGCCATTCTCAAAACTAATAGAGTAGCCTACGACCTATAATATTTTTTAATAAAATAAAACATGGATTTTTAAATAAATGATACAATAAACATTAGAATTTCAAATCAATAAATGAAAAAAAATTACAACAACTATATCAAAGCTAAAGTTTAAAGAATAGAATTTCATGAAATCACATAAAGGGATAAAGTAAGAGTTTATATACCTTAAGTGCTATATGAAACCGGTACAAATAAAAAAGATAGATTCTAAAATTCTTTCAAAAAACTAAAACATTTTGCCATGAAATCGGTAGGATAATCACCATTGTAAATAATAGCTACTATTTATGAGGAATTAATAAGCTTAAAATTTAGGGAAAATAATCAAAATTTAGATTCATGTCATCAAAATATAGACTTTATCTAAAACTATCATATTTAACAAATGTCATCTAAATGTATATTGGAGATACGCATAGGTGCTATGTGAAAAAACCTATGGATATGGATGGAAAAAACATATAAACTAATATTTGATAGATTATCACAATTGAATATATACTATAGGGTACTAATTATAGCTATTATTTGAGAACATTAGTGAAGTGAAAAAAACTATTTAATATAAGTAATTCTTATTAGTTAGTGTCTCATAAGATTCTAACCCATGTGAGAGCACACACATTTACATCAAAGTTGGCACCAGCTGCACCTATAGCTAAAGGTATGGTCATTTTCATACATCCCATAATTGCAATTTAATTTATCTCCTGAACCTTATTGAACATTAGATATAATTTTCATTTAATTCTAATGTCCTTGGATTACTAAGCACAAATAAGTTTTGATATAATCCTTATTGACAGTCAGATACAATTTTTTATTAACCTAATAATAATGTCATTGAATTACTTCAAATTATGTGCTAATGATGCTAAAAATATAGGGGGGCCATTGTCCGTGGAGTTACCAAATAAAGCCTATATTGGAAAATTTTGAGCCTCCACAACCATAAAAGATAATTATAATAATTCAATAATATTTTTAGAAATTATTCATCTCTGTCACTATAAAAGACAATGCCATAGCCCCTAAGTTTGCATTCAAATTACCGGACATGCAATTATGAAATATAATGTAAAGTAATATATACCTATATAAATTTGTACCTAAATATCCACCTCAAATATTATATTTTTTTTTAAAATCTCACAAATCTACATGTAATTTTAAAAAAAATTGTAAATCTACATGTAAATTTTGAATAAATGATACAATAAGCATTATAATTTCAAATTAGTACATGTAAACAATATAACAACAACTAGATGAAAATCTAAAGGTAAATTATAGATTTTCATGATATCACATAAAGAGATGAAATAAGAGTTTATACACTTTAAGATTAATTATGTTTGAACCAATGGTGCTAAAAAGAATAATAGTATAAATTACCTCATGGAACTGGTAGAAATAAAAAAGATATACTCTAAAATTCTTACAAAAAAAAAATTGAACTATTTTTCCATCAAAATCCATTAGTAGACTATGATTACCTGAAGAACTAATAAGCCTAAATTTGGGGAAAATAATCAAAATTAATTCATATTATCAAAATATAGACTACAGCTAAAACTATCACAGTTTAAGTAAATCTTTCAACTAAATGTATATTAGCGATACACAAAGGTGCTATGTAAAGAAAAAATTATGAATACAGATGAAAAAAAAACATATAAATCGATATTTGATATATTATCCCATTTTAATTAATATAGAGTATAGAGTACCATTATAGCTATTATTTAAAACATTAGTGAAGAGAGAATGATGTTTAATATAAGTGATTCTCTCATAAGATTATAACCCGTGCGAGAGCACGGGTTGGTGAACTAGTATATCAAATGCAAACCAACCTCTTCGTGAGAACCCGTGCAAACTATGGTAAAAAAGTTATTTAAATTTACAAAAAAAAAGATCACACATGTAGATGATATGATGATATACAACTTTGTAAAATATCTTATCCAAACTCGACTTTATTTGTGAGATATAAAAATAATAAATTTTAAGCGAGGAAAGTTTGTCGGATGATTTGATTTTTGTTTTTTTATATCTCACAAACGAAGTCAAGTTTGGACAAGATATTTTACAAGGTTGTGTATCATTATATCATCTACATATGTGATTTTTTTTATGAATTTAGACGACTTTTTTACCATTGTTTGCACGAAGTTTTCATAATAAGTTGGTTTGCACCGTGCACGTTTCCCACAACAAATGCCTATATCAACATCAAATTGATCAACATATATCCGCAAACTAAAAGGATCGAACCTGGAGAACATGCATTCACTGGTTTGCTAATAAGCACCAGCACCAGCACCAGCGCACATCGACAAAAGGATCAGATTTGTACAGTATGTATGCATTCAATCGCCAGCAATAATCTGGCCAGTATCAGCCATCAACAGCAAAGCGTGCAACAGAAGATGAACAAGATAGCGAACTTTTTTTTAAAGAGGCAGCAAAAGCTTTGCCGCAATTTTATTAGATGATAAAAAACCAAAAAAAAGGAATTACAAACACTTTTCCAAAAACATGGCAAGAGTTACGAGAACCACATGCCCTTCAACTAGAACCATAGAAAACGACTAAAACTAAAACTGCCGATGTGTGAACTATGGTTTGAAAAACAACTAAGAAGCGTGAACTCCTACAGTCCTACTGGGATAAACAAAACGAGTAACCAAAACCTGCCGGCAACTAATTTTTCTGCTTTTATTGTGGCTGTTGCTCATCATTCCTAGGGGTCATTATTGTGCTATGTCTTCCTCGTAGAGATTTGCAACTTGTAGCGGAATAAGACTAGTATTTTAGAATACTCTTCTATTCCTTTCTTTCCAAATGTTCCACCAAAAATATATGAAAATGCCGTCCACTTCCCTTCTTTGATCTCTTGGAATTTTCCGACTGCATCGCTACCAAAAGGCATATACGGATCCTTTTGTGTTTACTGAGTCAAGTGCAGTTAGCCTGAACCAATGCTTTATGATGGTCCAGACTTCAGCGGTGAATGAGCAGTCTTTATACAAATGCGTCGGCGTCTCAGTGTTGTCTAAGCATCTGCAATCTGGATCTTCCAACCAGCCTCTCTTGATTAGATTATTTGCCGTAAGTATTTTCTTATGAAGTAAAGTCCATGCAAAAAATCTGACATTTTTTCTCCGCTTTAGCCTTCCATATTGGAGATAGTTTGATCCTACTGAAGGACCCTACAAACTGAGCTTGGTATGCACTTTTTGTGGTATACTCTCCATTTGCCGTCCATCGCCATCTAATACTATCTTCAGTCGCATCATTAAGAACAACCCCACGCGTTGCTTCCCAGAGCTTGACATACTGTATTACTTCTTCTTGCGTGGTTGGGGGGAAAATCTGACCAACCCATTTGTCCCCTCTTAGTGCTTGAGAAACCGTGATTTTCTTCCTTCTCGTCTTAGCATAAAGTAGTGGTGCAATTGATTTTGGCATTGTGCCCTGCAGCCAACACGACGTCCAGAAGGGGGCCATTTTTCCGTTCCCAATTGTCACTACCGTGGAGACATAACTCAACATTAAAACATCAGTTAAACGAGATCACGCATTTCCCAAGTCCATGGCTCACTTTCTGAAAGCTAAATTTAGTTCTAGGCGACGCCTAGCAGCCAAGCAAGACGATGAGCAGATGAACTTGAGCAAACAGCGATCATCCGAAACCAATAGTTCGTTCGTTCTCAGGGCGCGTGTACTAACTACTTCCCTATGGCAAATTACTACCCACAACGGGGATACCCAAGAGGAAGCACAGCACGAGGACGGCGATCCTCAGGATGCTGGTGGGTCCGGGCACTACGGCGCCCACGACACGGCGTACGCCAGCGCGTACGCCGCGGCGGCCGTGGCGAGGACGCCAGGGAGGAGGTGGACGCGGTTCAGGGCGAAGGCGACGGCCCGGGCCGCCGCGAGGAACGCGAGGGCTTCGACCAGGACAAGCTCGTGCCGCTTGATGAGCTCCACGCGGGCGGCGGCGTGCGCGGACACCTCGGGATCATCCAGTAACAGCAGCAGCGCCAGACCCTCCGCGGGCGTCTCCTGCTCCTGGAGCGCGGCGCGGCGGGCCGCCGCGGCGTTGAACGCCGCCTCCGCGAGGCGCCGGCGGGCCTGCGCGAGCTCGGCGGCGGCCTCGGCGCGGAGCGCGGCGTGCGCGACGATCTCGGCTCGGACGACGTCGGCGTTGCGCTGCACGCGCTCCACGGCGTCGGCATCGGCGAGGCGCCCGCCGAGGTCGTCCATCAGTGCTTCCACGATGGGGTTGGCATGCGCCGTCGGCGAGCGGGGGCCGCTGCTGCGACTCCGAGAGGTTGGGGTGGTTTTTGGCTGGGTGGCGGTGGCAACTGGCAACTGGAGAGAAAAAAAAAAAAGTAGCCCTGCAGGGCTGCAGAGGGAACAGGATGTCAGAGGTCGCAACAGAATGGCAGGCTGGTTGTTTTGTGCCATGCTTGAGTTGAGCGGTAAGTAAGATTAGCGACGGTTAATTGTACTACCGTACTGGGCTACGAGCAGTAATCGGTGTGTGAGTCTGGCCAGCACGGCGTGAACGAGCGGGCATTGTCTTGCCTTTGGCTGTAGGCTCTGGTTAGAAATCGTTTGAATCGATCCATGTATGGAACGTAAATGAGAAAAGGAGGATTGAGACAACGAGAATTTTTTTTTGTTCGGAATGATAGCAAAAAAAATTCTGAGATTTTTTATTAGACGAAAAAAATAAAAAAAATAAGTATCGTCTTAATTTTTGAGAAAATTGTCTTAATGCCATTGAAACATATAATCGTTCCTTACATGCCATTAGAATATATGGATTTCTTTCATTGCCATCAATATAGATTTTGAATCCCTTGTGTGCCTGCCGTGAATACCTACCTATCTTCTCTTTTTACCCTCGGCGCCCTCTCCACTCGATCCTGCCTCGTGCTTCTCGATTCTGCCCGTGCCCTTTCCCGATCAGAGTCGCACGTATATATGTTGGGTTTCTACTGATCGACTATGCGTGGATGACCAAGCCAGCCATCGAACCTGCCCCCTGTGATGCTCCCGTACTGCTCGTCCTCTCCCAGCAGGTCCTTCGCGTGAAGGCAAGGCGTCCAGAGATGGCGCGTGTGCACGAACGGCGAGCACGGCCCTCCGTTCACGGCATGGCACGCGCGGGCGACGAGGAGTTGGTGGCGTTGAGCGCGGGGGAGGCCGGCGATGGGGCACGTGCACGGACGGCGAGCGTGGACAGGGTTTGCAGTAATCCGGGGTGTCGAGGAGGCTAGACTGCGAGCACGGCGTGGTGTTCATGGCGCCTCGACGGTGTCTCGCCCGGCATTCGCCGGGCGCGCGGGAGGCGGCGGCCAGCGGATAGAGTGGGAGAGGCCGGCGATGGGGCACATGCGCAGACGCTGAGCGCGACCCTGCGGTCGCGGAACGCACGGGTGCCGATCCCTCGGTGGCGTCGAGCGTGGGAGAGGCCGGGGGTGAGGTTTGCCTGCGCTGCCGATGATGGCGCACATGCGAGAACATCCCAGCGGTTGTGGATGCGTGGGCGGCAAGCGCTCGGTGGCACCGGGCCTGGGGAGGCAAAGGCTAGGCGGGAATGCAGTGGAGAATATATTTTTAATTTTTAATCCATTTTTCAAAGTAATTCTAAACCCAACACTGTATATAAAGTATTTCACTCACTAACACCTTTTGCCGCGCCACCCAAGGCAGTGCGGCAAATAGTGCCACGCCATGCATGCCGGCCCTGCCAGCATGGCCCGCAGGATCCGGCCTGCTGACGTGGCGTCGGCGTGGCGCACCTTTGCCGCGCCATGCATGCGGCGGCGGGGGTTTTTTGCAGCGCAGCTGCCCGTGGCGCCGCAAAGGCTAAGTATAAAAGGCGGCCACGCCCCTTTCTTCTTCGTCTCCGCCGCAGACCTCTCCCTGTCCAGTCGTTCCTGCGTCGGCCTGCGACGGGGAAGGGGTTCGCAACCCCCCTTCTCCCTCGGTCCCTCCCGATCTCCTTTGGGAACGTTGTGGTGAGGTCCATTCCTTGTCTTTTCTTGATTTCTAGTTAGTTTTAGGTAGTTATTTGATTGATGTTTGTATATATTTGTAGTTAGTTTGTATGTTATTGTTGTAATGTATAATTGCAATGTGTTATTGTTGTACCTCACAAATAATAATGCGTTGTCTAAATATCTTCATATTATGTTGCGTTAAGATGGGAGAGTGGTATCGAGAGACTTGTGGCGGAAAAGAGGTCGTCCAAAAAAATTCTACTACGAAGCATCTAGCAAGGACGGTTCTGTTCTTCCTGATCTCCCTGTTCCAATATGTGACTGTGGTCGCCCGGCACATGTGTTTCAATCCAAGGACCCAGAGACCGCTGCACGTTGCTTTTACACTTGTAGTAGTTGTGTAAGTCATGTTACCCATTTTATTTTGTGTTCGTGTAGTTATTATAAATTTACTAACAATATATTTGGATCAAATTTTTATAGTCCGATACTAGGTGTTATTTCTTCCAGTGGATCGATGGCCCCGATAAATTTGATCCGAGGTACCTCCTCTTTGAGGATTGGTGGAGAGGTAGACATGCACGTGAGCATTTTGAGCGGTGGGTTCCGGGGCACATTCCCCGAACTGAACTATTTGGTCTCAATTTGTAAACAATATTTCAAAAGGCACAAGTTTTACCTTCACTCCACCAGCGAGCAGCAGCAGGTAGAAACGCAATGGAGGGGGCTGGGCCTGCCCGGCACGCCGGCCGGCCCGCTGGCGAAGGGCCCGCCCCC
Organism: Chrysopogon serrulatus; assembly: GCA_015844335.1. Lineage (NCBI taxonomy): Eukaryota > Viridiplantae > Streptophyta > Magnoliopsida > Poales > Poaceae > Chrysopogon > Chrysopogon serrulatus. The sequence continues at coordinate 62,602 of JADLZL010003974.1, forward strand.
TCAACAATCGCCACCGGAGAAGGGGAATGCGGGGCGGTGGGCGGGGCGGCCCCGGTTGAAGGTGGGGCGGGCTCCGGGGCGGGGCGGCGGGCTACGGGGGCAGGTGGGCGGCGGCGGCCGGGCGTCGGCAAAATGTGGGGACAGCGACGACCGGGCGGCGGTGTGGAGGTGACGGGCGGCCGGGCGCCTACTCCGGCTTGGGAAAAGGCAAAGCACAGACCATCGACACCGGATCCGAGGAAGCAAGGACCAGCAACGGGCAAAGCGGCCGTAACACCACCGGCGGCGGATTCGCGGCGGCGGGCGGGAGACGCGGCGGCGGATCGGGAAGAGTGATGGAGAGAGAAAGAAGCCGGGATACCCCTTAACCCCACCTTTGCCGCGCCCACGGGCAGCTTGGCAGCAAACCCCTCGCCACGCCGGCATGCATGGCGCGGCAAAGGTGTGCGCCACGTCGGCAGGCCGGATCTGGCGGGGTTTGCCGCGCCGGCATGCAGGGGCGTTAAAAGTATTTGCCGCACTGCCTTGGTGGCGCGGCAAAAGGTGTTAGTGAGTAAAATACTTTGTATACAGTGTTGGGTTTAGAATTACTTTGAAAAACGGATTAAAAATAAAAAAATATTCGCAGTGGACACCGTAGTCCGTAGCTCCTTCAGTCTCTTAGGTGATTTCCGATCAAGGGAATGTATATTTTCAGAAGGCAGCGACGACTTTCGGCTATCAACCTGTTTGATAGGACTTATAAATAAGCTAAAATTACTGATTTTTTGTGAGAAACACACTTTGCAACGACTAATAAGATGAAGCAAACTGTTTCTATATTATTTTCACAAAAGGCGGTCAACGTACAGTAGCAGATCGCCAAACAGTAACAAGATTCAATGTTCTTTTTCCTACTTTTAATTTCGATTCGGGTCGAGTTTAATGGGTTGGTATCTGGATCGAGTTTAGTGGAATCCAGAGTTCCAGACCATAACCCGTACCAACATATTATCTATTTTACCATATTTCCCTGTCCCATTCGAACAACATATCCAAACGCCACCTATTCTCACCACATTCAACATTAATAAACACCCTCCACATATGCTCAGCAAAGACAGCATATGCTCGGCAAAGACTCAGCATATGCTCGAGTGCTCGACTGCTCGAGTAGTTCTAGCTACGTTATAGTGTACCGTGTACACACTTTTTCCATTATCATAATCCCAAACAAAAATCGCCATGAATTGATTTACAAATTGCCACAGCCTGCAAGTTGTCTCGAGCATCAAAAGTGATGTAGACAGAATAATACGGGACCACACAGATTATGGACCCAACAGAGACAACCATTTTTAGCATGAATAGAAATGAGAACAATGCACTTGTTGCAAAGATGAAGAATAAAACCAAAAGAGCAACACGACAACCAAAAGGGAAAAAATAGCACCCGAACTCAATATTTTCTTAAGGTAACAGTACCCACGTTTCACAAATTCATCTAATGATTCCAGATATCATATTAGCTGTCTCCTTGCACTGGCCAGACAAACATACAAGGCATAACACAAAGATTCCACCCAGCATGCCACATGATCTAAATTTCAAGGTAGTAGCTACAGGATGAACAAAGTGATCTAACGGGACATATCATGATCAAAATCCACCAACTCTGCCCCAACCATTAGAAGCAGAACAAAATACTTTAACATACTAGGACAGTAACTACTTGCATCCAAATTTATAAGCAGTAAAAGATAGACCTCATTTCATAAATATCACAAACAAATAGATTGGGGAATCTGCAAACCATGAAGCAATTCCAATTCCAACCACAAACAATGAGAAAGTGGTGTAAGCAATTCCATGCATAAACACTTCCTCTGTCACGCATTGGATGATGTCCCGTCCCATTACTGGACTGTTTTGTGCCCCAATCAAAAGCATTTAGAATGATACTGGTGAAGGAACAAACATAACCATGCTAAGCAACTGATTCTTACTGACCATATGTTTCTGTGGGTTTGTTACTAAGCAACAAACTCAAGTCATACCAATCTCAATTTAGTAGCAGTAGCATCACAAATCAAGACATCCATAGCAAGGCAAAACAACATGTCGATCAACAGAACCAATCACATTGTTTCTCCAAATCAATGAAAATCTGTCTGTGCAATGCCCACTTAAAACCACCGAAAACAACAACATGAGTAAACAAGAAGACCATATGCCTGTTTTTGGTAAAACATTTCAGTTGCCTACACAGACAACTGTTCAGATTAACAGCACTACTGTTCTTTCACCCTGTGTTCTTCAACCCATCATTGGCCAACACATTGCAGCCTCTCCCTCCTGCGCCTGCCCTATCCCCGACGACGGTGCTATCCTCGAATCTGCTTACACCAACCCTGCTATGCTAAACAGGTTTCTGCCAGTGATATCATCGTCGCTGCAATGTGGCCCCACCCTTTGCCCACCCATTAGACATTCTCTCTGCTGTCCATGGCTGGCAGCGTTCCCAGCTCCCCAACACCATGCCTCCCCGCCCCTGCACCAGCCAGGCAACCACCTCTGCTGGTCTGTCGCATTTGCCATGACTCTCTCCACTATTGCCAGTGATTGACAGTATCTCACTAGGAAAAATCCCACCACCCCTAACTGCAGTTGCCTGAATTGATGTCCAGACAAGTAAAATCTACGAGGTGTGTAATAAATAAAAGAAGATATAATGCTAATGCACAAACAGAAACACAGGCACAGCAATTCCTCTAATTGATCAAACAGTGCCTAAGCAGAGGAACACAAATGACGAAGGCGTCAAGAAGCATAATTCGTGAACAAACATAGTATATAGTACAACTGTAATCAGATGCAATACATGTCAACTGATGAGGTAATTTTATGATTTCACTCACCAATCACACAAAATAGACAGCATCACCAAGTCATTAAGTAATTTCAATTTTCAAGTAAGCAAAGTAGCGCTCATCAGCAGAACATTGACCATTATTAGACCAAAAAGGGACATGAGGCCATGCCGTAGCAGTAACATAAACCAGAAGATGACCAACCATACAACGTTCCTCAGTTGCACGAATATTTTTTGAGTCACCGCCTTAAAATGATACTGGTGAAAGAAAAACAGCCATGAAACATAACCAGTCTCCAGATCCCTATATTTCTGTAGGCTAATAAGCAACTACTCATAGAACTCACATCACTCCCAGTTGAGTAATAGCAGCATCACGACGAAAACTTCCAGCACTGCTACGCAACCGAGAACCAGATTACCTCTTAAGGTGGAGATAGATCAGCACGACGGCAGCCGTGCCGGCGGCGCCAGCAGCCGCAGCCGCAGCCATCCCCAGCCACGCAGCCTCCCCTTCCTTCGGGGCCTCATCCGCCGGCGCAGCCTCCCTCTCTCCTTGGTGGCGGCGGCGGTGGTGGTGGCGGAAGCCTTCAGGGCCCTGATCTCCTCCTCGAGCTTGAGCTTCTCCTCGCGCACGGCCTCCACCTCCTTGGCGAGCCTCTCGTGCCTCTCCTTGTCCATCACGTGCTCGCCCTTCTCGGTCTTGAGCAGGGCCTCGAGGCGGTCGACCTCCGCGCGGAGCGAGGCGACCTCCTTCTCGGCAGAGGAGGCGGCGAACTCGGCGATGGTGACCTCCTCCCGGGCCTGCATGAAGACCCCCTCGATGCGGTGCGTCTCGTCGGCGAGGGACTTGTTCTCGCGGCGGGCCTCGGCGAGCTTCGCCTCCAGGTCGAGCTTGGCGGCGCGGAGGTCCTCGATCTCGGCTTGGGCGGCGACGGCAGCGTAGGACTTGGCGGCAGTGTGGGCGCCGGTTATCCCCTCTCCCTCCTCCTCCTTCGCGACGCCGCCGTTAGGAGCGGGGTCCTCGGCGGCGACGGCGGCGTAGGACTTTGCGGGGTGGGTGATGGGGACCTGCTCCTCGTCCCGACGACGCCGCCGTTGAGCGCGGCGGCGGCGGTGGGGGGAGGCGAGGGTTTCGTCGCCGTTCTCCATGGGCAGGTGGTGTGGTGGGTTTTGGGCTTTGGTGTCTCTGTGCTCTGTGCGTGGGGAGGATTGCTGGGGCGGCGCGGCCTGCGGGTGGGGGGAAGTTTATGGGGAAAGGCAGGCAGGAGAGGAGGGAAAGGGGAGGCTTCTTTCTCCTTTTCTGCTGTGCTTGCTGAGGGGATTGAGAAATATAGAAATATCTAGAGAGGAAGGTTCCTCCTCTCGTGAATGACGGGTGGGCCATACGCCCGGGGCCCGCGCCGCGGCCCCACTGTTCAGTTACTCCTACCCATCTGATGGGAGCGCGTGCATGACGACGGCGACGGCGGTGTGTTGGCCTGGTAGGTCCACGGTGTCAGCGATGCGGTGACTCTTTCGTGGCGAGGAAGTTGGTGCCGGGGGACGACGGCGTCACGCCGTCACCGGCTCTCCTCCCGTTTCGGTAGTGCGCTGCATTATGGTATGGATGGGTATGGGCGCGAGATGCGCGCCTTGCGGGCCCGAAACGCAAGTGGATGAGGATGGCTAGTTTTAGCTCAGATTCGAACTTTTTGAAAGCTTTTTTTTTTTTGAAAGCACAGATTCGAATTTCGAAAGGCATGGAATGGAAATGCATGTCTACCGTCTACGTCCCATTCGAATGATCGATGGAACGGTTTTGGTAAAAAAAAAACTGTGTCGCCTCATGGGAGAGAGAACGCATCCATTTTACAACTTGGCTGAAAACAGTGTATATGGAGTTCCTTTTGATCTAATTGTATTGTATTTGACGACCACGGCAGCACTTGACGTCTATTTCATGCTCACGGAGCGGTCATGCCGTCGTCATCAACCTTTAGGCTTGCCATTCCATTGGATAAGCTTGATAATTCACTATATATCAATTGGGTTCTAGCCCTTTTTATCTTCGCTAAAGTTAGAATGATTTGGGCTGTAGCATTTCGTTTGTATTTAACAATTATTATCCAATCATGAATTAACTAGGCTCAAAAGATTCGATCTCGTGATTTACAATGAAACTGTACAATTAGTTATTTTTTTTACTTACATTTAATGCTCCATGCATGTAGGCTGTGGCTACAAATTGATGCGATGGAGAGAGAGTGAAAAAATTTGGAATTTGGAGGGGAAGAGAACAAAGGCCTTGTTTAGAGTCGGCACCGTTAGTGCTGTGTTTCGTGAGTTAACTATTTTTAACTCTTATATGCTTTGTTTAAATGTCGTTAGGACTATTTGTACAAAATATCAGTAATATTTTTATTTTTAAATTGGTTTATTATAAAAAATAGATTCAACAATCTGATACTAAATGTGTATCACAAATGTTAGTAATTTTAATATATATTTGAGTACGTTTGATTTCTTTAGAAGGGGGCTAATAATTAAAGCAGGATGAAGGGAGTGTGTTTGTTCACAGCCTCTCTCATGTCGATTCATCATGATTTGTGTACATATAGTTTGGTATTAATAGTACCATCGGATTTGGGAATCATTTAGACGGATCTTATAATAAATGGTTAAATGTGCTTTGGTTCATATTATTATAAATCGTGCATGGCTTTTTGTAATCTGGAACAAAAACTATTATGTTTTTATAGTACTATAAAGGCTAAGGAGTAGATTGACAAATAAACACAAACCAAGCGAAACAAAACAAAAGGGCTAAGTACAACCAATATGCACCGAAACAATCCAAGAGTTGAAGTGAAGCAAGATTTGCACCGAACTAACCTAAGAGTTGAAGTGAAGCGACTTAGGTAGCTGCACCATGGTATCAAGGATAAGGAATAGACGCAGTGAGGATGCACCTAAGTTCGGTTCAAAGGAATAGGCGAGCACCGATTTTCATATTATTAGAGCATCTCCAACAACTCCCTAAATCAATTTGGTATTCTTATAAATTTGGCAAAAACACAAAAATCCCCCTCCAACCACTCCCTAAATCAACTTGGTATTTATTCCAAGTGTGTATCCATCGGTGCCGCACGTGGAAATCTCCGCACTTGCTATCACGCTACACGTGTGGAAGGCGCTCGCCCGGCGTCGTGGCGGCGTCGCGCGTGCCCAGGAAGTAGCGCCGCCGCATGGGCTGGTGGGTGGACGCTTCGCCGCGGGCTGGCCGGAGCTCGTCGCCGCCGCGATGCCCAACTACTTTGCATTTGCTTGGGTTTGGACCCCGACGCTGAACCAGACGGTGTTCGCGTCGTTTCCGCTGAACACGGACTTCGGCGTCGGCCAAGCCGCTGCCGCCCTCGCCATGCCCGTGTTTCGCCATACCGGGCTCGGCTCGGCTTCATGGCCACATCACTGCGGGTCCCTGCAGGTGGAGACGGCTCCTGGTTCGTCGGTGCATGCGTGTGGTCCGCGGCTTGGCAAGCGGCGCCGAATGTGATAAGCAGCACATCTCTCACGGCAGAGTATCTTGGTCTCGTCTAGTGTGCCTCTTCCAGAAACCAGTCACATCCCAATTCCAGGTGTTATTTTTTCTTGTCGATGGATGTGTGTGATACTCCGTCTCCATGCCCGGCCGCCGTCGTGATCCTGCGCCAAGGGAGGATCTTGCGATCAGGTACTCTTGGAGCTCCTGCGGCTGGGAAGAAGGATCGGGCAGCAGGTTCGACGCCGCGGCGGCGGCGTATTCATGCGAAGGTCACACGACGCGCGTGAAAAACAGCCCATCCGAAAAAATAGGCTTGTGGGCCTCTTCTTTTTTGATTTTGCCAAGTCCAATTTAGCAAACCATTGGAGATTGGCTCAATTTTTACTTGCCAAATGTTTTTCCAAGTTGCTAAAACACAAGATTTGCCAAGTTAATTTTACCAAACTCTTGGAGATGCTCTTACCTTTTGCATAATGAGCGGAGTAATTAATCTCATTCATAAACGTCTAAGTTTGATTTTTAAAAAATGGAATAGAATTTAGGCTTAAGGCCTTAGGCTAGTGCTCCGGGCGTCATACGGCGGAGGCCCAAACTGTTGCTATGCCTCGCAGCCAACTGGGTTGGGGGTTTCCTTTTCTAATCCACTGAGATGGGTACCGGTATGTCTATTTTTGAATAACAGCAGGTGTCAAATGCAAAACATATGAAAGCGACATTAGCAGCAGCGGCTTGCCCTATAGCCGCCCCAAATCTCCTCCGCCGCGTCATTCTAACCGAAACCCTAGAAGCGCTCCGCCGAGCTCCTCCAGGCTCCCGAGCTCGCCGCTTCGCGAACAAAAACCCGAGGCCGAGACAAACTATACCTCTGCGGCTCAGCCATGGATCTGGAGATCGTTGGGCGGCACGCCTTACTGTTCGACGACGACGCGACCGCGGAGGTCGTCAACCCGGAGGCTCCCTTGTCCCCTGGGCGGCCGTCGGCGCGGCAGACCTCCTCCTCGACCGCCACGACGTGCGCCACCTCCTTGACCGCGTGCCCCTCGCCCGCGCCGCGCCTACTCAGTGGCCCTCCTCTCCGCGCCCTCCCCCCGACGGCATCTCTGAGACCGAGCTCGACCGCGAGCGCTACCTGGACCTCCCGGCTGGCGACGGCGAATACGAGGGTTCCGGAGATGCGGCCCCCTCAGGTATAAATGGATCTTCCTTTTGCCCTGCCTCTCCTCTCCTCTCTTCTCGCCTCTCGTATCTGTAACTGTCAGCTTCTGCCTTACCCTTTGTACTTTTGGTGTATTTGAGCTCAAGTTTCTTCCGTTCTACAATTTGAGTTCTGCTGATTTTGTCTTGTTATATGAGTCATAATCCTAATGTTTTGGACTCATCTTAATGAAGCCTCGAGTATAAATTCAAAATATATCAAAAAATTGGATGGATTCCAGTGTTCTGATCGCAGCCCTATTGAACCAAATCTTCAGGTTTAAACTGTATTTTTTTTTTTTTAGATATGACTACCTTATATATGACCTACAATCATATCCCACGTACTGATCTGTTCTCTGTTTGTTTGTTTGTTTGTTTTTCGGTTACCAGCTGACTAACGTCATAGTAACTGTGTTTTTTTTTTTTCAAAGAAACAAGGTTCATAGAATATCCAGTTGTATCCAATAACAATATCACTGCCACATGTTTGAAGTTAGCAGTCTTCATCGTACATGTGTGTCTTTTTTTTCACTGTATACATTTAAGTTTGCAGGAAGGATGCTTTGGTTAGTTCATGAGCATCTTTATTAATCATTTCAAGTAAGGGACTTCCTTCTGTTGCTTGGAAGATGTAATTTGTGTCTGCATGTTTTCTTCCCCATCCTATTTCTGTTATTTACTATATAACAATCATTTAGCTGACACATTTTTTTTGCTTATATAGGAAATGGGACAGATAGTGGGCAGGCTGATTATAATGCTGTTCCTTTCTCATATGGATATCCTGCTGGTTCAGATGAACCAAATTCTTCGGATTTGTGTTATCGCCCATCATTTTATGTGCCAGAAAGCTTGTTGAATAAGCTGGTTAGTATAAGCTTTGAGCTCTCACTTTTAACTATTTTATCTCCAAATATGATAAAAATTTATTTCTTCTACCCTGTTATTAATCTTCTTCAGTTGATCCAGCAATAATTGTCCAAGGTGCATATGTTCTTCTAAGGATTAAATGCCTGTTTCAGATGGTTGGAGCAGAGATGAAGTTCCTACTAGTGATGCACATTGTTTCCTTGCAATGTATCTTGACGTAAGGAATATAGGCAGGTGGGATTAGAATGATTCAAGTGCTACATAAAAAAAAAAAAATGAATGGGATGGCTGTCTTACGATATACCAGTTTTATTAACATAGTAATTTGTTCTGTTTGACATAATTTGTGCTTGTGTGCTCTCTAGCCATTACTGAGACAATTTTTTGCTCCCATGTTTTAAATTTGCAGCCTCCTTCTGAGAAGGCACATCAGATAATTGCAAGAACAGCTTTATTTGTCAGCGAGCATGGAGGACAGTCAGAGATTGTATTGAGGGTGAAACAAGGAGATAATCCAACATTTGGATTCTTGATGCCTGATCATCATCTCCACAGCTACTTCCGCTACCTTGTTGATCATCCTCAACTGCTGAAAGATGGTGCTGATGCTGTTGGCACGGATAAACGTAGTACTGAGAGTGAGCATGCTTCATCTGACGGGGCTTTATCATTGCTTGGGACCACATATGACTCAGGAGATGAGGATGAAGGCACACTCCCACGTAGGTCGGAAGGCGTGAATTCAGGAAATAGCATGGCCCCTGATGTGCAGGGCCATGTAAAACCTGCATCAATTATGCCTGACAAAAAAGAACTAGGCAAAGATCAGAATGCTTCTGCTCTGGCAGTTAAGAGTAAAACAATATTGACAAAGAAGAATCCTATTATTACTGGCAATGGCATTGTTGCTATTCAGCGTGAAAAGGTTATTGACACAATTACAGCGTCAAGTACATCCAAATCACATACCAATTCAGACTTATCTGAAACGAAAGAAATGATCCTTGAACCACCATCTTTCATGAAACGCACGATGGAGAAAATAATTGAGTTTATTCTGACAAATGGGAAGGAGTTCGAAGAAAAACTGATTGAGCAAGACAGAACAACTGGGAGGTTTCCATTTCTTCTGCCTTCTAATCCATACCACTCGTATTATCTAAAGTTTCTCCAGGAAACAGAAGAGGTAATTTGAGTCACACTTGTTTATGCTTTAAGCTTGAAAGATTTGTGTTACTTCCCCTTTTCTTTGACTATCTTCTTTGCTAGTATTTTGAAGATGCCAAAAGAAGTTTATTGTGCCTTCTTTCTTTCTATTTCGGAGAAGCAAAAAGAAAATTAGTTTCCCAAAATACTGTCATGCAACAAACGTCCCATGCCTTCATTCTCATCTTGTGATAGTGATACTTGTATTTACTTAATATTAATGTGTCAGGTTTTCGTACCTTAGCTTTTGTTTGTTGATCAATTATTTCATTATTTATATTATATTGAAACCTGATTGAGCATACTACTACTGAAGATGTTCACACAATTGATAGGAACATGTAATTGCAAAAATGATGGCCCTATGTTCTTCATTCATCAAGCTTCTTTTTCTTGTTTAAGTAGTTGCCTTGTTGTTACAATTATTATTTCTAATAGGGTTAGCTACTTTATATCATGCTTGAGTACTCTTGATGTGCATTCAAATCGAGCAACCAGCATTGCCATGCTAAGCAACAGTTTTTTTTTCTGGGTCCTGGTTGCTTAAATTTTTGAGATCTTTAAAACTGAGAGTTTCTGTACTGCTGTTCCCGATTTTATTGTATTGTCTTTGCTGATTATCTTCCTTTTTTTTCTTTTTTTTTTTCTGAAGTGCATATGATGTCTTACACTTGATCTCTGAACTTCAGGTAAGTTCACATGTGGAAAGTATTAATCGCTGATGCACTACTTTGAGTAGCCTGTAGTAAGGGTCTTTTATTCAGTTATTGGCCACTTTTCTGTTGGTCCTTTATTTTTGGATTTGGAAAGGTTCATCTTTTATGGGCATGAATTGCTGATGTGTTTTGATTACTTGAATTGCTTTCCGTGGTTCGATTGTTTCTTGAATGCATTGCTTGTTTGCTTTGCTTTTCAAGCTTATGCTGCCCATTTTTTTAATTAGTTTTTTTTAGCTCGTATTAGATCTAACTCGTCAAAAATTATCCTGGACCCATGGACCAAAGAGTGTTCTGTTTCAAGGTCAAATCAACAACACCCCCCCCTGGGCCCCGCCCCGCCGCAACCACCACCCCCAAAAAAAAAATGTACATCCTAACAGAGCTTTATAATTGTAGTTGCTTCTCTTTTTATACTCCTGGGAATACTAAGGTTGTGTTGTAGACGCAGGCCCTTTTGCAATTCAGATTTTTATAAGAAATACTTTAATTCCCACTGTTTGATCAGAATCTTTATGCTCTAAATATTTCACTAGCTTCTTTACTAAGTCATTATTATCCTTTTTCTTATGATCCAATGGCAAATTTTAACTATGGTTTGTTTCTCTTTCATTTATTGATTTTGCAGTCCAAGTCACATGGTAGAAGTCCTAGTCACAAGGACAGAAGAGGTTCTTCTGACCGGAGGGGCAGAAGAAGTCCTGAGAGCGATGACAGAAGCTCTCGTGAGCGCGCCGACAGAAGCTCTCGTGAGCGCGCCGACAGAAGCTCTCGTGAGCGCAAAGACAGCAGTTATGGCATGGTATCCAGTGCTTCTGATAGAAGCTCAGCTGGACCATCAGAGAAGCAGCTGTATGACAAACAAGAGAAGGGTAGATTCTATCCTGTTTGTGGGGTCAAGAAGGAACCTACTCGGAAAGTCACTGCAGATGAAGCTGCTGCTATAGTAATGGCGGCTACTCGTGGACTGGGTGCTGCAAATGACTCACTTAACACCATGAAAGGAACCAAGGACAATGTTCGCATCAATGTTAGTACTGATCCTTCTTCCAGCTTTGGAAGTTTCTCATCTTTACAAGACCGAGATGCACTGTCCAAACATATTTCAAACAGTGAGGCGGATGCTTCACTTACAAGTAGTGGACAACCCCAAAAGGAAGGTTTTGGAATTATTGATGACGATTGGATTGCCAACACTATTGCAAAAGCTGCTGCTGCTGCAGCCTCCAAAGAGGCAGATTCTTCGGAAGCTTCCATGACAAAGGAACAGAAGCTGAAAGCTGAGAGGCTTCGCCGTGCGAAGATGTTTGCTGCAATCATCAAGAGTGGAGACAACAAGATGAATGATTTAGATGCAGCATCGGATCCAACTACTGAAGCTGCCAAGGCAACTCCTGATATGAATGTCTCTGGACTTGATCTGCAATCTATGGCTAAGGAACGTGAAGGTAGCTCTGCCCCGTTTGAGCATGAGGGGCCAAACTTGTCAAAGCATAGTAAGGACTCTGATGATGAACAGAACAGAGTGCGCAAGTATAGAAAGAAACATCAAGAATCTGACGAGGAAAAAGATGAATCAGAGGATAGCCATAAGCACTCGAGGAAGAGGCATCGCCAAGAGCATTCAAGAGGCCGGGGTAAGGATGTTCACAAACATAAGCACAAGAGTCACTCCAAGGACAGGGAATCCAGACATCGCAGACACCGTTATAACTCTTCAGAAGATGAGCAGGAGCATGAACGGCGGAGTTCCAAGTCAAGGCATAGGCATAGAGATGATCACCGCTACTCTGATGAGGAGGAACACAGGAGGTCACATAAGCATCGGAGAGAGCATCACTCCAGTTCTAAAAGAAAGCACGAGGAAGACCGAGACCAGAGTGAACAGACTCAAGGTTGCTTAGATGTGTCCCCGTCTAGATCAGGTGCCAAGTTTGAATCAGACAAGCTGCCTGATGACACAGCCCAGTCAACTCAAGGAACACCTGAAGTGCCGAGTGAACTGAGAGCAAAAATCAGAGCGATGTTGCTCGAGAGACTGTAATATCTGTATCACAGCAGTTTAACATTATATCCTTAGAACTTAGGTCTCTGTTTTATAGCCAACTGCCCTTTTAATTTCTGTATTTGCTTGAACGTTCCAACTATGTGTGCATTTTGTTTGAAATCAGTGACCTGCACGCTAAATTTGTTGACTTGCTCCACATTTTTGGCGTTTCTGCTGCATACATGGTTTGTTCTTATGACCATCTTGTTGAATCAGTGGTCTACGTGTTATGTATGTATGTATATATGTCTGCTGAAGTCTGAAGACAACCATATCGTGTTGTGGTGATTTCGTTAGATATGAGGGTGTCTTTGAAACTGTGCGAGGGCTTGTTTGGAAACTTGACAATCTCTTTTAGTCTATACATAACAATGTAAGTTGTAGAGGTGGAAAACTAATTCATTTTCCACTTCAAAGCAGTAGGAGTTCAGCCACTTCAATCCATATACTCCATCCATACTAAAAACTAAAGTCTTTTGGGATAGTGATAGTTTTCAATGCATAATGTTGTCTTCTTAACTTTATACTAGTATATTGTCCGTGCTAACACTACGGTGGAATATAGAAAAAATAAATTATAAAATTAAAAATAAATAGCCTCTTCAGAACGTTAGACTATCACATTGTGTACCGTATAAAACGTCAATGCCAATACAAGCAAATACCTAATTATACATAGGGCTGAAGGAAAATTAAAATACTCCTGTTCAGAAATTTCAGCTAGTGTAGATCCTTGTACAGAACTGCTCCAAATAGAAGAAAATACCAATAGAATCTGTTCATTATCCTATCTCACGAATTAAGAGTGCATGCTGAGTCGGTATTCTTGTGTGTGATCATATTCTCTCCATTTTTGGCCGGTGCTCACCCTGATGGAACTATCTGCCAAGTTCATCAAAGTTCTAACAAATTTTCAAAAGTCTTGAATACTGAACCAAGAGCAAACCACAAATTGTCTGAATATTGAAAATTAAAATAGCATCAACTTTTGTCAGGAACACATGTTACATGGAAAAAAATTCAGAAATCTTCTCAAGTTGATATGGGATCTGCTTGCTATGCCACCATGTTGAAGCCAGCAGCAACCACCACTATGTCCATCACACTGCTGCTCCTAGAGATGCTCCATCAAGGATTCAGAAATGGAACATTATTACCTACCTTTACTGTCAAGGTTTATTTCAAAGACTGCAAGGATCTAAGTTGTGCTTTGTCATCAGGTCGTAGTTCATGGAAGCTAGCTGAGAGATGTTCTGCACATCACAGAAAAAAAGAAGGAAAGGAAAATTCAGTCATCAAAGGCAAGATTCAGAAAAAGAGAACTCGTATGCAATGGAACAGAGAATTTTTCAAACAATAGTTTACCTTGAATGAGAATTTTTGAAAGAATATTTCAGCGAACAACCAAAATATATATCTTTTGTCATATTTTGCTGTTGTCCTCATATTTAGACTTTAGACCAAACTTCAAGAATCTCAAACATCGGCACACAATTCTTTTTTTTTAAGGTCCAACAGATATAAAATACCCCAAAGTGAATGAACCATTATTTGTGAAAAATCTGAACACATTTAGAGAGGGAGATATGAACAACAGAATATAAAAGACAATTCTCAAATTCAACTGCAATTTGTTATCCAATATATGTCGCAAAAAGAACTCAAGGATATCTGCATTTATCTGCAGCAAAAAAAAAGTTTTGGAATTGAATTTAGCAATCTGGTACAGAACATCCTAGTTTTCAATACCACCACAAATCACAAAGCATATGCATATCTCAAATTAGTGACAGAATACAAACATCATTCAAACAATTCCTCTAAATTTGGTAAACATCAATCAGTGACTGATACAAAAAGGGATCAATGAGAGGTTCAAAATTCAAGGCAAATGATGCTTATCATAAACGATAATACCTATTTTCTTGTAAACCTTCCTACACTTGAAGTCCTTGCTCCAGGTGATGCATTCTTATATACCTTGGCAGATGAAGTTTGGCTTAATAAAGGTGCAGGAGGCCATGCTCGTGTCACCGAGGTGCCGAGAAGACAATACAAGTGCATTGTAGGCTCACAATTGGGCTCCTGAAAATGATCAGAATGGGAAGAAGTAAATGGGCATGCAATTTCATATCTCGCAGATTAAGAAATTTGTCAAAAAACCAACTACATGGCAATTCCTAGGGATCTTGTTTGAAGTAAAAGCAAGCTATGCTATGACGGACAAGAAAACAAATTGGCAAAATTAAATAGGCGCCTCGACAAATTAGTTCAATGATTAGTTCTGGGTACTACTATGTACCGTGCCCTAATAATATTTTGCCCCGCTTGAAATAATTTCTGGGTATTTGTTAGCACGCCTCAAATTTTGAAAATGGATTTGAATTAGAGGAAGAGAGAAATCGAAAATATTAGTATTAGTTCAATGATTTGAGTAGCACCAACAACACATACATGCCGGCACACACCCCACGAACGCACGTACCTGGACCTGGATGGGCAGCGCGTCCATGTCCCGGAGCGTGACGACGGATAGGCAGAGCCTGTGCCGAGCGTGGCGACGCCGCCGCGCACGTGACCAGCAGGTGGCGAAACCGACGCCGTCGAGCTCGTCGCGGACAAGGCGGCTAATCTCGGCTGCTCGTGGATCCGGCACAACCACACTGCCATGTCGGACAGAATCGTGCTCACGTCCCCGGGCGCCCTTGCTGCCGCGCTGCAGCGCATCGTGCACCCCATGGCGCAAAGGATCACAACCTCCTCTAGGCAAGGGCGTTAGGGCGGCCATTGGTAGGATCCGTGACTCTGACGAGCTGTCAGGCCATGACTTACCGTCGTCGTTGCACCGCGCATCCCAAGCCCCGTGGCCTGTCTTGCGTGCCATGAGTCCATGGCGACCATCGGCGCACAGAGGAGGAGGACAAGCAGGCGGCCACCGGGAAGCCCTATCCGTGTTCGGAACCAGGAGGCGGCGGCAGAAGTAGCGTGGTGATGTTTTTTTTTTGTTCCTTTCGATGCCGCTCGAGCCGAAAAGACGGAAAAATAACAACCCAAGAATTGAACCGTGGCTGCGGGTGTGGGTGTAGGGGCGGGAGGAGTCGTGACACTTTTTAATTTGGACCGCACAATTTGAGTGAGTAAGGAGAGATAATGATTTAAATTGAATCTGGCTTGTCCATTTTAATTGTGTTGTTTTTCTGGGTACAATCGATTAGGTGGATCAAGATAGGGCTCCTCAGCGGGGGACGTTTTTCGTGTGTGGACGTAGAAAAGAAAATCCGGTGCATTAATAGGTTGATGATTTATCAAAAAAATATGTATATTTTTACACCTTTCCTAAATATCAGGTGCCTGAAAATTTGATTTACATCAGGCGACGTCTTGACCAAATGCACAGCCATATTATGCTTGTCATCTCATGATTTGTTGATTGTCTTTGTATTATAATAATATTAACTTTTTATCCTTGTCTACCTATAGAAAAAATTGTAAATTGTTAATTATCTTTGTGGCGACATATTGGATTTTGTCCAGTTTGTGGTTTTATCTATTGAGTTTTTTAGTCTTGAGTCCGAAAGTTGCCGATTAACGATTATAGAAATTGCAAAACAAACCAAAATCGCAATTTTAACATAAAATATATGCAATAACCGTCACCTTAAAAAAAAAAGACTAAATTTCGGGCACCTGAATTTTAGCAACTCCCATATTTTTATAAAAATATATTTTTTTCAAGACAGTTCTATTTATATGATTTTCACATTCTAAGTCTTATAAATTATTTATAGAGAATATAGTAGATTAGGTCATAAGTGTACTAGATTGGTTATCCATAAAAATCCAAAGTGGTAGAGCGGCTTGTAACTCTACTGGTTTTATGGGTGGGCAATCGTAGATGATGATTGTGTTGGGCAATTGTAGATAATGATTGTAGTTTTGCTCATGGTTAATATATAGCTCCGGTTAATTAAAAAAATTATAATATTTGATCTAAGTCTTGTTCAAAATAACTTTATTTTTAAAGTATGGATGGAGTATATGGATTGAATTTTTTATCCAAATAATTTGTCCTCCCTTGAAAAAAAAAAAAAAAAGAATCTTTCGAATGGCTTGAAGAGAGCATCCAACCAAATCCATCAATCCGGTTGGATTAGTCCGATCCAACCCAAACCAGTCAGTCAACGGGGTTGGTTCCGTTTGCCGCACCTCCTCCCCCCGAAGCTCACCCACCCGCCGCCGCCGCGCCCAAAGCCCCAGGCCCTCAGCCCGTACCAGTACCACATCCACACCGCAGCCGCCTACGCCTGGCTCGCATCTCAGCCGTCCATCAGCGTCCGCGCGGACCCGAAACCCGCCGCAACAAAACTAACGACTCCCGCACACCCGAATGGGTCGCAAGTCGCAACCCACGCTGCCTCGCTCCCGGCTCCGATCTGCTAAGCCCCCGCCGGATCGGGTTGCGGGTCGCCACCCCGGACCCAGATCCGCCACAGCTCGCCGCCGGCCGCCCCCGCCGCCGCCGCAGAGGTTAGTTTCAGTCACTCACCTCCGCCTCCTCCCCTCCCCTTCTGTCTGTTCCTTCTTAACGGATCCGCTTACCGGGGCCATAAACCCTAGCTAAAAGGCGCGGTCTGCGAGCCATTTCACGCCCGATTTCCTAGGGGTTTGACTGTTCGAGTGAGGGGACTGGACCCCGCGGGGTTTCGATTTGGCGGGGGGATGCCAGGTCACTTGCTCGCTCCTGCTGATTGTGCCGTAGTTGCGAGGGATTGGGGATTTGCTTGGGATGGGCAGGGGGATTTTTAAGGTGTCTCTCTGATGTCAGAGGCATTCGGTAGTGCTTGTGCATTGTGCTTGCTCAGCATATCAGTGCTTTTCAATCTGAGTTAGGAGAGTGCTTGGCAAGATTTTAGTCTGGTTATGGGTGAAAGGCTGCCGATTGCTTTCCAGTTTATGATGAAAGGTATTGTATATATGCATTCTGTATTTACAGGGGGTGTTTGCCTTTTGGAATGAAGTGATCCATCATCATCTCTCTCTAGTTTTTTGTTTGATTTGTGAAATAGACCTCATTCTTCACAAGCTAATAATTAGTACTAGTATGAGGAATGAGGATCATTCCACTAAATTTGAGGAATGGTGTCATGATGCATCAGCTCGTCTAGGATGGGCTGACTCCCCAAACCAAATACTCTGAATTTTTGCTACCCTTTCGTTTCTGGTAAAAACAGACAAAATTGAGAGCTTTTCCTTTGGTAATGTTATGTATGATGTGCTTCTCTGTATGTGCTGCAGTGGGCGATCGTGTACGTGGTAATATGCTGGAGCCAACAGCAATGGAGGTGCCCGTTGCTGGCTCCATGAGCAATGCAGTGGTGCCTGCGCCTGTGGTTCATAATCCGCGGGCACGCAAGCTGCGATCTGCAGTTTGGCAGGACTTCACGAAGGAGCGTCGTGCTGATGGTAACTGTGTGGCTATCTGTAACCACTGCAAGAAGCAGCTCACGGCAACTAGCCGGTCAGGCACAACGCACCTCCGCAACCACCTTGCAATCTGCACTACCACCTCCGCACGACGTGGAGGTAAGCGCCGGAAGCTTGTTGTGCGCCGTATTCTCCACAACAAATCCTCCATGGATGGGCGCTCGGCTGAGGGCCACGCCTCAGGCGAGGACAATGATAATGAAGGCACACACTTTGATCAAGAACTCAGCCGCCGAGACCTTGTGCACATGATTGTCCAGCATGGCTACCGGTTTTCGATTGTGGATGATGTGGGCTTCCAAAAGTTTGTCAAGAACCTCCAGCCTCAGTTTAGGATGGTGTCATATGACACAGTGAGGGCTGATAGCATGGAAATATATGAAAATGAGAAACTTAAGCTACATGATGTGCTCTTTAAGATCCCCTGCCGGGTTAGCATATCAGTTGACATGTGGCGGTCAAATACACAGACGGAGTACATGTGCTTGACTTGCCACTACATTGACCATGCCAATGATGAGTGGAAAGTTAGGAAAAAAATTCTCAACTTTGTGCATATGGAGGCACCTTTTACACTTGATCAGATGGTTAACCTCATTGTAGAGAAGTTGCATAGTTGGGGTATTGACAGAAAGCTGGCTGCTGTTGTGCTAGACAACTGCAATGGTGGTGAAATTGTTGCTAGAGAGCTTCTCAGAGTTTTGCAGCCTCGGAGGCTTCTATTGAACGGGGAATTATTCCAAGTACGCTCTTGTGCACATGTTCTAAATCTCACTGTCCAAGAAAGCTGGGGAGAGGCATCTGATATAACTGATAGAGTCCGCAAGATGATTAACTATGTCAAGTTTGAAAGATTTCAAAAGTTTCAGGATATTTCAAAGGTACTGCGTATGGATCAAAAGCTGCTAGTTGTTGATTCTCCTGATAACTGGCCATCTACTTACTTAATGTTTGACTCTGCATGCTACTATCATGATGTGCTTGTGCGCCTCACAGAACAGGAAGGGCATTATGATGTTTTTCTGTCTGCTAATGACTGGGCTGATGTGAAAGCCCTCACTGAAATACTGGACGTAGTCTATCATGCTATGGAGAAGTTTCCTGTGGAAAACCCAACTGCAAACCTCTATTTTAATGAGATGTGTGAGATCCATGTGCTTTTTGAAAACCTGGCGCAAGAGTCCATCTACTGTTGTTGCCAAAGTTGCTGACCAGATGCTTTCTAAGTTTGAGGGCTACTGGGATCTCACTAGGCCTGTAATGGCATTTGCATCTATTCTTGATCCTCGTTACAAGATGAAGTCCCTTGAATACTTTTTTCGGCTCATTTACTCTGATGAGCAATTTACAGCAAAGACAATGATAGATGTCATCCAGAATACCTTTCACAATCTGTATAATGACTACAAACATCAATCATCAGATTCATGGAAGAGTCCATCTGTTCTCTGTTACTCTAGAAACAGTAATTCTTGCATGGGCTCTATGTACAGCAATGGGGATGATTCTAAGACCTTCTCACGTATCACATTATCTGATGCTCGACGGGGACTTGATCAGTATATACAAGAGACCTCATCAGGACAATCCTTGAAGTCTGACTTGGAGATGTATCTTGAGGAAGCAGTTTATCGTCAAAAAGAAGGAAATCAGGATAATTTTGACATTCTTGGATGGTGGAAGTCCTTTGCAGCCAAGTATCCTGTACTTTCACAAATGGCTCGTGATATTTTAGCTATTCCTGTATCTATCGTCCCTTTGGACAGTGAAGCCCGTACACTAAATGAGTATCTCAGTACTATGGACCCTTCAACGGTTCAGGGATTAGTGTGTGCACAAGATTGGTTACGGGAAGAGCCAGAAGGTGCCGCTGGCTTTCTCTAACTGCTGTGAAGATTGGTATTAACTTGATAGTGATTATTTTCCCTTGTGCTTCTGCAGTTGTTGCTGGTTCAAGTGGTCATGGAGATGATGGAGCACCACGTGGTGATGAACTTATTGTGGTGCCAAAATAGGTGAATACGTTGGAGGCTCTACACTTTTTTCAATTGATTTCCAATATCATTTCATTTTATCTTATGCCTTGTTGAAGATGTGCATGCATGAGATGTTCTTGCGAGCGAAGTTAACACAAGAGACTTTTATAAGAAAAGTTGAAAGAAGCTTGTTATGTACACTTCCTTACCATTGTTTGTATGCACGGATAATAAAAGTTAAAAGCACAAATCTATGAGGTGCATTTATTATGTTAAATAATATATGGTAGCTTTTAGAATCTTTAGCGCCTGTTAGGGTGATCCTTACATTATGAATTAAGCAGAGAATAATACCAGCAACCTGGAAATAGTATGCATTGGCAGTTCAAGCAACTGTTAAGTTGTGCCATGAAAATTATGTATAAATTAAATTCAATGGCTATAAAAGTATTTGTAATGAAGGAACTGTTAGTGGGTATCTATATGCAGTTTAACTTAGTTTGTACTGAATGACCATTATTAATGAAGTGGGCCTGGAAAAGTGCAAATTACCAAAGATTTTATTAGCTGTTTGAATTTGGAGGTGCTAATTGCAGGAACTGGGACCTCTATAGACCTTAGTTATTAAAGCCTTGAAGCCAACTAATTTTTCCTATAATCCTATGCCTTCAGTTTCAAGACTATTACTTACGACATGTTTGGTTGTTATACAGTAACACAAACGTAAACAGTGACTAGATCAAAGTCATTCTTGCCGGTAACATTTGCAGTTCAATTTCCTTGACGTTTGTGTTTCCATTGCTCCAACCAAACAGCTCGTTACTTTCAGTCATTTGTTTTGATGCAACTTTATTTACCCTCAAACCATTTTACTATGTATCTCTTTCAGCATATATACCAGTAAAAGATGTGAGGTTGAACTATCAATTGTGTTTTCAATATAAGGATAATTCTTGTGGGTTACCATTGTATTTGTACTGTTAAATCCACCATCTTGTTCTCAGGAGTGAATCTTTGATCAACACACTGGCAGTGTCAGGGTCTCGTGCTATGCTTTTGAACCTACTTTATGGCTAGAGCTATTAGGGATTTAGGGTACTATAGAGCCTATAAAATTACCATAAGGACAGATGGCACTAAATGTAGACTGTTTAGAGTGAAAAATGTATAGATTCACACCTGAAAATGTATTTGCACGCTAAAAATTTTGTATATTTTGCTTTTTATCTACTGGAGTACAACCTTTGTGTCTAGAACTATTTGGTGCCATGATAGTTATAAGACATAGAATTATGTGTTTTAGCTTATCAACGCAGAGAATTATGTGTTTTAGCTTATCAGTGCAGAGTCAATGTTACTCTAGTCTCTACTCTCCTAGAACCTTTACATTACCCGGATTATCATAATCCTTTCCTGCATTTTTTTTATGCCCTTTGGATTATGAATTCACCACCCTAATTTCCTAACCATTTTAAAATTGTCCAGAGTGGAGTATTCTGAAAGAAGTCCTTTGTGAAGAAGACGTGGCCGGCAATGTTAACTACATAATTTATTGTCCAAGAACCTCTAGTAGTCTCCTGTAAATGCATCTTTCTGGTTCTAGATGCTGATTTGTACGATGTACTCCTGGAGTCACCCTCCAAGAAGGATGGTAACATTATCCAGCCCTACTAGCATTCAAAACAGCCTACCATGTATGTATTCGTGATGACTTGATGTGCATTATGCTGCTCATCAGGTAGCCCAAGCTATCTGTTGCCAGGTTTCGTAAGGCATTTGCCACTATTTGTTCTCCTGACGAACCATGCATGCCCTAGTGCCCTGGGAGCCGTGAGAGTTGGAAGGACGGGGCACTTGAATTGGACAGTGTTGTGTGGGAGAGATCGAGTAACAGCTACCAACAGACTAGAAGTAATGCTTCTCGGGTCTTCAAAAAGATCCAATAGTTTTTCACCATACCTATTTGGCTGGCGATTTCAACTTTGACAATGTGAAAAGGAGATGTGAATCCAAGAGCACGAATCTCTACATACATGCGATTGGTGCCGGGTACGGCCACCGCCACCGTCATCAAGCAAGCACGCCGCGGGCAGGCACAGCACGACCAACAGACTCCCTGCTCGCCGCCACTGGACTGGAGTGAGCAAAAAAAATACCACGGGGGACAAGACAGCCAAAGAACAAACGCCTTCTGATTTGCCATCCATGAGACACGTTTGCAGCTGAATTAACAGTTCGCCGCGAAAAGAATTTGCCTAGTTACTAGGCCCTAGTGAATGCTAACCCTCTGCCTGAAATCTGAAAAACAAAATATATATCTGGGTATACAATTTCGATGTTACTCGCAGAATAAGAAAAATACTAGTGTATGTATGCGCTCCCGGACCAAGACGCTTCATTCCCCCAACATCTCCAGCCATGCCCCTCCTCGGCGTGCGCGCGAGCAGGCGTGTCACCGGTTGCGGTCACCCGGCTGCTCTCAAGAGATCACCGGCCTGCAAGTAGGCAAACAGAAACAGCGATGTCAAGTAAATACGAATACAGTTTATGTCCGTGACAAGTTTTTGCCTCGTTATACCAAAAAATGCCCCAAAGTAATCAAAAGTTTGAAACAAGCATAGGGGGTACAGTAGTACAGCATCATTGGAAATTTGGAATAGCCTATCATCCAACCATCCAAGAGACCAGAGGCTGCTCTGAAGTTACTTAGACGGTAATGCCCTAGAAACAAACGCATGCATACATAGGAACAAAGAACTTATGACAAACGCATGTAGTCTGGTTTTGCCTACAGGGATACATATGTCCAAGGAGAACACCAATTAAACATGGTACTAAAGATATCCGGTAGTTTGCATGTTTGCCTGAGCAACTTTTTGGCTGAAACTGATTTGTTTTAGTGATGACTATGAAACTACAGCAGAACTCTTCTAGTGTAAGTGAACAAAGATTACATTACAGTTAGTCATTACCGAAAATTACACATTCAGTGAAGTAATATAGCCATGTGGCACCACAAAGGGGAGAATTAAGTCACCAAATAGGAAATCGCTTTTCAAGACAGTTTGTTAGGAGGACACTCATGAAAAGAACATCGACCAAGCAAACATTGATGGCTCTTAAGGAAGTTGGTGGCCTATGTACTATCAGGAGGCCCATAAATAGTACTACGTGCACATCATGTATTGGTTCAAATAAGGACCAACAGGGTCCACCAAATCTATCACCGTCTATCAATCTGGCGTCCAATTCAATGCTGTAGTAGTACTACTGCATCAAATCCAAATTAAAAAAAAATGACAAGCAATTAATGGAAGTTTAGTAGGAAAATTACTTCAACAATTTGTTGCACTGAAAGAACATATTTCAAATTTTTGTATTAATGAGAAGGGAAGCTTTGTAAGTCATTTACTCGATTTGTAAACATTAGAATTCAAAAGGCATAGCTGTAAGCATCCGCTGCGACTGCAAATGTCGCTGTTTCCTTTCTGCGCGGTACTGTAGCAACAATTGAAGTACTTGCAGCTGCAGCTGCAGCTGCGTTAAGCTGCAGCGAACCCTCCAAAAAATATCTTGTCAATTATTTTTGGTTTAACATAAAATCAAATATTTAAGTCTCGAGAGCAGAAAGTATATAAGGCTCTCGTGAAAATGTTATCTCCTACTACACCCGAATTTTGTTAGCATGCTATAAGAAAAAAGTTCGGTGTTATAAAAGTGTTGGAAGAAAACGGTGAAATATTCCTTCTCCACACTCGAATTTTAGTTACATCAATTCTAAATTATACCTAAATTTTAGATACCTGACCAATTCTACCTAAAAATTATACCAAAAATATAATGACCGTAACTCTTGTGCATGTCAAGCGTAAATCCAGCGTAAGTTAACCGCAACTAGGAAAGAAAGGAAAGAGGGAAAAATCAGGTGTGGAGACCGGTGAAGATTTTCACCTAGGTACCGAGTAGACACATCCTGAAGCTGACAAACCCTAAGGCTAACAGAAAGCAGCGGGGAACCAATGACAATCTACTAACTTATAAATGTACATTGGCAAAAATTACTCATAATCTTTTAACCAAATAAAACCAAAGCAGAATTCAATCCTCATTTTCTTGATCTAACACAACAGTGTACTGTTTTGGGAGGAAAACAAGTGAGGGGAAAAATGCAATGTCAGGCTGCAAATGTTGATGAAAGCACTAGATAGATCTACTACCACCTAAGGCTCCAGAAATTCATGATCTATAGAGACGATGGCTGCGGCATTGCTGCACACAATTGCTAACCATTCAGGTCACCATCCAGCGCTAAGTTAGCATTCACCAACAAAATCTATGAAGTACAAGAGGGCTACAACAGAAAATCTGCGGTCACATGCGGCGGCGAACTTACAGAAATGACCAATCCAACAGTCTACTTAAATAATATGCTACTGTACACAATTACACAGCAGTAGTAAGGAGCAGCTCATACTACTGCGATCCCCTGACCAAAAACTTGAACAACATTCACCTATAGCACGGTGGCAGGCATCTCCGTGAAGCTGCTGCTAAAATGCATTTTTATTTTTATTATTTCTTTTCCTTGTGCACTACAGTTCTACTCCGCCGCAGTTGGACACTTGGGCATGAACGAGAACGACTCAAGAACAGACGAGCAAAGAGTAGAGAAGTGAAATGCAGTGGCATGGAGAGTTGGGACATGGAAGAAATGCATGTAGGTAGCAGGCCTGGGAAGGACTCACCTCCGCCTTCCGCTTCCGCGTCCACGCCGTGGTCTCGAGGCGGCCATGGCGTGCAGCTTCGTAGGGCCCCATCCGAGGCCATCTTGCTTGCTGGTCCTCGTGACGGCCGCCTTTCACCGGATGAGGCGAGCAGCCGAGCACGGCGAGGCAATTGCGGGCTCGGGGAAGCGAGCGAGGTGGGCAAGGGGAGGCCCTTGTGTTGTGTCTCCCAAACGCAAGGGAAGGGAAGCCCAGCTAAAATTAAACCAAGCAGTGCCTGTACGTAGGCTGTAAGGCTTTGATTTGAGAGAGAGAGAGAGCAGGGGCAAAAGAAAAGGAGGGAGGAAGTGAGCAGTGGCTGTTTCCGCTGCTTCCCCCCCTCCCCTCTTTCTCGAGCCTGCACAGCTGCCGAGCAGCGGTCGCTGCCACCGCCGCAGCGGCTCGCGCCCACACGCAGAGGCAGTAGCCCTGCCCTGCCCCTGCGATGATGAGGGCCAAACGGTCAATGGAAGCGGCTGCGGGCCCCTGACGTGCATGTACAGTACTACTAGTAGCTTGATCCAGCTGAGAGCTGGCCATCTCCATGGCTCGGTTTCGCCGTGCTTCTTCCAAGCCCAATCGCCCGTTGCAGCCAGCCAAGCAAACCGAGGAAGAACTCGGTATCGGCGTCGCGCATGCGCGGACCATGTTGCTTTGCAGCAACCAACGGCAGTACCGTCGGTAGGGACTAGACTAGGGAGCGAGTCTTTTCTTGCTTTGCCTTGCCGCGCGCAGCAGCTGTGCCAGCGTCTCTCTCTGTCTTCTGTCTCCCCCTGCCGCTGCCGCTGTCCGCAGCAAGGTGGCCCCTCTTCCTGACTTTGCTTCCCTTTCCTTTATCGTCTGTCTCATGAAACGGGAAAGGGACTGTGGGAGGAGGACTGGAGAGGAGAGAGGAGGGGCCCGAATCCCAAGAGATTGGCAAAGATATCGGGCCGGCTTTCTTTGATCTTGTTTTGAATGAACCTCTTCAATTTAAAATCGTGTACTAGCGGACCTCTCTGGTGGACGTGGTAATGTACATAACAGCTCTGTCCTGCTTAATCAACCTCACTGTTTTCAACTTAATACAGTATAGTCTATAAGACAATACTGTACACTACACCACGTTTCAGTCATTTCAGTCCTACCGACTCGGATGGCCAGGTTTTAGCGGAGCAGCGACTCGGCGGCGGAAGGTTTCAAGCACGCGCGCGGTTCCCGCCCGCCCCCGCGGCTTTTTGCTACAACAGCCGCAAATCCGCTACAGACCCACAGGCTGGGGCGCTGGGCCGCCGCTATACAGGCCGCCCGCCGAGCCTATCCCGGAACCTGCGCCGGCCCAGAAGCGGCCTCGCACGACGCGCGTCACCTCAGTGCGAGAGCCACGGTCGGCGGGCCCCGTGTTGACCGATCTTGCTCGCTTCATCCCCTGCCTACAGGCTACTTATGAGTACGGGCCGTACTAGGTCTCAGCTATATTTAGCTCTAGCATAGTTGTGCTTTGCATCAGTTACTAGGGGCTCGTTTAGATGCTACTAGTAACTTTTTTTCACTCTCTCTCCATCACATCAGCATTAATGGCTATGTTTACCCGCATATATAGAGCATTAAATGTAAGTAAAAAAATAACTAATTGCACAGTTTAGTTGTACATCACGAGACGAATCTATTGAGCCTAGTTAGTTCATGATTGGACAATATTTGCCACATACAAACGAAACGTACTACAGTTGCAGAGTTGAAATTTTTTCACCTTCACTCTCCCATCTAAACAAGGCCTAGAACAACAAAAATAAACCTGAACCTGCTCGCAGCAATATAAACTACGCCAACATGGACAAAGCGTGGATTCAAAGTGATGTCAGACAATCTAAACAAGGATGCGAAAGAGGGGAAGGTGGGGGATGATACCTTAGGAGGAGGAGGAGGAGGAGGAGGAGGAAGAAAGCGGTAGTGTGTGGCGGCGGGATGGATAGCGCTGGTCCACTGCGGCCTTCTTCTTGGCGATGATCACCCCTTATTCACAGTGGTTCTTCTTCTTGGACGGGAGCAACGGGCGGGAGCACGATATCACAGGTGGGTGGGAGCAGCGGTGTGTTGCGGACAGGAGCAAGATGTTGCGGGCAAGCGAGAGCAGTGGACGTGGTTCAAATGCCGCTGCCGCCGGACAGACGAGAGACAAGAGCGGGTCGAACCACTCGATCCAAAGGTTCAACTGCTTTCGAACCACCAAACCTATCTAATCTAATGGGTCAGAAATGGAGCCCATTTGGGTCATTTTTTTTTGACCGGTTCGAAGAACCTTTGGGCCAAACCAAACCTTCCCCATTTTGAAGTACGGACAGTCCGTCCCCGTGCGATACCGGGCTAGTAGTAGTACACGCCAACTTCTACGAGTGGGTCGGGCCCACCCATTCTAAGACTGTATCAAGTGTGACCCATGTTAATATGGTTTTATTTTTAAGATGCATTAGTTTGAATCCTAACAAGGTTATCGAGCTAATTTGGTTTGGGATTTGTTAAGTGGACCGATTTAGTTTAGTAGATTCATGCTTGTTTGTGATTACTGCTAAATATAGAAAATTAGCTTGAAGTGTCAGTATCTTAATGGATTGAAAAATATATTTTAATAGGTTGAAACATAGATAGTTTGTTTTGTTTGTTGTGGGGTGAACTGATTTGGGCTTAGCTTTCACAGATACACATTTTGGATTGGTACGTATTTGATACGAATCCCAGCCTATTGTCAGGTTTAGACCTATGTAACCACCGGTAACCAGACGTCAGACCACTAGTATACGGTTGATGCATTCATGCATCCCCTCCCATGCTTGTAATATGTGTGAGCAAGAAATAAGAATTAGCTGACCCGGATTAGTCATATGTTTGTCTTGAGTTCCTCCCAAGTTTTGTATCTAATATATTGGTTCATGGCCTTGATAAACCTCGTATAAATGAATAGAAGAATGAGTATGCTTGATTAAAAAAAAAAAACTGTTTCTAAATTCTTCAACCATAGACCGCCAGCCATTTTCAGCATAAAAACCAAAAAGTCTAATCCCGTAGGGACGGTTTAGATCTTTTTTATTTGGAGGAATTTAGATCCACTTATAAACTATATTTGATTTTGACATTTTATTACTTTTCAAAGTTCACATATAACCATATTAGCCAAATTAATACATGTCTAAGTATGATTATTAGAACAAATTCAATTATAAGGATCCAAATAGGACCTTGACAAAAAAAAACAGGTCTCTAATGAATAACGATGACTCCATAGTGCCCTTCGAATCTAGAAAATTTGCGATTGCATAGAAAATTATTAAATAATAACACCATTTTCATTCCCTTGCAAAAAAAAAAAAAAAAAGAAAAGAAAAGAACACCATTACATGCTTGATTCTAACCAAAAAATCTGGCACATTGAATAATATTTCTGAAACTTTATTGACACATTCAGAGATCAGAATGTGCAGAACACCTGGGCGACGGCCGACGGGAGCTGGCAGCTATGGCATCAAGTGTTGCGATTGTATCGACGAGCAGTGGGACAAACGAACAGGGGAGAATTCACAGGGGACAGCTCAAGGGACGCACGCATATTCTCACGGCGACTCGGCGAGCCGGCGAGCGGTCTGCCTCCTGTTCCCGGTATCTATAAACGTCTCGCCTGAGATATCTACACTTGGGTCACTGAACACAGAACCGTCAAAGGTTCCTAGCATTTCCCTTGACAGATAACGAAGACATGGCTTCGTCTGCCGTGTCCCCGGACGTCGTCGTCGAGCCCAGGAACAAGAGCAGCGTTAGGTACGCCTTCACCTGCGCCATCCTCGCCTCCATGGCCTCCATCGTCCTCGGCTACGGTAAAACTGCTTACATTAAAGTAGTGCAGCACCTAGCTGCCTGCCATGCATTTCTAATATATATACGCATGTTTTTATGCGCTGTATATTTTGCTTTGCTAAATTATTTGCTTGTGATGATGGTGTGCGCATGCAGACTTTGGGGTGATGAGCGGAGCGTCGTTGTACATCAAAAAGGACCTAGAGCTCTCCGACGTGCAGCTGGAGATCCTGATCGGCATCATGAACGTCTACTCGCTCGTCGGATCCTTCGCGGCAGGGCGAACATCCGACTGGATCGGCCGCCGCTACACCGTGGTGTTCGTCGCCGCCGTCTTCTTCGCGGGCGCGCTGCTGATGGGCCTCGCGGCGGGCTACGCGACGCTCATGGCCGGCCGCTTCGTCGCGGGCGTCGGAGCCGGCTACGCCATCGTGATCGCTCCCGTGTACACGGTGGAGATCGCGCCGGCGTCGGCCCGCGGCCTCCTCGCGTCGCTGCCGGACGCGTTCATCAACTTGGGCATCCTGCTCGGCTACGTGTCCAACTACGCGTTTGCCCGCCTCCCGCTTCGCCTCGGCTGGCGCGTCATGCTCGGCGTCGGCGCCGCGCCGGCCGCCCTGCTTGCGCTCTTGGTGCTGGTCCTTCCGGAGTCGCCCCGGTGGCTAGTCATGCAGGGCCGCCTGGCGGACGCCAGGGTGGTGCTGGCGAAGACATCCGACACGCCGGAGGAGGCCGCAGAGCGCCTAGCTGCCATCATGGAGGCTGCCGGCGTCCTCCCAAAGGAGGACCTCGACGGCGGCGACGTGGTCAGCGTCGTGCCCAAGCAGCAGGAACAGAAGAAGAAGAATAGAGACGACGAGGCACGTGTCTGGAAGGAGCTCATCTTATCCCCATCCCCCGCCATGCGGCGCATACTGGTCACGGCGCTCGGCGTGCAGTTCTTCCAGCAAGCGTCAGGCATCGACTCCGTGGTCCTGTACAGCCCGCGCGTGTTCCAGAGCGCCGGAATCGCCGACGAGAACCGGCTCCTGGGCGCCACCTGCGCGGTTGGCGCCACCAAGACGCTCTTCATCTTGGTGGCCACGTTCTTGGCAGACCGCGTCGGGCGGCGGCCTCTGCTGCTGAGCAGCGCGGCCGGGATGGCCATCTCGCTGCTTGGCCTGGGGACAGTCCTCACGATCGTGCAGGGGCACGGCGACGCCGAGAAGATCCCGCCATGGGCCGTCGCCCTGTGCATCGTCTCCGTCCTAGCTAACGTGTCCTTCTTCTCCATCGGGCATGGCCCCCTCACGAGCGTGTACACCTCGGAGATCTTCCCGCTGCGGGTGCGCGCGCTGGGCTTCGCCGTCGGCGTGACGTGCAACCGCATCACCAGCGGCGTCATCTCCATGAGCTTCCTGTCGCTTTCGAAGGCCATCACCATTGGTGGTAGCTTCTTCCTGTACGCCGGCATGGCAACGCTCGCGTGTCTCTTCTTCGTCAGATACCTCCCAGAGACTCGCGGCCGAACGTTGGAGGAGATGGGCAAGCTGTTCGGCATGACCGACCACGATACATGCACGAATGGTGCACAAGGGCCTGTTGCTGCTGGGAGTGAATGAGAACAGAGAGTTCGAGATCCACTGCAAATAATCTTTGCAACCTCACAGCATTAGGGATTGTTCGTACACTTTCTTTATATTCATTCAAGCGACCAGCAGTATATGCATCAGTATTATTTCGGTGCTTCATAGTTCATACTTATATCTTACAAGGTACAAGAGGGACCGGTAATAATTTTTTTTTTTTTACTAAATCAAAGTACCAGCGCAAAAAATTACTGAATCAACAACATGCCTGCCTTACATTTTGATTTTTGTGTGGTTGGTACGTACATCGACAGGGTGTTAATCAACATGACTGCATTTCGTTCGACATGGGATGTCTCGAATAACAGCAGAAATATGAACCGGCCTGGAGCTAGCTACTCTGACCAAGGCCATCAACCATCCTCTGCAGCACACCGAGGAGCACGTCTGACACATCGACGAGCAGCGGCCTGGGCCTGGGCCTGGGCCCGCCCTGCTCGCTGCTCTGCCAGTGCGGCGGCTTCGGCCCAGCTGGCGGCGGGGGAGGAGGCGATTTGCGCGTCCCGCCTACTGGTCCCGGCCCGCTACTAGCCAAGAGCTGCCCTGCGCCGTTCGTGGGCTGGCGAGAGAGCGGCCGCCACGGTGATGGCGCCGAGTGCGCCAGCGCGTCGGCCGGCGACGACAGCGAGGCCGAGGCGACCAACGTTTCCGCTGATAGCCTGTCGTCACCAAAGACGGCGGCGTCGCCTGAATTCGACGGTTTCTTGGCTGTCTGAGGTAATGACAACATCGTGCTGCCACGATCATCGTGGTTCTGGCATTCACGTACACCTGCAGATGATTTGATGGGATCGCAAATATGCAAATTAATTAGGGCGTACGGTACGGCTACTTCACTGCGCGCAATTTGAGATGGTACGATCTACTGGAGTAATAAGCAGGAGACGTGTGTGTGTACCTAGTGGTCGAGCCTCCTCCAGTAGTGGCATGGAAATGGCCACGAGGAGCAGGAGAACAAGCTTGAAAGGATGTGAAAAACTCTTCATGGCTGGGGCCTGGGGCGGCTGGGCTTACGAAGAGGAGGCCGGCCGTGCGAGTGACGCCTGCTACCTGTAACTGTATGCTCTGCTCCATCAGCTTTTCTCTCGCACATGTATAAAAACCTCTAGCACAGAGGACGAGTCAACCAACCGATCGACGGTCAACCGCCACCGACGCGTACTGGCGCATCCGCGCATTGGCACGTTGTTCGTGCCCACCGACAAATTTGCAGATAAATAATCCTAGACACGAGCTTATGTAAAAGGAAACGTGATTTCTCTAAATTGCCACACCCACACACAAAATGTCGGTACTGATTGGATGAACAGCCAAACTAAACTGTTCTTGATCTAATCATATTTATTTCTGTTAGTCTCGCCATAGTTTATAGGAGAAATTTGCTCCTGGACATCCCAAAAGTCGTAAATTGGCTGGTGCACACATTCACTTTCGATATTTGCCAGAAGACACCGCGGTTTCGTGTAATTGGGCTAATGGACATCAAATCTAATCAAACATTATTACAAAATAGATATAAAATTATATTAGTGCCAGAAATTTATACTATAAAATCTTCTACACTCTACATGATGAGAACTACAGAGTACAAATATTATTTTGATTTGAAATGATCATTTTGCCCCTCTTCATAAATAGACAAAGATAACCATGTTTAATTAGTTAATATATTTATAAGATACTAAAAATACTAACAAAATCATAGAATGCATACATCACCAAATCATGTCTGTGAAAAAAATATCAGATCAAAATAAGAAAGTTTAATATATCAATTAAGCTTCATAGGAGATAAATCTACAACTCTGTCATGCTAAATATATCCATATAAACTTTATTTCTTTAAGCTAATATTTTTTAGCATTGTCAATATTTATTGAAAGGACCGGGGATGCGCCTAGAGGGGGGGTGAATAGGCGTTTCTAAAAAATCACACCTTCAAATGCGGAAACGATTAGTGTCGGAGATTCCGATGAATTGGAAACTCCAAATCAGAGAATTGAACACCCTCACAATATAATCACCAAGATTATAATCAATGAATAATGAAATAATCAGCCAAAACCCTGCAACACAAAGTTAGAACAGATAGCGGCGACTGAAGTGCTCAGTGCAATACGGGGACGTGTCCGGTATGCACACCGGACGTGTCCGGTATGCACACCGGACGTGTCCGGTATACACGGGTTTGGCAGGGAGCCCTAGAAACTTGCGCCTTTCGATTCCAAAGCTCGGCATCAGTTGCTGACACCTCTAGATGACCTGTAGAGCTCAGTGAACCTGCAGACAACCTCAAATACCACAAGTGGATCACAAACACAATATGAAATAGAATCGAGACACGGTATTTGTTTTACCGAAGTTCGGACTCTTTCAAGTCCTACTCTCCGTTGAGGCAGCTGCGAGTGACTCAAGGATCAAGCTCTCGAGGACCACGCAGGTCACCCTAGCTGGAGTCTTTTTCAACTCCCTTTGCTTGGCTTAATCAAGAGGACCACGAAGGTCTCTCTAGTCGAAGTCTTTGCAAACTTCGATTCCTTGAGCTCAACTCTAGAGGACCATGCAGGTCACCCTAGCCGGAGTCTTTTCCAACTCCCTTTCCTCCTTCCACTATTTGATTCCTTCCCTTGCGGCGGTGGAATCAACCGTTACAAACTTTCCGAGCCACACCACAATCTCTTGGGTGGTCTCCGGCGACGCCTAACCGTCTAGGACCGAAGATCCAAGAGTAACAAATGCGAATCACGAGATTTGACAATATGCACAAGTGCTCAAGAAGTGGCTTGCTCTCAATTTGGATATCACTCAACCCACAATAAGGATTTGGCACTTTGAATCAATCACACACTAAGAGAGGGTTAGAGAGTGTTTGCAAAGCTTTAGGAAGGCTCGGGGAACCAGTAGAATCAGCCAGCCTCCACAAGTGGAGGTTTGGGGGCATTTATACCCTAAGATTCAAAACTAGCCGTTAGTAGCCGTTGGGGAATACCGGACGCGTCCGGTAGGTATACCGGACACGTCCGGTATGAACCCACAGCGCAAAGAAACAAAAGGAGCTTTGCCGCAAAACATCACTACCGGAACCTCTGGTCTCTGACCGGAACTTCCGGTCACGGCAGCGGGCGCAGGCGTCGCGTGCAAGAGATCACTTCCGGTCCTAGACCGAACCTCCGGTCCGAAGCGGAACCTCCGGTCCAGGACCGGAATCGCCGTCGAGCCAAGCTACGACAAGCAGCGCGGCGAGAAACAGCTCTCCACGGTGCACAACTTCGAGGATACCGGACACGTCCGGTATGCATACCGGGACGTGTCCGGTATGCACGAGCGATCTTTGCCCTCGGTCGATCTCTCGTGCTCTCTTTTACTCAAATCTCACATGGGTTGGCTTGAGCACTTATGTATAGTATCTATCACCATGATGCATCCCTCTTAATAGTACGGCTTTCCTATTCAACTCAAGATATCAAATAAAAACGAATTGAGCCACTTGAGTTGATGTGATTCACTTCCGAGCCATAGCTTTTGATATTCATCACTTGAAGGTGCAATCATGTCCAATTGATCTTTCTTCTTCTTTGAGCATAACCATCTTGAGCATATGACTTGATTCCATTCATCCAATATGAGTTACTCCAAATGGACCAAGTCATTTTCATTATCCTTTCACCAATTGTGATATTGATCCTTCACACTATTGCAACCATCATAGCTTGATTAATACCTCGACTAAATGCAAGTACTTTCTTCTTCACTCTAGCTAGGTTCTTCAGTCACCAAGCCATCGCTTGCCCTTCACCTTTGCTTAGTATCTCAAAGTCTTTCCTTGCTATCTTCACCTTCTCAAGCTATCAAGTCACATCATGTGTTGAATCATCAATTACATGCATATCCATTTATTTTGTTGTCTTCTTCAATCTCTCTACTAGCAAGCTTTCAATATAGGACCAATATACATATGCAATTCAATACGTCTTTAACAACCAATCCCAATATGCTTGCTTTCATAACAATTATAGAAACCTCACAATATATAGGCCATTGCATAAAATCCATTTGCATTGTTGTCAAGTGTTTGAGCTAGATTGATCATACAACAATACATTATTTTGGCTTTGTACATGTGCATCAAATAAGCGTGAGATAACTAATTTCCTGCAAAGCACTTAGCAATAGCATTAGTCCTTTAATCGCATTGTCATCCAATCATCCAAAACCCACTAAAGGGCTAGATGCACTTTCAATCTCCCCCTTTTTGGTGATTGATGACAACCCGATTAAAGCTTACAAAAAGATATAGAAATTAAGGCTTTTGGATTCAACGATTTATGAGAGGCTCCCCTTAATATGTGCAATATGAATTGAATTCAATAATGACCTCAAATATCAATTTGCACATATTAAAACATGTAGGAGGCTCCCCTAAATCATTGCATCGGTGGGGTGCAAGTGTGTGTCAAAAATAAATACGTGATGCATATGACAAGATATATCACACAAGAATAAATAAAAAGCATCACACCACACATTTTCACTCTAAACATGCATGATCCTTATGACAGAAAATACAACATATGTATATCACACACATAGCACTCATCACAAAGATTTCTCAAGCCCATAAACCACTAAGATAGAATATATCACAAGATCATGTCTCATACACTCACTATATCACAAAACTCACAAGATACATAGATGAAGCTCATAACACTGACACAAGTCTGATACATATCATCTACGAAAGATACATCAATAAGGCTCAACTCAAACTCACAACAACGGCCTACATTTGCGGTACATGTCTCGAGACACACACATATGAACCATGAAAGTCCGAAGTCCGAAGCTTTAATCACTCTCTCTCCCCTTTGTCATCTATCTCCAAAAAGGTAGAATAAACGATGAACAAGAGTCACAAAGGGGCTGCAAGTGTAAACACATCTGTCGATCACTCATCGCCGTCGTCACCCCGCTCCCCGGTCGTCGGGTGAGCGTGGAGCACCGGGAGGGGCGAACTGCTAGTGCCGGCACCCGATAAAAAGGGGTCAAAGCTACCAAAGATATCACCCCACCAAGCTGAACCTAACTCCTCGGCTGCACTAGGGACGTGACCGGGTCGTAAGGAGGTACTCGAAACTGGAGAGGGACACCGCATGCTCAAGGCTCGTGGCGAATTTCTTTGTCTCTCCGAAGAAACTTCGGCAAACTCTCTATCATATCCGACTTCTTTGCTCCTCGGTCTACGGCTCTTTGGCTACCTCGTGCGAAGGTGGAGATCGTGGAGGATCAATCCCTGAGCTGAGTCGCTATCCGCTTGAGAGTCTTCGTGTCCTTCCTCCTTGCCCTCTCTCGTCGTGCCGACCGGGTCCGGGATATCCTTGCACATCCCAAAGATGGAGCTAAGAATCTTCCGAAGAGGTGAGCGAGAACCACCACCACAGTGAGAAGTAGAACGGGAAGGTGCTCGTGGCGGTGGAGACTCTGCACCTCCTGCTGCACCACCTCTGGGGGCCTCTGCTGCTGCTGCTCCACCTGGACCTGCTGGAGGAACTCCCAACTCCTCTAAGTCTGCAAAAATCTTCAGGGCCTTATGCACACCGTCATACTCAAATGTGTGTCCTGTCACCTACTCAATCATGTGCATGATGTAGGGAGCAAAGCCACAGCCCTTGAGGGGCCTCTCACCAACACTGCGAATCTCACACCAGATGAAATCGAAGACACTGAAAGGCTCTGCATCTGGTGCCATCCTGGCAAGTAGGTTCCTCGAATAATCTGCAATCGAACCCTTGTCTCCTCCCTTGCAATCAATGGTCTTCCTGAACATCCGATCCAGGTACCTGTAGGTGGGATGAAGACCAACTACCTTGCCAACTGATCCTCTCTCTCTCTGAGGTGGATACATGTAGCCCATACGCTCTGGGGGGTAGAATAATCGATCATGTATCTTGTCCTTCAAGATCCTCATCGAGAAGCCAAGATAACCTGCAAAGGCTGCATAGTCAACACTGTACCACTGGCCCTCAAGCATCCAATGCATACGTCTGGTGTCCTCCTCAACAAACAGAGTGGCATAGAACTGAGCAATCACCTCTGAGTTCCAATCATGGTTGAACTCCATGATTCCATAGATCCCTGTGCGCTCACAGATAGCAATTGCATGATCAAGAGATGGCTTATGAAGCTCCACGGTATCTTTGCCAATCCACCCACCGAGACTTAGCCACAACGGGTGTCCTCTTGAGTATCACACTAACATAGAAATCCATGTGAAACCGAGTGTGAAACCCGTAGTCAAAACTGAATCTTGGGCAAACCTCTAGGATCGATCCTTTCTCGATCACGAGCTCTCTTGGTCATACCTTTGGCCCTATAATCTGTGATGTGGACATAACCGGGCAAATGTGGACGGTGAACCTCAAGCATCCCAAAATAATTGCCCTGCTGCCTCATTTGGTGATTTGGAGCTTCAACTTGCTCCTCTTCCTCTTCTTCTTCCTCCTCAATCTCATCATCCGATTTGTCGCCCTCTCTATCAGTGCTCTTCCTCTTTCTGCTGGACTCAACTCTGTAGTCCTCTGTCTCATCATCATCTGAAGAAGAAGAACCACTGCCCTCTGCATAAGCTGGTGCAGCCCTTGCTGCTGCTCTGGTAGGCCTCTGCTGAGAAAACCTCGGATACATGTCCTGCCTGGCCTTCTTATGCCTCTCAAAAGCTCTAGGGTCATGCAAGCCCTTGGTCCGAGGCTCCATTCTACCGCCTCTCTCTCTAGACATCTCTGCTGCCCTGTTGTCAAATGGATTTGCAAAGAATTTCAGAAACTGAGCCCAAATGCCATTTCAAACATTGCGAGTAGGGTGATAGAATCATTTGTCTAATCTTTACAAACACCTAGTCCATCACTTGTACTAGGTTCACAAGACATTATTGACAAACAATAATAACCCTAAAAGCAACATTTGAGAGGAATTGAATCAAAACTGCAGGGAAGACCTGCACTGCTGTGTCATACCGGACGCGTCCGGTAGGCATACCGGACACGTCCGGTATGCACGAACAGCAACCCTAGCCAGGGATTTCAACCCAATCCTCAACCATTTCAATCCAAACTTCAGGCATAGCTCCTAGACATGTAATGTGACAACTCTACCGACCAGATTTGAAAATAATCCATTGAACACATAGATCGGATGGGGTCCGGTTTGGAATACCTTGAGTGAAAAAAAGAGAGATGAAGACCAAAATCCAACGACCAGATCCTTGATTCTTGATGGGAATGCAATCCAATCCTCTCCTCCTTGCTTGTTTTCCTCGGTTGAATCAATGGGGTGCCATGGGAGAGAGGGAGAGGAAGTTTAGGTCCTGGAGGTTTGAAGAAAAGAGTGAAACCAGACCAGTTCCGAAGGGGTACTCTGCCCTTATTTCCCCAAGCATACTGGGACACGTCCGGTAGGCATACCGACACGTCCGGTATTTTTGCGGGTTGGCTGTTTTTGTTCCAAACTTTGATTTCTCTTTTTCCAAACCCCTTCAAGATTGATACTTATTCCAATATAATGTCCAATCTCCAACCAAACACAAACATGGCATCCATTCTCACACAAAACTTGAGGTGACCAATCTCTTTTCCAAATTTAGGCATACTCTTACATCCAAAGGTTGAGAGATTATCTTGGAAAGATATAGTGACTAGGACTTGAGAGAGACCATGTCATTTGTGATTAGTCGACCAAGCGAGCAATAAGAGTAATAACCACAAATGACATGGCTAGGTCACAAAGACCAAAAACCAAATTCCTTTTCAAAATCACACAACCTACACATGCTAGTAGAGGTTTTGAAATAAGTCTATCCTACATCATATAAATGCACATTCTAGCATAAAGGGCCTTAGATGCACTACGATGCATGTATGTAAACACATACCTTTGCCTTGAGCCCACAACATTTCCACTAAGATAAATCGCATCATGACATTAATTTAGTTGACCTCACTTGTCACATGATTATGCCATGAAGGACCTTTTCACTTATGATCATGGGACTACATAGAGTACTCAAATAAAGTTGTTACTCCACAATAGTTCAAAATAGAAACTCATCTCCCCCTAAGATAGTGCATCAAGTGATTGGAATTACTTGAGACTTGCACTTTATTCTATCAAGAACATAGAAGATAATTTTCTATTTTGACCACCATATAGATCATTTGTCTAATATCAAATTTGGTGAAGAGATGCTCACAACCCACTTAGAAATAGTTGATCACAAGCTTCTTAGTATATCGAACATATATCAAAACATCTGGTCATACCGAACACGTCCGGTAGTGATACCGGACACGTCCGGTATGGGCGGGGACGTAACCAGCGACCTTCTAAAACTGCGATTATTTCTTTTATTTGTTTTTCATCTTGAACACCTGCATCTCAACAAATGTATTGCTCTACTGGAGATCCATTAAAAGCACCATATGACATGTAGCATAAGCTTTTAATTGAATCTATTTAGCCACTTCAAATATTTCACAAATTTATCAATTTGTGAACTATTTAGCGCTAACCAACCAAGTGGCTATCCTATAGGTTTAGGTACTTATCATTAGTGATGAAGATGAAGAGTAGAATATCAATTTTAAAGAATCTTCGGTTCAACCATTCATGACAGTACGATAGAACTAGATTGATAGGTTGAGTTAAAATGTCAATTTGCTTGCTCAACCACCCCGAAGCTTTCATCTCATCACCTAGTACCTGCAGCAACAATCTAAGCACACTTTGGTACCCAACTCATATTGGGTCCTTTTGCGTTAGTCAACAAGAGCTTAGGTACCCAAATCGTTTTAGTACTAGTTTGAGGTGAACTCATCACCTTACTAGTGCTAACTCCATTTGTGTCCTTCCTAAGCATATCAATAAAACCAAATGTGTTTGATTTAGGAAGATCACCATTTGGGCAATTATAGCTCACATGTCCCTTTCTTCTACACACATAGCAAATGCGCCCTTGATTTGCCTTTTGCTTGTTTTGCTTGTTGGGGCATCCATCAATCGTGTGTCCCGCTTCATTGCAACCATAACACCTCCTTGTTCCAGCTATGAAACCAACTCTTGCTTGCTCATTGGTGGAACAATTCTTGCTATGATGGCCCGTTTTTTACACTTGTTGCAAGCACTTGATTGAACACTCTTAGCTTGCTTGGCCAACTTGTTTGAGGCCTTTTTATCGGCCGCTTCCATTTTGTCGGCCCAACTCTTGTTTGGACACATAGCCCATTCATGCCCATACAATCCACAACCATAGCATAGTCTCTTCTTGTGTTTCTTGCTCTTGGCTGCGTTGGCGTTGTTTGATGTGTGATTCGTTTGTTGGGCTTTGGAGGTAACACGGTTTGAACCCTTCTCAAGCTTCTTCACCATGATGTCACGGTTATCTTGAGAAGGTTGTGCTTCTTCCTTGCCTTTCAACCGAATCACATCTTTCTTGAGTCTTTTCACTTCTTCTTTGAGCTCCTTATTTTCTATAAAATTTAGCTCAATCGAAGATTGGCTTGCTTGAGAAGCACACTCATTAGTACTACGAATATTCAATTGAGCTGATGTGCTAGTGAGACTGTGAGTATGAGATCAAGAGGATTTTACCGAAGAGATTACAACCTCATTAGCTACCTCAAGCATGATATGCGATTCCACTAATTCCTCATGTGAGCATTTGAGATGAACATACTTAGCTTGTAGCACATTGAATTTGCTTGATAGTTCATCTAGCCTTGCCTTAAGCTTAATGTTTTCTATTTCTAATTGTGAAGCATTAGAAGAGGAGTTAGTAACTAAAGCATGCTCAATTGATAATGTTTCATACCTTTCATTGATTGCTCTTAGTTCTTCCAACTTAGAGATGAGAAACATTTCTTGTTTTTCAAGCGATTGCTCTTGCTTCTCATTCTCCTCTTCTAGCTCAACATTCTTCTTTACTATCTTCATGAATATGAGCTTGTCCTTGTTGCTGAGATGATCAAGAGTATAGTTGTCTTCAATTTCATCATCACTTGCTACTTGATCATCTACTTGTGCAATCTCCATATTTTCATCAAGATTCTTCACTTGATCTTTCTTGATGGGCTTCTTCTTGATTTTTTCTCGGCCGTAAGGCACAAGTGATGCAATTTGGTGTGACTCATCACTTGGTGACCATCGAGCAGGAGTGGCACTGTACACAGCTGTTAGCTGTGCTGCTGCTCCATCCATACCGGACACGTCCGGTAGATCTACCGGACACGTCCGGTAGTCGCTGCCTGGCAGCAGTGCAGCCGATTCTTGCTCATTCACTTCCGGCTCAGTGAGTTGCTCGTTTCTTGAGGCTTCTTCATTGCAGTATGATATGGTAGACGAGCTTTCCATTGATCTCCACACATAGCACTCATTGCATTTGGATTTTCCATATAACTCAAAAAGCTTAATCCAAATGAGATGAGCACTCTCCGGCG
Source organism: Chrysopogon serrulatus (assembly GCA_015844335.1). Taxonomy (NCBI): domain Eukaryota; kingdom Viridiplantae; phylum Streptophyta; class Magnoliopsida; order Poales; family Poaceae; genus Chrysopogon; species Chrysopogon serrulatus. The sequence goes on from JADLZL010003974.1 coordinate 103,178, forward strand.
GTGCTTGTCCATTGTAGATTGCCTCATCTAGAACTTCTGCACTCAATGTACTCAAAATAACATTACATGCTATAGCGTTGAGTTGCACGCATCTCTCTTCCTCTTTTGTCAAATTTTTATAGTTGCACCAATCAACTATGGAGAGAGAGATGCTAGCATCCACAATACGCTCAACAAGAGGGCTAATATCTCTAAAAGTATTGAGTACATGAATTGACCAAGATAGAAAGTTTGAACCATCATTTTGGAGAAGCACAGGCTTTAACTCGACAGGCGTCGACATCCTTTTCTCACGGCGGTGAAGCTTTTAGTGAGTCCTTGCTCTGATACCACTTGAAAGGACCGGGGATGCGCCTAGAGGGGGGTGAATAGGCGTTTCTAAAAAATCACACCTTCAAATGCGGAAACGATTAGTGTCGGAGATTCCGATGAATTGGAAACTCCAAATCAGAGAATTGAACACCCTCACAATATAATCACCAAGATTATAATCAATGAATAATGAAATAATCAGCCAAAACCCTGCAACACAAAGTTAGAACAGATAGCGGCGACTGAAGTGCTCAGTGCAATACCGGACGTGTCCGGTATGCACACCGGACGTGTCCGGTATACACGGGTTTGGCAGGGAGCCCTAGAAACTTGCGCCTTTCGATTCCAAAGCTCGGCATCAGTTGCGGACACCTCTAGATGACTGTCAGAGCTCGGTGAACCTGCAGACAACCTCAAATACCACAAGTGGATCACAAACACAATATGAAATAGAATCGAGACACGGTATTTGTTTTACCGAAGTTCGGACTCTTTCAAGTCCTACTCTCCGTTGAGGCAGCTGCGAGTGACTCAAGGATCAAGCTCTCGAGGACCACGCAGGTCACCCTAGCTGGAGTCTTTTTCAACTCCCTTTGCTTGGCTTAATCAAGAGGACCACGAAGGTCTCTCTAGTCGAAGTCTTTGCAAACTTCGATTCCTTGAGCTCAACTCTAGAGGACCACGCAGGTCACCCTAGCCGGAGTCTTTTCCAACTCCCTTTCCTCCTTCCACTATTTGATTCCTTCCCTTGCGGCGGTGGAATCAACCGTTACAAACTTTCCGAGCCACACCACAATCTCTTGGGTGGTCTCCGGCGACGCCTAACCGTCTAGGACCGAAGATCCAAGAGTAACAAATGCGAATCACGAGATTTGACAATATGCACAAGTGCTCAAGAAGTGGCTTGCTCTCAATTTGGATATCACTCAACCCACAATAAGGATTTGGCACTTTGAATCAATCACACACTAAGAGAGGGTTAGAGAGTGTTTGCAAAGCTTTAGGAAGGCTCAGGAACCAGTAGAATCAGCAGCCTCCACAAGTGGAGGTTTGGGGGCATTTATACCCTAAGATTCAAAACTAGCCGTTAGTAGCCGTTGGGGAATACCGGACGCGTCCGGTAGGTATATCGGACCCGTCCGGTATGAACCCACAGCGCAAAGAAACAAGAGGAGCTTTGCCGCAAAACATCACTACTGGAACCTCTGGTCTCTGACCGGAACTTCCGGTCACGGCAGCGGGCGCAGGCGTCTCGTGCAAGAGATCACTTCCGGTCCTAGACCGGAACCTCCGGTCCGAGCGGAACCTCCGGTCCGGGACCGAACTTCCGTCGAGCCAAGCTACAAAGCAAAGCGGCGCGTGCGAGAAACAGCTTTCCACGAGTGCACAACTCGAGAATACCGGACACGCCCCGGTATGCATACCGGACGTGTCCCGGCATGCACGAGCAATCTTTGCCCCCGTCGGTCTCTCGTGCTCTCTTTTACTCAAATCTCACATGGGTTGGCTTGAGCACTTATGTATAGTATCTATCACCATGATGCATCCCTCTTAATAGTACGGCTTTCCTATTCAACTCAAGATATCAAATAAAAACGAATTGAGCCACTTGAGTTGATGTGATTCACTTCCGAGCCATAGCTTTTGATATTCATCACTTGAAGGTGCAATCATGTCCAATTGATCTTTCTTCTTCTTTGAGTATAACCATCTTGAGCATATGACTTGATTCCATTCATCCAATATGAGTTACTCCAAATGGACCAAGTCATTTTCATTATCCTTTCACCAATTGTGATATTGATCCTTCACACTATTGCAACCATCATAGCTTGATTAATACCTCGACTAAATGCAAGTACTTTCTTCTTCACTCTAGCTAGGTTCTTCAGTCACCAAGCCATCGCTTGCCCTTCACCTTTGCTTAGTATCTCAAAGTCTTTCCTTGCTATCTTCACCTTCTCAAGCTATCAAGTCACATCATGTGTTGAATCATCAATTACATGCATATCCATTTATTTTGTTGTCTTCTTCAATCTCTCTACTAGCAAGCTTTCAATATAGGACCAATATACATATGCAATTCAATACGTCTTTAACAACCAATCCCAATATGCTTGCTTTCATAACAATTATAGAAACCTCACAATATATAGGCCATTGCATAAAATCCATTTGCATTGTTGTCAAGTGTTTGAGCTAGATTGATCATACAACAATACATTATTTTGGCTTTGTACATGTGCATCAAATAACGTGAGATAACTAATTTCCTGCAAAGCACTTAGCAATAGCATTAGTCCTTTAATCGCATTGTCATCCAATCATCCAAAACCCACTAAAGGGCTAGATGCACTTTCATTTATTGATGCACTCATTCTATGATTTTTTTTCCAAGATTTTGGTGTCCTACAAGCATATTAGCAAATTAACCATGGTTATCTTTGTCTATATTATAAAAATGTTTGATTAGGCTTGATGTCCATTTCAGTGCAAAACTATATTTTTACTCTGTAGTTCTCATCATGTCGAGTGTAGAAGATTTTATAGTTTAATTTTTCTGGCACTTATATGATTTTATATCTATTTTATAAAAATATTTGATTAGGCTTGATGTCCATTAGCCTAATTACACGAAACCATGGTGTCTTTTGGCAAATATCGAAAGTGGATGTGTGCACTAGCCAATTTGCGTCTTTTGAAATGTCTAGGAGCAAATTTCCCCTAGTTTATAATAGTAAAAAAACAGAAAGAGAAGGTCTTATTTGTGAAAATGAGCTGATGACATTTATTTCTGTTAGTCTTGCAATCTTGCCGTAGTTTAATAGTAAAAAAGAAAGAGAAGACGAGTAGTGAAATTGAGTATGTGCGCCACAGTGCCGAGCTCTGTCAAGAAAAAAAGAGGGTTTTGGTGGAGTTTTTAAAACTCCAAAAATACTGTAGTTTTGTAGATACTTCAGTTTTTAAAACTTCAAACTTTGCTGTATCCAAACACTTACTTCCAAAGTGATATCTAGGTATTTTCTAAAACCATAGTATTTTTTTAAAACTCTAAAAAAAACTTTGTATCTAAACAGGGCCTCAACTCTTGCAACCACTGGATCCTGCAACACTACTGCTTACTGCTCAAGGAATCGAAATGTTTTAAGTTAAAGACTCCATCAAACCTTTGCTTTTTTTTAATAACGTACGACTAAAGGTGATTACGGATTGCGATTGAAATCCACTGAAAGACGCAGATTCCATTATAGCGGTCATTCAATCGATTGAAACGTAGCGAACGATCCGATCACATGCTCTCTTTCCTCTTTCGTCACGCCATCCTTTCCGTTTCCGTCTACCCAGGCCGACGGCTCAAATAATTACCCCTCTCCAAAAAAGCGGCAACCCAATGAGAGCAAGGCTAATGGTTTAGCCTGCTGCCGGCTAAATGCAAAGGCCACGTCACATACAGTAAGCAGTACAGCCTATTCGTATAATAAGATGACGGGAAGATTAGCTATACTAAATAAATAAATATTTTGCAAAGGGACCGGTTGCAGTCCTGCCGAGATAAATGAGCAATCAAGCAGCAGCTCCTCGCCAGCAGCCGGCTGAGAGTGCCTTTTTATCTTGGGCCTTGCGTTTCAGTCGGCGAGAAGTAAAACGCCCGTTCAATACTCTCTCTCCTAACGTGGCTTTGTTCTGATGACGTGGATGTTTATTTCGCCGGCTTACAACCATTACTATACCTGCTCTGAAGCGAACGAGACGGCGATTTTGAACAGTGCTGCTTCATCTTCTTCCCCGGCGCTACCCTCTTTGGCGCAACCTCGTCGGATTCGATTTGAGGGATCCCTGACATCGAGTGTCCTACAAGATTCGTCACAAGGTATTTCTTATTGCTCTTCTCTTTCGTTTCTCCGTCATTGCCATTATTGGGGAATTCGATTCGAGGTGTTCTAGGTACTTGTCCACCACCGCGCTCCTCTTCTCACTCCTCTCTTTCTAGATTGGTTCCCTGCCCTGCGCGGACAACGCAGGTTCACCTTCCCCGCCTCGGTTCCTGCGTCATGCGCCGTGTGGTTTGGTCCCTTCACATCGCATAGAAGGAACAGAAGAGGGCGAATGGAGGCGATGGGTGGATGGTTGGCGGTGCCCATTTGGCCGGCACTCGGAGGCCGGAGTCGCGTATCTCGACTGCCCTTCCAACCATCGGCGGCTCGGAGGCTGTGGATCTCGGCTACCCAGAGGCTTTGGATCTCAGGCGCCTGAGTGCTTGTAAGTGGCAGATCTCGGCTTGCCGTTAGACAACTGGTATCAGGAGGCTATGGATCAGGTGCTGGTCCTGCAATTGTCGCCCGAAGGCGGCAGATCTTCTCTCTCATTCGATGACGGAAGAGGAAAGAGAATATGTGGTCGGATCGTTCGCTAAGTTTCAATCGAGTGAACGACCGCTACAACGGAGTCCGTGTCTTTCAGTGGATTTCAATCGCAATCCATAATCACTTTTAGTCGTACGTTATAAAAAAAAAAAAGCAAAGGTTTGACCAAGGGTAACCACCTCCGCAGCACATCGACGAGCAGCGGCCTGGGCCTAGGCCCACCCTGCTCGCTACTCTGCCGGTGCGGCGACTGCGGCCCACAGGGCGGCGGGGAAGAGAGACGGTTTGCGCGCCCCGCCTACTCGTGGTCCCGGCCCACTACTAGCCAAGAGCTGCTGCCCCGCCTACTCTTGGTGACGGCGCCGAGTGTGCCAGCGCGTCGTCCGGCGACGACGGCAAGGCCGCAAGGCCGAGGCGACCAACGTCTCCGCTGAGCGCTGATAGCCTGTCACCAAGGAGGGCGGCGTCGCTTGAATTCGACGGCTTCTTGACTGTCTGAGGTGACGGTAACACTAACAGCGAGGTGTCGCCACCTGCAGAATGCAGATAGTGGGATCAAAAGAAGACATAAATTAGGCCGTACGTACAGTTACTTCACTGCGGCCAGTTTGGGATTGTAATTAAGAACTGGAGTAGTAGTAAAAACAAGGAGAGAAGGTGTACCGAGTGGTCGAGCCTCCTCCAGTAGTGGCATGGAAATGGCCACGAGGATCAGGAGAACAAAAGCTTCAAAGGACGTGAAAAAATCGTCATGGCTGCTGGGGTTACGAAGAGGAGGGCGTAGTACGGTACGAATGAGAGCAACGCCCGAGCTACCTGTAACTGTATGCCGTGCTTGCTCGATCAGCTTTTAATTTCTCTGGCACATAGGAGTACTACATATAAAAACCTCTAGCACAAAGGACGAATCAACCAACCGAACCGACGGCCGACCGCTAACGCGTACTATCGCATCCGCGCATTATATTTTGGCACGTTGTTCATGCACACTGAAAACTATGCAGATAATCCTAGCTAGCCACGAGTGTAAAATGAAAGGAAACGGGGCTTTCTCTAAATTGCCACACCAAATGTCGGTTAAGCTGTTAAGCCACTTTACTCTCGCAACTACCGGATCCTGCAACAAGCTACTGCTTACTTCTCAAGGAATCGGAATGTTTTAAATTAGAAACTCCATCAAACCTTTGCTCTTTTTTTTATAACGTACGACTAAAGGTGATTATGGATTGCGATAGAAATCCACTGAAAGATGTCCATTTAAAATCTTACCAAAAAGATCTTACGTTCAGTACAGTAGCTGTTACCCGCTGTTCCACTAATTAATTATTCTAAAGCATGCTCCACGTTGATTCGCGTCATTACAATATTAGCACCATCGGGCCAAGGTAAGTTAGAGCACGCTAGAAAAAAAAAATTAATTACACATTTTGCTAGAGTTGTTTATGTTTTTTTCTAATGGTAGTTTAAATTACGCCTTAGAACTTATATTTATAACTAGACATCCAATTTAACCCTCTTGAGTGCTCATGGGACCTTTCAGAATGACTCAAATAATAACTACAAAGAGACCATTGTCATTCAAAATAAAAATACTACCTGAGGATGCAAATAGAGTGTAGCTTAGTTGGTTAGATTTCACTAGTCCATCAACCCGTGCTCTCGCACGGGCAAGAATCTTATAAGAGATATAAGAATTTTACTGTGCAATGTCTTCAAATGATAAAACTTTTTTCTCTTTGCTCCATTTTCTAACAAAACAGGCACACCAGATTACTTTGTAGTGTCTATTAATTGTGGTAAACTTATCAATTACTGGTCTATATGTTTTTTCATCTATATATATCATGAATCTATGTTTTGATTTTTCAATTATTAACCTGATTCAATGCAACATAAGGACTTTAGATCATAGACTATACTCTTAAGTACAATGATGACCTAAATAGTCACTTTACTCACGTGCTAACAAAATATAGGAAAATATAGGAATATATGGAGATCAGCGTTCTTTGGTCTTCCTTCTTAAGCAACTTTTTTAAAGATAGATCGTCTCCTATTACCATATGTTTTCCCTCCTTCAATCTAATTAATAATAAACATGTGATGAATTATACTTATAAACCTGGGATGTATTTGTTCTTCACTTTAATATGACCAAAACTGTGGAGTAGAGATTGGCACGGATGCATAGTATGAGCTAGCAAGTAGCATACCTGCAGTTAAGTGACATGCAAACAATGTAGATAGAGATCTTGCCATCGCCATTTGCCAAAAGCTCGTGCGTGCACAGCATCCACCCATGCATTGAAGAAGGATATGATGCCGAGATTAACTGCAGGATGTCCAGCACCAACTCATCAAGATTATAATAATAATCCGGTGGTTTGCCATGCCTTCTATCTCATTTATACTGGTTTATATATGAAAAAAAAACCTGTACGTCCTAGCTCAAATAGGAGATCCATTAGGCAATCAAAAGAACAACTACGTACTACTTCGATCCAAAGAAGCTCACGTAGGCTATCCAATCACAGGGGCAAGGCATGACTGGGAGGGAAGCCCAGGCAAAGATCTGGGAAGCCTGACGTAGCATAGTGCGCAGGATCGGAAGGTCAATCCCTAATAATAGATTGAAGCTGCGTGACTATGGCCGGCGGCTGCAACGGTGAGGCTTGGCTAATACCACGTGTGAGATAATAGGATGGGGTGACAATATAATTTATGATTTCCTTTTCAATTGGATCTATTATATTATTAGTATGCTTGATTTTTTTAGAGAAACTGAATAGATCTTATGGCTATTAAAATTAGCGATAAAATTGATGGCTAGATCTTTCTAATTATTATGAGAATTTCTATGATTTATATTTTTTCTAGCATGTTTGGTGAGAATTAACATGTAATAGCTGTTCGAGGCGGAAGTATATTTTAAAATTTTTTGACGCAAAAAGTATATGATACTTTATTGATACATTACCAAATAAATGGGATTAGTAGGACTCATCTGATATTTTATTAATATATTTTTTTTATTAATACAGATATTCTATGAACTAACTATGAAAATCGTTACTATAGATATAATTTTTAATAATTTATTGCCAAGTGACCTGATTAATAAGATCCAACTAATCTATTTTAATTTATTAACTAATTGTGAATGTCGATAATGTGATATTTTAATACAAATATTTTATTTTACTAATGCAGATATTTTATTAACTAACCATATGAGCGTGGTATTGAGATATGTTATTTTAATAATGCACATTACGAAGTGACGTGAATAATAGGAGTCTCGTCCAATATTTTATACTAATAATAACTAACTTTGAATGTTAGCCCTAACGATTAAGATTTTTTGTACGTAACATTAGTTTTTTTTCCTCCTAAAAACGATTGTTATCAATAATGGAAAGGTGGGTAATTTCCTAAATAGATCTAATGGTGATGGATGGCTAGAGTGTTTGATTCGGTGGTCAGATGTTTCTGATTAATGTGAGAATTTTTAGTATTTTTTTTCTAGCGCATCTGGTGAGGATTAACGTGGAGCCTCCGTTGGGGCCTATAATTAGTAATAGTAAGATATGGTGAAATGCTAGGCTGTCTTTTTTACCCGAGTAAAATGCAAAAACATACACCCTTCATATTGGATGGATGTGACCAACGTGAAGGATAAAAGAGACAACTAGCTCACATCATGGCTATCTTGACAACCCTATGAAGTATTGCTGGGAAACAACGGAACAAAAGGACCTTCAGAGACAACTGCAAATTTGCCCAAGCTATATTCTCTGAAGTTAAAGATCGATCAACGCTCACCTGGTGTTCGGCTTGGGGAAAGTTCTACGTCCCTGATGATTGCCTAGAATAAAGCGAGTAATTAGTCTTAACCTATCTCCCAATCCACCGTAGCGCTGGCCACCGGAAGGAGTGCCTCTCACGCAAGTAAAGTGAAATGTTGTTGTACCATCTCCTTATTTTAATGAAATGCCGGATAAATGTTGTTGTACCAATGGATACTTTCTTAGTATTCTATTAAAATAGCCTAACAAAGGGAATTTTATAGTACGAACCATGCTTTTTAAACATTAAGCAGTTGGTTACTCCACGTTTAATCATCCTTGGAGCTAAATGAAACAACTATATATTTAGGTAGGATAAACGGTTGATTAAACATAAACAATCTACTATAGTATAGCGTTTAATGGAAAGTGTATACAAGAATTGTGTTCTGACATCCATTTCAAACAAGGACTTTGCCTGTAAAATCCCAAGAAAAATCCTTTTATCCAAAGAAGCACTGAGAAAAAGAAACCGAGGATCCAGCTACACATGATTGGCATCTTCTATAAGTTCAGCTACACATGATTGACGTCTTCTATAAGTATCTGGTTCCGATATCTTTAGATTGCTTTGGTCCAGACGGATCAGAATTGAAGCTTCGAAGGAACAAATGGCAAGTAGAATTATTATAAGCTTTTCTAGTAGATGTTTAGAAAAATCCTAAAGCCTTCGAAAAGGAACAAATACGCCTATAATCCGGTCCAAGCATGCATAACCCATATATTCCGAAGGAACAAGCTTTATGCCATAGTGAATGGATGACCTTCTCGGCTTCTCCAACTACTGATCCGTCCGTATCCCATACATATCTCTTCTTAGCCTTGGAAAAAAAATTACATATATGATATCAAGACTAGACTCTGGCTACACTACATAGGTACTTTTCTAACTTTCAAAAGGCACGCGGAGATTTTCTGAAGCCGTTTGATGAACGGCGTGTAGCCTCACCGATCAGCGTCAGTGGGCAACAACAGATTGAGGCAGCCTAACAAGCTACTAGCATGTGATGTTGGGTTGAAAAAACGGGTGGGCAGGGGCTCCCTCCCATGGCCGATGGTGCCGCCGCCACCCTCCCCGTCCAGATCCGCTCCCCCACAGCTCCATCCCAACAACAGCCACCAGATCCGAACTCCACGCAGCTAGACCTTCCCACTGAGGGGCGTCCGGGGACGGGCTCCCACCATGCGTGGAGATCGACGCCACTCAAGTCCTAGCCCCGGGTGGCCTGCGGTCGCCGGCAGCTCCGTAGCGCCGCCACCATCAGTCGGGCGCCTGCGGCGCCCTGCTGCGGTCGGAGCAGCTGCAGGAGAGGGGATGCAGACGCCGGCTCCGCGCGTCCGAGCCATGAACGTGTCGGGGAAGGCTGTCTCGCCGCCCGTGGAGGCCCGTTCGTCCCCGCCACCGGACGGCGCCGGGCTCCACCGCTGATGTCGCCACCAGCAATGAGCTCGCCCCAGCCGGGGTCTGTGGGGGGCTGCGTGCCTGTGCCGCCGCGGGACCCGCTGCCGACGGCGTCGCCGCTGTCGGGGGCAACTGCCTCCACTCTGCCAGCGCCTGCCACAGAGGACGAGCTGGTCATCGTCGAGGAGGTTTTGGACGACGCGGATGACGATGAGGATGTGGACGACGGTGTGGTTGCTGCCCCGGCGTCCACCACCGTGGATGTCGCATGCTTGGGCAGACCTTCCCTCTCCCCGCATGCCGTCCCGTTCGTTCCTGCCTGTCGTTCGGTTGGCAGAAGCAAGTTTCGACGCTGGGAGGGCGCCCGGCGCGGGCAGCTCCGGCGATGAAATGGCTCCTGCGGCCACGCGTCCATCGTACACGGGACGCCGCCCACAAGGGTCTCCAGGCCACGCCTCCGCCGGCTGGGGTTCGAACGCGGCGCCTCGCGTTGTTGGCGCTGATGGCTCCCGCCAGCCAGGGGGGAAGCGGCGTCGTCGGCGAGGGGCCAGTGCGCCAGATGGCCGTTCTCCACCTCAGGCCAAGCGGGTGCCAGCGCAACGTCGTCTTGGTCCACGGCCGACAGCAAGGACCGGGCGCACCAGCGCCTCGGTCCACGGAGCTGTGTACCGGGCGACACATCTCGGCCACCCGTCGTCGGCCCGTTGTCGGCGTTGATGGTTTCCAAACCGTCGAGGCGTCGTCAACGACGCGGCCTGGGAAGGCCGCTCCCAAGCGGCGTCGTCCGGGGGGCGGGGCTAGAGGGCCTCTGCTTCAACTGTCTTGCACACGGCCACATCGCTGCTCAGTGTCGCTCCCTGTCGCGCTGCCTGCGTTGCCGGGTGCCAGCCATCGGCCGCGGCGTGCACGAGTGGCCGTGCGCCGTCCTGCAAGCGAGTGCCATTGGAGGCCGCTGCGGCGCCTTCGTCGCCTCCCCACGTGCGGCAATCGAGCACACCGCCATCGTCGCAGCAGCAGCAGCAGCAGCAGTCACCACCGTCGCCTCGTGTGCAGTGTTCCAACACATTGCCGCCGTCGCCACATTTGGGTGACACTGATTGCTGCCCCAATGTCGAGGTCTCTGCCCCTCCGCAGAACAGGGGAGATCGCCGCGCCCGAGGCGGCCGACGACCTCACCGGGCGGGCGTTGTCCGCGGCCTCCACGGAGGCGAGGCAGGTCAAGGCGTGGGCTCTCCGACACGCAGGCCGAGCTGGTGGCCGCCAACGCCGAAGTCCGACCGGCCCGCGGCCTCGCTCCCAGACGCCGAGGCGGAGCCGAGGTCGGCCGCTGAGCGGGTCGGGCGCGCCGCCCTGTCGGAGGGACGCCGTCGCCGGGTGGCGTGCGAGGGAGGCGTTGCTGGCACGCGCACGGGCCGCGGGCGGAGGCGGTCGCCATCGCGCTGGTGGGCCAGGCGCCCAGCGGCGACATCCCTCCGCCGCGCGACACGGCGCTGGAGCAGGAAGTCGTGGAGGCTACCGCGCCGCCGAGGCGCTAGGGGCCGTCACCGGCGACGACGGCCTGCAGGAGGCTACCGCGGAGATTGCGCGCGCCGTGGACGGCCTGCAGGGGGCTACCGTGGAGTTTGAGCACACCGTGGAGCCTGACCACCTGACTGTCGAGGCGCTTGGAGCAGTCCCCAGCGGCGACGGCCTGCTGGAGGCTGCCGCGGAGAACGAACGCACCATGGAGCCTGATCACTTGACTGCCGATTTGGTCCAGGTGGATCTTGCCACCCACGACGGCGTTGCCGTGCCTGCCATCGCGCCGGTTGAAGACTTCATCGCTTCCTTCCGAAAGCCGCTCGAGCAGCCGCTCTTATCCACACCGCGCCCACGCATCTCCAGAGTCCCGCATATTGGCGAGGACTTCGTTCTCAAGAGGAGCGCCCGCCTGGCTGCGAAGAGCAGATTTAGGACTGCTAAACCAGAGGCGCAGGCTCGGAAAGTGATGATGAAAAAGCTTGGTTTCGAGGTGGAGACGGAGGTCCCAGATGAAGCCACCTTTGACGAGTTCCAGGCGCAGCTAAAGGTACCCCTCACACCATCCAAGCAGGAGGCTATGCAGGCCTTGTTCCATGGTAGGCGGCAGCTAGCACTCCTCGGTAGGGCTGCCTAAGTGACGCCGCTACCCGGTTGGTCGCAAAATTTAGACAACATGTAATTGTTTTATTTGAAATCCAGTAGTTTGTAGGTGCCTCTTCGGCGTTATCCGAGGCTGCTCGCCTTGGTCTCGCCGTCGTGGTCGGTTTGTGTACTTGACTTTCTCTTTCTCTTAATGAAAAACGGGCACAACCCGGTCGCGAAAAAAAAAAGCTACTAGCATGTAGTAGTAGACTAGTAGTAAGCCACGGGGTGAGCCTCTGGCTGCAGGCTTTACACAATGCCTTGTTGACTCAGGCGGCAATACTACCAGCCGCAGCTCCAACCGAAAGCGGCTAGCTGCTGAACTGCCGGATCCTCAAGGGTTCAGCAACCAAGCTGCCTTATCCGATTGCCCAGCAGGTGATGACTCCTAAGCCAGTGGCGTTTAATTATACTTAATTATATTATTATTATGCACGCTAATGGAGAGTGATGGTGCTGATGGTGTTAGGCCAAGATGGTGCTGATGGTAGCATCTCAGTTGCAATCAGGATGGTACCATGGAAAGCCATACCGCCAATAACTTCATATCCCAAGCTGTCGATTCCAGTGGCGAGGTCAGAGAAAAGTAGCTTAATTGCCGCCGTCGCCCATCGCCGATGGATACGTGTAGATGTCCATTGAGGAATTTGACTTGAGCTAATGCGGTTCTCTCTTTGCTTTGCTCCCTTTTAACTTTATATTTTAGTCCTCTCAAAGGTTGACTCCGCACCGAAGCTCACTAGCTCAGCCAATCCGCCGTCCGCGGTGTCAACGCCTGGTTGACGTTTCAAGCAGTTCAAGGCCATCTTTGAGTCTTGCAAGGAATATTTTTATCGTCAAGTGATGAAGAATTGCGGTTGCTTTTCTTTTGGCACGCCTCCGAGGGAAAGTGTTCGACATGCCTTTCGCCAGAGCTAAAGCGAAACATACACCAATTTTCAGTGCCTGAGGATAAGCAAGCAAACTAGTAATTTGTAGCTGAACTCGTGTTGATTGAGAGTTCAGAAAGAACAAAAACTCGTTGGTTGACCTGAAAAGAACCAGAACTGAACTGAAACAGGCTCGGATTCAGCACAGGAAAAGAAAGGTTGCCCAACTCGCTGCTAAGCTGATAAAGATAAACATCAACGCCTGACATGGGAATATGAGAGCAAAAAAACAGAGAGAGAAACGGCACATCCTGTACTTACTGTTTGCTTCCGCGCAATGCCTCTTTACAGCTGCAGCGAACCACAGCGAGTCGATAGATGGTGGGTGCGACGTCATTCCACACGAACACGGACGCTTTCCAAGCATGCTAGTACTTGTTACTTGAGATAGACCTGGAGCCCCCCCTTCCATCCTTGCTTGACACTGACACGGGTTCAGAGCATTTGGCGCGGCCATCGCTGTCAGTTTTCCTGCTTGAAATCAAATCAAAACCATGCCGACCTGATTGACCCATGCTTAAGACATGCTCGTCCCCGATCTCCCGTACATTGCTCGTCAAACCACACTTGTCCATTTTTAATTGTTCGTTGACATTGCTCATTTGTCAACGGGCCTAATTTAATTCGCGGCAGAAAAGACCAAATAGTAGTAGTAGTATTCACGGAGATGTCAAAACGGTTGACCTGCTCCAAACTCGGAAGTAGGTCCAACCAAAAGGTAGGAGGCCCGTTCTTACATTTCTGGTTCTCACATCCAGTCCTCCAACAGTGCTAAACTTAACAAATGCCCAGTGGACTCCGCAGCCTTGGAAACACGGAATTACGGGTCAGGTTACACTCATTGGGAGGAGACTGTGTCATCATAGGATGGTGAGGCTACTACAACTAGTAAAAGGCTATAGTACGCATAAAAGTATACTACGAGTACTATAGAATATTTTATTTATTACATGAACATTCTAAAATACATTATGGAATATTACATATATTATGTGAACATCATATGTGTATCATGGAATTTATATAAAAAAAGACAAAACATAAAATAAAAATAAAAAAAGTAAACATAGTGAAGTAAAGAAGAAGAAAAATAGAAAATAAAAAAATAACATATGCTATGAAACATGAATTATTAAAATTAATTAATTAATTAGAAAAAAATATTACCAAAAGGTTGACAAACTGTAGAATAAAATAAAAATAATAGAATAAAAAAGAAGACTCCTAAAAGGAAAAATAGAAGAGAATATCACATAGATACGAGAACATGGTCTAGAAAAAACAAAAATACATATAAAATAAAAAATAGAAGAATAGAAGAAAAAGTATTAAAAATGAAGTCATACAGACCTCATACGCAAGTGTGAACCACCAACCTCTGCTGTTTAGACACACCATGCACTAACTCTATAGCCATAAAAAGTAAAATAAATAAATAAAAGAATTAATTAGAGTAAAAAATGTATTAAAAATATAATGAAAATAAAAAACACAAAGATAAAAAAGAAATAGAAGAAAGGGAAGAAAAGAATAAATATACCAACTTAAGAGTGAACATAAAGAAAAATAAAAATAAAAAAAAGAAAGAAAGAAAAAGGATATAGTAAAATAAAAATGAATAAAAATATTTAAAAGTTAAATGGAAATGAAAATAAGAATAAAAAACAAAAGAATAGAAAAGAAAAGGCAAATGTACATACTAACCTGTAATGCGATGGTGCGGTGCTCCGCAGTCCTGCATGCACCGCATGGCGTGCTCGAGTGGGCCGCGCTATCATGGGCCACCGCCGCTAAGCCATCCTGGTGGACGCTCGTGTGGGGGTCGGCCGGTGCGAGAGAGCGGCAGCCGCGGTGATGGCAGCGAGTGCGCCAGCGCGTCGGCCGGCGACGACAGCAAGGCCGAGGCGATCAACGTCTCCGCTGATAGCCTGTCGTCACCAAAGAGGGCGGCGTCGCCTGAACTCGACGGTTTCTTGGCTGTCTGAGGTAATGGCAACAGCGAGCTGCGAAGATCATCGTGGTTCTGGCATTCACGTACACCTGCAGATGATTTGATGGGATCGCAAATATGCAAATTAGGACGTACGGCTACTTCACTGCAGGCAATTTGAGATGGTACAATTTAGTACTCCCTCCGTCTTAAATTATAATTCGCTTTAATTTTTTTAGTTTATCTATTTTGCTATATATTTAGACACATTATTATATCTTAGTATATAGTAAAATAGATGTACAAAAAAGCAAAAGACGAATGGAGTAATTAAAGAGGAGGGAGACGTGTGCGTACCTAGTGGTCGAGCCTCCTCCAGTAGTGGCATGGAAATGGCCACGAGGAGTAGGAGAACAAGCTTGTAAGGATGTGAAAAACTCTTCATGGCTGGGGCCTGGGGCTGCTGGGCTTACGAAGAGGAGGCCGGCCGTGCGAGTGACGGAGAGCAACGCCCGAGCTACCCGTAACTGTATGCTGTGCTCCATCAGCTTTTCTCTAGCACATGTATAAAACCTCTAGCACAGAGGACGAGTCAACCAACCGATCGACGGTCAACCGCCACCGACGCGTACTGGCGCATCCACGCATTGGCACGTTGTTCATGCCCACCGACAAATTAAATTTGCACATAAATAATCCTAGACACGATCTTATGTAAAAGGAAACATGATTTCTCTAAATTGCCACACACCAAATGTCGGTTAAGCTGTTAAGGGCCCGTTTGGGTACTATTGTTTCCTAAAACCACGGTATTGAGAAACCACAATATTTCTCCGTTTCAGAAAAGCCATGATGTGTCTGGCTACACAAAAAATACCTTACTTTTGAGACTAGTTGGTTGTGTCTTCACTGCTAAAAATAGCATGTATCTCTACGTACATATGAATTCTTTTTTATTTAAATGAATGTTTATAGTACTATCGAACTGATTGGATGAACAACCAAACTGTTCTTGATCTTGTCACATTTATTTCTGTTAGTCTCGCCATAGTTTATAATAGTAAAACAGAAAGAGAAGGTGCGTTGTGAAAATGAGCTGATCACATTTATTTCTGTTAGTCTTGCACTCTTGCCGTAGTTTAATAGTAAAAAAGAAAGAGAAGACGAGTAGTGAAATTGAGCATGTGCGCCACAACAGGAGGACATGTGCCGAGCTCTGTCGAGAAAAGAGGGTCGTTTTGTAGATACTTCAGTTTTTGAAACTTCAAACACTTCCAATCTGATACCTAGGTATTTTCTAAAACCATAGTATTTTTTTAGAACTCTAAAAAACTTTGTATCCAAACAAAGCCTAAGCAACTCTCGCAACCACCGGATCCCGCAACACTACTGCTTACTTCTCAAGGAATCGGAATGTTTTAAATTAGAGACTCCATCAAACCTTTGCTTTTTTTTAATAACGTACGACTAAAGGTGATTATGGATGGCGATTGAAATCCACTGAAAGACGTCCATTTAAAATCTAACCAAAAAGATCTGACCAAAGGGTAACCATCCTCCGCAGCACATCGACGAGCAGCGGCCTGGGCCTAGGCCCACCCTGCTCGCTACTCTGCCGGTGCGGCGGCTGCGGCCCACCGGGCGGCGGGGGAGCAGACGGTTTGCGCGCCCCGCCTACTCGTGGCCCGCTACTAGCCAAGAGCTGCTGCCCTGCGCTGTTCGTGGGCTGGCGAGAGACCACCGGCCGCGGTGACGGCGCCGAGTGTGCCAGAGTGCCAGGCGACGACGGCAAGGCCGAGGCGGCCAACGTCTCCGCTGTATCAGCCTGTCGTCAGTCGTCACCAAGGAGGACGGCGTCGCCTGAATTCGATGGTTTCTTGGCTGTCTGAGGTGACGGTAACACTAACAGCGAGCATGAATCTTGCAAATTAGGCCGTACAGTTACTTCACTGCGGCCAGAGAGAAGGTGTACCAAGTGGTCGAGCCTCCTCCAGTAGTGGCATGGAAATGGCCACGAGGAGCAGGAGAACAAGCTTCAAAGGACGTGAAAAAATCGTCATGGCTGCTGGGCTTACGAAGAGGGAGAGGAGGGCGTACGGTACAAGTGAGAGCAACGCCCGAGCTACCTGTAACTGTATGCTGTGCTCGCTCGATCAGCTTTTAATTTCTCTAGCACATAGGATCGGAGTACTCTATAAAAACCTCTAGCAGAGAGGAGGAATCAACCAACCGAACCGACGGCCAACCGCCAACGCGTACTGGAGCATTATATTTTGGCACGTTGTTCATGCACACTGAAAACTATGCAGATAATCCTAGCTAGCCACGAGCGTAAAATGAAAGGAAACGGGGCTTTCTCTAAATTGCCACACCAAATGTCGGTTAAGCTGTTAAGCAACTGTACTCTCGCAACTACTGGATCCTGCAACAAGCTACTGCTTACTTCTCAAGGAATCGGAATGTTTTAAATTAGAGACTCCATCAAACCTTTGCTTTTTTTTTAATAACGTACAACTAAAGGTGGTTATGGATTGCGAT
Organism: Chrysopogon serrulatus; assembly: GCA_015844335.1. Classification (NCBI taxonomy): domain Eukaryota; kingdom Viridiplantae; phylum Streptophyta; class Magnoliopsida; order Poales; family Poaceae; genus Chrysopogon; species Chrysopogon serrulatus. Next base: position 120,661 of record JADLZL010003974.1, read on the forward strand.
AGAAATCCACTGAAAGATGTTCATTTAAAATCTAACCAAAAAGATCTTACGTTCAGTACAGTAGCTGTTACCCACTATTCCACTAATTAATTATTCTAAAGCATGCTCCACGTTGATTCGCGTCAATACAATATTAGCACCATCTGGCCAAGGTAAGTTAGAGCACGCTAGAAAAAAAAAATAATTACACATTTTGCTAGAGTTGTTTATGGTTTTTTTTCTAATGGCAGTTTAAATTACGCCCTAGAATTTATATCTATAACTAGACATCCAATTTAACCCTCTTGATTGCTCATGGGACCTTTCAGAATGACTCAAATAAAAACTACAAAGGGACCATTGTCATTCAAAATAAAAATGCTACATGAGGATGCAAATAGAGTGTAGCTTGGTTAGATTTCGTATGGTGAAATGCTAGGCTATCTTTTTTACCCGAGTAAAATGCAAAAACATACACCCTTCATATTGGATGGATGTGACCAACGTGAAGGACACATCATGGCTATCTTGACAACCCTATGAAGTATCGGGAAACAACGGAACAAAAGGACCTTCAGAGACAACTGCAAATTTGCCCAAGCTATATTCTCTGAAGTTAAAGATCGATCAACGCTCACCTGGTGTTCGGCTTGGGGGAAAGTTCTACGTCCCTGATGATTGCCTAGAATAAAGCGAGTAATTAGCCTTAACCCATCTCCCAATCCACCGTAGCGCTGGCCACCGGAAGGAGTGCCTCTCACGCAAGTAAAGTGAAATGTTGTTGTACCATCTCCTTATTTTAATGAAATGCCGGATATATATTGTTGTACCCATGGATACATTCTTAGTATTCTATTAAAATAGCCTAACAAAGGGAATTTTATAGTACGACCATGCTTTTTAAACATTAAGCAGTTGGTTACTCCACGTTTAATCATTCTTGGAGCTAAATGAAACAACTATATATTTAGGTAGGATAAACGGTTGATTAAACATAAACAATCTACCATAGTATAGCGTTTAATGGAAAGTGTATACAAGAATTGTGTTCTGACATCCATGTCGAACAAGGACTTTGCCTGTAAAATCCCGAGAAAAATCCTTTAATCAAAACAAGCACTGAGAAAAAAAAGAAACCAAGGATCCAGCTACACATGATTGGCATCTTCTATAAGTTCAGCTACATATGATTGACATCTTCTATAAGTATCAGGTTCCGATATCTTTAGATTGCTTTGGTCCAGACGGATCAGAATTGAAGCTTCGAAGGAACAAATGGCAAGTAGATTTATTATAAGCTTTTCTAGTAGAGTTTAGAAAAATCCTAACACCTTCGAAAAGGAACAAATACGCCTATAATCCGGTCCAAGCATGCATAACCCATATATTCCGAAGGAACAAGCTTTATGCCATAGTGAATGGATGACCTTCTCGGCTTCTCCAACTACTGATCCGTCCGTATCCCATACATATCTCTTCTTAGCCTTGGAAAAAAAAAATTACATATATGATATCAAGACTAGACTCTGGCTACACTACATAGGTACTTTTCTAACTTTCAAAAGGCATGCGGAGATTGTCTGAAGCCGTTTGATGAACGGCGTGTAGCCTCACCGATCAGCGTCAGTGGGCAACAACAGATTGAGGCAGCCTAACAAGCTCCTAGCATGTAGTAGTAGACTAGTAGTAAGCCAGGGGGTGAGCCTCTGGCTGCAGGCTTTACACAATGCCTTGTTGACTCAGGCGGCAATACTACCTGCCACAGCTCCAACCAAAAGCGGCTAGCTGCTGAACTGCCGGATCCTCAAGGGTTCAGCAACCAAGCTGCCTTATCCGATTGCCCAGCAGGTAATGACTCTTGAGCCAGTGGCGTTTAACTATATTATTTATGCACGCTAATGGAGAGTGATGGTGCTGATGGTGTTAGGCCAAGATGGTGCTGATGGTAGCATTTCAGTTGCAATCAGGATGGGTACCATGGAAAGCCATAAGCAATAACTTCATCTCCCAAGCTGTCGATTCCTGTGGCGGGGTCAGAGAAAAGTAGCTTAATTGCCGCCGTCGGCCATCGCCGATGGATACGTGTAGATGTCCATTGAGGAATTTGACTTGAGCTAATGCGGTTCTCTCTTTGCTTTGCTTTGACTTTATTTTAGTCCTCTCAAAGGTTGACTCGGCACCGAAGCTCACTAGCTCAGCCAATCCGCCGTCCGCGGTGTCAACGCCTGGTTGACGTTTCAAGCAGTTCAAGGCCATCTTTGAGTCTTGCAAGGAATATTTTTATTGTCAAGTGATGAAGAATTGCGGTTACTTTTCTTTTGGCACGCCTCCGAGTGCAAGTGTTCGACAAGCCTTTCGCCGGAGCTAAAGCGAAACATACACCAATTTTCGGTGCCTGAGGATAGATAAGGAAGCAAACTAGTTATTTGTGTTGAACTCATATGTTGATTGAGAGTTCAGAAAGAGCAAAAACTCGTTAGTTGACCTGAAAAGAACCAGAACTGAACTGAAACAGGCTCGGGTTCAGCACAGGAAAAGAAAGGTTGCCCAACTCGCTGCTAAGCTGATAAAGATAAACATCAACTCCTGACATGGGGAATATGAGAGCAAAAAAAAAAAAAAAAAAAAAACACACACTGAGGGAAACGGCACATCCTGTACTTCGGAGTTAATTTACTGTTTGCTTCGGCGCAAGGCCTCTTGACAGCTGCAGCGAACCACTGCGAGTCGATAAATTGTGGGTGCGACGTCATTCCACACGAACAAGGGCGCTTTCCAAGCATGCTAGTACTTGTTACTTGAGATAGACCTGGCTGGAGCCACCCCCTTCCATCCTTGCTCCTGGACGTGACACTGACATGGTTCAGAGCATTTGGCGCGGCCATCGCTGTCAGTTTTCCTGCTTGAAATCAAATCAAAACCATGCCGACCTGATTGACCCATGCTTATTAAGACATGCTCGTCCTCGATCTCTCCCGTGCATTGCTCGCCAACCCCCCTCTTGTCCATTTTTAATTGTTCGTTGACATTGCGCATTTGTCAACGGGCCTAAACAATCGGCAGAAAACACCAAGTAGTAGTATTCACGGAGATGCCAAAACGGTTGGCCTGCTCCAAACTCGGGAGTAGGTTCAACCAAAAGGCAGGAGGCCCGTTCTTACATTTCTGGTTCTCACATCCAGTCCTCTCTCGGATTTCTGGTGTAATAATTTACCAATCTGACTCTCTCTCCCTCTCCCAATGTAACTCCTTCAATTTGTATGTTCGGGCCATGCGCCCTGCCACCCCGGCTTGTGCCGGCATCTGTGGCTACAATTAAATATCAGGTGGGGGTGCTTTAAACCCCCCCCACCCCGGTCGTTGATCTCAAAAAAAAAAAAAAAAACATCCAGTCCTCCAACAGAGCTAAACTTAACAAATGTCCAGTGGATTCCGCAGCCTTGGAAACACGGAATTACGGGTCAGGTTACACTCACTGGGAGGAGACAGTGTAATCATAGGATGGTGAGGCTACTACAACTAGTAAAAGGCTGTAGTACGCATAAAAGTATATAGGAGTACTCCGTACCGAACAAGTTGACTCACCCAATTGCCCTGCTTGCACACCGGACCGCCGTGTGTTGACTTGGGCCGGCCGCCGGCGTGAGCTATTGAATTGAATCGACGCGCCCCGCCGAGTTGGGCGCAGCAACGTGAGACGAGACTCGTCAGATCTCAAGGGAGGCGTTCGGTCCATGTGCATATGCCCGCCTGAAAAACGCCGCTCGATCGCTCACCGGATCCTACGCGTTGGCGACCACGCGCAGACAGGTCGCGCTCTCGGCTCTCGCAGGTGTGGTTTGGGGCCAAACCAAACCCTGGCTGGCCGATGTGTTCAAGATCCCCCGCTGCCTAACGAAATCTGGCCTGGCGCCGGCGCCGCACAGGATTGGCATCGCCCGTCAGCTAAGCTAGCCCCACTGCTCCTGTTGCGTGCTGTGAATCTGTGTGTGTGATCCAGCCGGCGGACGCACGAACGCATGGGCATGGGCGCACCCCACCTGGCGACCGAGACCGGCCTTCATTATTTGGAGCAAAGCGGCGGCAGCACGGAGAAAGTAGCTGACGCTCACCGGGGAAGCCGGGTGCTCTCGCTCATCGTCAGACGCATATCCGAGACAACAACGCCAGTGCGGTGCTGCTCGGTCTGGCCAATTTGGCCAGCAGGCGTCCACAAGAGACGACGTGCATCCACTGTTGCCCGAGCTGCATGCGGTTCCCTTTTCAGGTGAGGCGCGCGGGGGCAAGGCAATAACGCCGATGATGATGTCTAGTTGCGCACGACGACCAGCCTCTGAACCTTCCGTGGACGACGACACGCACAGCTGAGGCTGAGGTCGCACCCTGCATGCACAGCCTATAACAGAGCGAGACCGGTGGCACCAGCAGACACCAGGTTCAATGCGATGCCCGGCCTGAAACTGCAGCTGGCGGAGACAGTCGTAGTAGTAGTGTGTGAACGCCTCGCGCGGACCATTGGCATGAGCAGGCAGTTTGTTACCCAGTCGGATCTATTGCTCACCTACTACTCCTCTCCAGCATGCAGGAACCGAACCGATCGTTCACTTCAACCAACGGAACTGAAGCTGATCGCCCATCCTTCTATTCTTGACCCCCGATTTGATCCCGTCAGAGTGTTCTGAAATCCCGTCAGCATTTTGTTGTTGGGATAGGGTGGGTGGGTGTGGGTGTGGAGGGGTATCTGGTGTAACCGACGAACGGTAGCACACCTGTACAAGTCAAGTGCCTACCTACCTGCTCGAAGCGAACCGACGATCGCCTCGCCGTCGCCGGGGGTGGGTTTGGTGCATCAAACAAACGCTGCTGACCCTGACCCTGCCCCACCCCTACGCACGCGAGTGAATGCTAGTAATTCTGTTCGCGGGCCTCAATGTCAACGCAGCCAGCAACCAAAAAGGGCGCCCTTTAGGCGCACGCGTTGACCTCGACGGCGGACACTACGCGGAGTGGGGTCAGTCCGGCAGTGTCTCAGCGAGGTTAAAAGGCCCTTTCTGGCGGCGCCCGAGCAGAAGGTCCCGATCACCCAGCCGTGCTACGGCCGGTGGACCTCTCGCTTTCGCGGCGTCCGATCCGTATCCTATCGTCGTCTGAGAGATGAGATGGAGAGCCGGCCACGACGCGAGGTGCCGGACGGACGGGCGTCGCAACTTGCTTGGGCTGGGCTCGCATCGGTTCGGTCGGCCGTTGCACGTCCACTCTTGACCGGTGATGCTGCTGTACCTGTACCAGTACGTACTGGACTGGACCGGTCGGTTTGAAACGATTTTGCACCGGTGCATCCTCCGCGGATTAATTAGCGCGACCGACGGGAGACGGAGCAGGCGCGCTCGTGTTCCATGCTGTTTTTGGTCCTCCTAGGAGAAGAAGTGCTACTATCTCTCGCTCACGCGTCCAATCACACGAGGACCACGAGCATAGCGCGCTGCCGTTACAGGATTAGACTTTCTAATATACAATAACACTGGAAGTATTTTTCTTTTCCACTGACACAAATAGGATGCTGATCATTGGCATGTGATAGCCATCTCGGGATCCTCCAAATCAGGCACCTCGTTTTTTTTTCCGGGATCTCAGATCAGGTCCCTTTAACACGAGACAATTTAAAAAACGCAGCGTGTTTATTATGTTTATTTATATCGCAGCAAAAAAAAAAATCACGAAACGGGGTGACGCTGACGCGAGCGCAAAAGGGTTGACGCCGCGCCGGCAGCGGCAAGCCAACTGAGGCTGAGGTGAGAGGAGGGTCAGGCGCGGTTAATTAGCCGCACGAGTCGCGCCCGCCCGCGCCGCGCGTTCCCACCCACAAGCACCAGCGCGCATACGCCGCCGTCCAATTGCCGCGCGTGGGCGGGACGCGACGAGCGACGCGCGACCCACGCCTTCCCGCCCCTTGCCGATTTTCCTAATATAATATAATCCCGCCCCTCCCCACCCAACTTGAGAGAGAGCGCCTTTGACGCACACCAAACACCCTTGGCCTTGGCATCCCCCTCGTAACTAAACTAATCCCCCACCCAAATTAACCCCAACTCGTCTTCTCCTTCCTCTCCTTCCTGCTTCCCCAGCTCGCTTTGTATATAAACGCGCGCAACTCACCACCACATCAAGGCCAGGTTCACAATTCCAGCTCAGGCCAAACAAAAGACCACCACCACCACCACATCGCGAAAAGCACACAAGGCAGCAAGCAAGCGAGCGAGTAACCACAGCAAGGAGGGAGGAAGAACAACAGAGCCATGGCGGCGGCGGTTGCCGTGAGCGGGCACTGGAAGCGGCTGCGGACGCTGGGCCGCGGCGCGTCGGGCGCCGTGGTGTGGCTGGCGTCGGACGCCGCGTCGGGGGAGCTGTTCGCGATCAAGTCAGCGGGCGCGAAAGACGCGCCGACGCTGAGGCGGGAGCATGCCGTGCTGGCGGGGCTGTCCTCGCCGCACGTCGTGCGCTGCGTCGGCGGCGGCGAGGCGGGCGAGGACGGGTCGTACCAGCTCGTCCTCGAGTACGCCCCCGGCGGGTCGCTCGCCGACGAGGTGGCCCGGAACGGCGGCGCGCTCGAGGAGCGCGCCATCGGGGGTACGCCGCCGATGTGCTGCGCGCGCTGGCGTACCTCCACGCCACCTCGGTCGTGCACGGCGACGTCAAGGCGCGGAACGTGCTGATCGGCGCCGACGGCCGCGCCAAGCTGGCGGACTTCGGGTGCGCCAGGGCGTTCGGCTCAGCGCGCCCGATCGGCGGCACGCCGGCGTTCATGGCGCCCGAGGTGGCGCGCGCGGGGAGGCGCAGGGCCCCGCCGCCGACGTCTGGGCGCTCGGCTGCACGGTCGTCGAGATGGCCACGGGCCGCGCCCCTGGAGCGACGTCGACGACGTCCTCGCGGCCGTCCACCGGATCGGGCACACGGACGCCGTGCCGGAGACGCCGTTCTGGCTGTCGGCGGACGCCGAGGACTTCTTGGCCCGCTGCTTCGCCAGAGACGCCGCCGACCGATGGACCGCCGCGCAACTCCTGGAGCACCCGTTCGTGGCATTCGCCTGCCACCAGGGCGGTTACAAGGCGTCTCCCAAGAGCACGCTGGACGCCGCATTCTGGGAGTCCGAGTCGGAGTCCGAGGACGACGCGGACGAGGAGGTGTCATGGAATGCGTCGGCGAGGATCAAGTCACTGGCGTCGTGCTCCGCCTGCGCCTTGCCCGACTGGGACAGCGAGGACGGATGGATCGACGTGCTCGGCGGCGAGCAGAAGCTGCTGCTGCAGCAGCAGCAGGTCGAGGCTTGCGGCGCGGTCCAGGTGGCGCGCTGCGCGCCGGGCAAAGTGTCCATCGCGCTGGCGGTGCCAGCTGGGGAGATGTCTGTCGGCGGCGGCGGCGGCGGCGGCGGCGGCGGCGGCGGCGGCCTCCCCAGTGATGATGAACTGGAAGCAGGCGACGTGCCGTTCGGTGGCGATTTCCCAGTTCCAGCAGCGGATGCCTCGGTTGAGCGCCAGAAGCACTATTTGTGTTCGGACTGTCATGTAGTACTCTGGTGTCAGTTAGTGCCTTGTAATCTAGTCATTAATGCAATAAAGTTATGGGTTCCCACAAATTTTTGCTGTGCTGCTCTGTTCGATTCCCCTCGTCATGACACTCTGCCCTGCTCGTGCCTAAGTTTCATCGGTACGCAAGACATGGCCACGATGGGCACCACATGCAACACCCGCACGTGCGTTGTGCGTAGGTGGAAATAGTCTGCCACAGTAACCACACCGTTTATGAAGTGGCGAGAGAGAACAACATAAGGAGTAGACATACTTGGTGTGGTACCATGGCAGATTTTTATGTGGTGCTCTGTTTGGTTGCCTCCTCCAAGCTCTGATTTCGCCTGGTTTTTAGTCTGATTAAAGATGTCCTAGTTTTTTGAAATCAGGCCATCAAACAGAATAAAATCAGTGTATAGATTATGCGAAGTCAGGGTAAAAACTACTAGTCGTAGTAGATGACCTGATTTTCATTAAAGGAGGAGTAGTAGTCTTTAATCTACTCTGTTTGTTTACCTACTTCATACCCTGATTTTCCTCTGTTTCTAATCAGGTCATGCAGTAGTCTGCAAGCCGGAACACGTCCTGTTGCACACTGGAACACCGTGGCACGGCGCCAAGGCAAAAATAAAATAAAAATTGATTGATTGGCAGCAGTAAGCGCGCCGAAAAGAACCGACGCGATTGACATGGCATGACCTGGTTGATTCGAGAACGAACAAACACCACGGCGTGAATGAAGCCCCCGTGAACGCTAATTGTTCGAGAACACCAGGGTTTATTCCAGCAGCTGTGCGTTCGTTCCAGTCCACGGCTTGTGGACCGCGAAACCGGAGGTGGAGTCTCGGATGCCCCCCCGAGTCGGCACGACACGGATGCCCGCCAGCGTCAGCCTACACGTCGTCGCTCCACTAAACAAACAATCACCGGGCTCGGGAAACCGTCGACCACTGGCGGCGTCGCGCGCGCGGGGGCGTGTGGGCTGACGCGAAGAATGAAAAGAATCAGGCACTCGCGCAGCAGCATCTGCCCCTTTCGACGGGGAACGGGCAAAAAACGGGATACGCCGCGGGGCCCCGGCACCGCCCGCCCCCGGCCCGGCGATATCCACAGCACCAGCGGCGCCTCACTGCGTACGGGCGGCGCCCGAGTCAGATCAGCAGATGCCCCTGGGGGCTGGACGGCTGGTGGCGGGCCGAGTCGGCGCGCGCGTGAGGTCACGGTCACGGATGGGGCCGGCGGCACGTCGTCGCGCCGGCTGACGCGACCCGCGCATCATGTGTTCCGTCACGGCGCACTTTCTGATCAGGGGCGGCCGGGCCCTGGCTGTGTGGCTCGGTGCGGTGCCTCTGCCTCAGCGATCACCGTTCCGTACGCGGTCAAAGCATGTGCCGGCACAATGATTAGGCGCGCTCCGCCGCGGTTCCGTGGCGGTCAGCGTAGCCGCCGCCCCACGCCGATTGTCCGGCCGTCACGTACCGGCTGCCCGCGACGCGTGTCGAGATCGAGGCGATGGCGCCACGACGTTGGCAACACACAGACAGGCTCGGCCGGCCCGGCCCGGCGTGGCTGGTGCCCGTACCCCGTAGTCGCGTCATGGCGTGCCGGTCAGCCGGTCAGGGACTCATGGTGCTTCTATACGGATGGGCAACTCAAGTTTTGGTGTCCAGGTGTGTGTACGATGGGCGGCGATTGGGCCACAGGGGATAAGGGGAAGGAAGATGCCGGAGCGCAGATGGAGTCCACGGGAGAGTGCATTTGGAGAGGCTTGGCCGCCAGCACCTGACACGCAGAGTCCACAGCTTTTCGGCTTCCTCTCTCTCAGGTCTCCTCCGCTTGTCTCACCGCTTTGTGCTTTCTGCCGCTTTCGCGCCAACTTTCGGGCGCAAGTAGGCTTGGAGTGGAGGGCAGCTGAGATTAAAATTCTACTACTAGAACGTTTTTGATCTAATAACTGGCCCAGGGTTCTAGAGAGGCCCAGAACAGTTGCTCTCTCTGTCTAGAAGTGTTCGACGTGCATCATGGATGGCTTCTTGAGATCTTTGGAAGGCGAGGATTCGGTGAAGTCAACGGCGGCTTGGAATGTTCCAGGGCGCAAACGGATGGGAGTCTGTGATGGCGACCGTGTTCTGTCTAGAAGTAGAAGGGCTAGCTGCTGCCTGGCGTGCCTGCTCAAGTGCTCCTGATGTAAAGTCATAAACTCGAATGGATAAGCGAGAGGACCTGGAATGTTCGTTTAGTTGTGGCGAGTTTGGACCAACTCTGTCAGCATCCATGCCAGTGCTTAGGTGGCACCAAACTGAGATACCACCTGGCGATCTAGGTTAACAACAGCCTCCAAACTTCTGTGCGCTTCACCGGGACGTAGTTATAGTAGTACAGTACTCCCTCCACGTTGGAAATAGAAGTCGTTTAGGACAACGACACGGTCTCCAAAGTATAACTTTGACTTCATATTTTTATAAAAATATTCATCACAAAGTGATATATTTATACTTTTATGAAAGTATTTTTCAAGACAAATCTATTCATATGATTTTCACATTTCCAAACTTAACAACTTAAAAGTTATTCATGATTTATGTTCCCAATGTTTGACCCAAACCTTGTCCAAAACGACTTCTATTTCATATACGGAGGGAGTACACGGTAGAGACTGCTGTTCAGTTTTGGTCATCAAACTCGCGCCACGTACCTACAGAGCTAGCTACTCCAGGTGGCTCTGAAACAAGCAGCAAATGTGCTCTTTTTCTTCCGCCTCCTCTGCCCTTGTTTCAGAGCGCGTTTACACCATCCATCGCCATTTATTAGTACATGAACCTCCTCCGGTTTTAATGTGCCAGCAGCACTGTAGCCCTGCAGGTTGACTTCACGCGCTGTCCCCATATGTTGGCCTGCTCTCACACACTATTCATGCAAAAAGTCAATCTGCCGTGGAGGGGTGCCATAACTTCACGAGTCCATCAAATAAAGGTCGTCAAGCTCAGCAAATAAAGTAGCAAAGCACGGTGTAAACGCCGCCCATGCCTGCCACAGCTCCCCATCTGACAACCGTTCTTCTAATCTGAACAGTCCCGGTCGGTCCAGGCGAGCCCTTTATTCTACTCCTACGGTACTGCCTCCAACGGTGCAGCTGTGCTCATGGTCCGGACATCTCTGTCCACTGCTTTTTTTTTTAAAAAAAAGGACGCCGAAATTCTAAAAGCTCCAGAAGCACGGCCAGCATCCTCCCCGGCGTCCCGTCCACTAGCGCTGCGCGACGTGTAGCGCTCCTCCGCCAAGAACCAAACAAAACCACCGCCACAACGCCTCTGCTGGACGCCGTAGAGGAGCGAAGCGAACCTGTGATCGGGACACCTGTCGAGGCGGCAACTGCGACAGGTAAGGTAATGCTAGTGCAAGTGGAGCGCCGAGCGCCTACCGAACCGAACCAAAATCTGAGGCGGCCGGCCGCCAACTCGCCAGCGAGCAGCGCTGCACAGGTGGCGACTGGCGAGGCACGGCAGGTGTTTTTAAGTGTGCTTGGCTTGTGGCTGTACGTGAGCTTGGATCTGTGTCATCCACCTGTCAAAAGTTTATAGTAGCGCTGGGAAATTGTTCCGTTGATGCGAGGGATCATCATCATTTAGCTGGCAACAAGAGGGGAGATGCTTATCATGAACACGTGATTGGAACTGTTGTGCTTCGTTCCTTTGATTACGCTGTAGCATAGCATGAGTACTACGTAGCTACGGATGGATGGGCCGTGATGTCTGGACTCACTGAACTGTTTGATATAACATATCTTCTGAACAAACGACAGATCACATCGCACTCCTGATTAAGGGATTCCAGCAAGAGGTGGCCTAACTGAGGTTTCAGATGCATTCGGTCATAACGATGACCTCAGAGCTCAGAATCCTCATAAAGGATGATCGATCATCGATCAATCGATGGATCAGCAATTCAGCATATGAATTAGTAGTGCTAATTTAATCTGTACCAGACGTTATATGAAAAAAAAAATAAATTTAACAAATTCTATAATAATCTTGACCATATATTCTTTAATTTAGTTGATTCTATTCATAATCTCTAGTAATACATAGGATTTTCAACTTTTTTAACAAAAAAATACTCGTATTTGCCATTACGAGAAACACATAAAGTAACCCCCAAATTTTCATCTAAATGACCCACCTTTATCATTTATCGTATTTTAAAGCGCAAGAGCCCCCTTTTTAAAATAACCTAAAATACAACTAAATCATTTACATCTATCATGATAGAAAATTAATTCAGAAAAATCTTTAGTTTCTGCATCTAAATTAGCCACAACTACCATTGTAAAAGATAGTGCAAAGTAACATACAAGTTTACATTTAAATGTCCCACACCCACCATATTAAATGTAACAGAACCGACCAATTTATAAAAGCATAAGTGAAAAATCACTCGCTAAACAAGCAATTGTCACACTTAAGCCGTTATAAATCCGGTAGTCCGGAAATCTCGAAGGATTTCAAACCAAACATCATCAACCAAGATCGTACAAGTTTAGCGTCACCATTCGCACGTTACAACATTTCACAAATAGTTCGATAACATCAGAGTGCGGAAATAAAGTTATTACAAACCAAGTCCTTCAAATCCGAGTAGCGAAAACAAAATAGTTTTGAAAGCTTAACCCACACACATACTTAAGTTTAATATTGCCATTTCGATAGCCAATCCACAAAAGCAAGTGGGGAGAATATTAAGAACGACCATGCCCTTGGTACTTTAATCCACTAGATATAAGCAGGTCTCACAATACCCGTGGTAGGTATGGCCATCTGCACAAACAACAAGCGGAAAAACCCTGAGTACGAGAAGGTACTCAGCTAGACTTACCCGACGGACTTAAAATAAAAGACTCCAAGGAGTATGACAGGGCTTTATCGGGGATAGCTTGACTCTTTTTTGCATAAAAGCGGTAGTAACATTTAAAGTGATAGCTCATTTTAACCATTCCTATTTATGCTAGGTGAGGACCTATACTATGCATCATTATAGTATATTAGTCATGATTAAGAAAGCAAGTAGTAACCATAATCATTTAGCTTAACTCATCATCATCATCATCATCATCATCATTACCCACATTCCATACTCATTACTACGATGGTGCAGCTCAAGTCAAGTGTTCACTTTGTCCCAGAACGATGGCGATTCGAATCGATTACTACCGAGCTCATGGGGTATTCCTCACACAAACCACACTCACCCGCTAAAGTGAGCTACTGGTCACCGTGGCACATATCCGGGAAAACAACGCGGACTCGAGTGGAACCACCGTACCCGGGGACCGCCCCGACGCCTTAACCAGCCATTTGGACCTCGGACTTACTCTTGGCGCCCCCTGTGGTCCCCCATCCATCTCCAATACGGTGCGAAGAAGTCGAGAACCGGCCTGGATAGTGTTAGGCTTCGCGGTCGGAAGTGCTTATCCGGCCCCGGCTAAATGTGAGGCATGCGTTCAACATGACTTGCGGTACATCAACGGTGCGGTCCTTAATCGACACGCAGACGGAATCACTATGGTCCAACAACCCCACAAGACTCCGTCCGATCTCCAATTATCTCAACCATAACCATCAACCGGATGATATCAACATAAGCTTTCCATCAATTATAAGTAACCACCTATACTCGTGGATGAAATCACCCGACTTCTACCGTCTAAGCGGGCTAAGCATGTTACTCGCCCCTAGACTAGCGGGGTAAATCAAGGTGGGATAATTCAAGGGTAAAGCAAGGATATAATGCATCAACGGTTGCACACAACTCCTATAATTAATGCAACAATCATAAAGTATAATTAGACTGTTAGAAAGCATAGGTAAGTAGATGCTCCGGTGCTTGCCTTGTTCAAAGTCAGCCGCGTGGTGATTCGGATACTCGGGCAGGTCTTTCTCGTCCCCTCCTACTGGAACCTCTTGTTGGAACTCCTCCTGAGGGTTCTCCTCGATCTCCGAAAGTTGGGGGTCCTCCTGCGACCCTGTATGATGCGATGCACGGTATAAACATAAAGAATGCATAGGTGCGATGCTTATGAATGAAGATGATTAACAAGTTATTTGATAGAGTAGGTGCATATCTCCTCTCTAGTATACACTACTTCACTTTACTGAGTATGTGCATATCTCTTCTCTAAACACTTAGAGAAGTGTATAAAGAAGAGAGGTGTGTATAAGCACACACACATACTCACAACACATGAATAAAAGAGAAGTAACACTACTTATAGCTAAATATCATATTTCAGTTATGGTGCTGCATAACAGGACCAGCAATTCAAACATAACTAAAAGTGCTCACAAAGCAATATAAAACCTACTAAAACAATTAAATCAAAGCCTTATCATTTCATGTGAAATAATAGGTTTGAACTAGGACCTCTATCTAAACAGTCTAAAAAATTCTACAAAAATTATAGGAACTACATTATGCTAAAACAGAGCCATGATAAAATTTTCATCACATTTCATCAAGTACAACAGTCTACACAAAAAGATGAAGCAACAGGACAGAAATGCACATTTAACAACTTTGTACTGTAAAAAGTATCAAACAACAGATTTCATATTTTTAACTAGAACTTCTTAGCACAAGAGCAGTCAGTCACCAAAAATTACAAGGGCATAAATCCTCATAATTAATTTATTAAAAATCATTTAAGAATCAGCCCTAACATGTAATTAAATCATATCTTCATATTTTTTACACAGGAACTGCATGACATATAATTTTCCCAGAAATTACATCTCATAACAAGCCTAACAAAACAAGAATCATATTTTTTTCTGAGCAATATACAATTTACTATGCATTTAACCAGATTTCAGCATTTTCAACAATTAAATAAATCTATACAGAAAAGTATCACAAAAATGACATATCATATTTTTCACAGGTAGATCTACTCACAAGAAACCTAGCAAAACAAGAATCATCAATTTTGGATCACATATGCACCGGTTATGAATTTAAAACCATTTAAAGCATTTTTCCGGAAAAACATTTAAATCAAAAACCCGGGTCAGCGGGTCCATGGAATCGGTCCAGCGGACCGCGTGCCACTGACCGCGGGACCCCACGGGTCCACGGCCCCACCGCCGAACCGAAAGGGGCCGGGTGCTCGCCGGCGGCGAGCTTCCGCCGGCGGTGAGCTCACCGGCGCAACCCGGTGGCACCGGCGTGCTCCACGCGCGAGGCGCACGCGGTGACGTGCTTGGCGCGGGCTGGGGTGAACCCTAGCTACGGCAGCGGCGGTGATGGCGGCATGCGGCGGCGGCTCGGCGTGGAGGTGCGGTGGCGTCTCGGCGCCGTCGCCCCGGTGAGGCGCCGCACAGCGTGCGGCTACAAGGTGAAACTAGCGTGGGCGAGAACCGCCTGAATTAATACGCTCCCAGAGGTACTCGCCTTCCATTAGGCACTAAGTACCTAAGTGAGCCCACTAATTCACGCAGATTCTGTCGAGCACACCTAACGGGAGAACTCGAAGTTCCACAATTTCACCGGGATGCACATTGAGTGCAGACTTACATCATTTAATCCATTTCATACAACAAGGGTTCACAAATTTATTCATTACAATACCGAGTTCAGAGTGCGGAAATAAAAACAGCGGAATTGAAATAATCATCTAGCGGAAAGCGATACAAGGATTC
Organism: Chrysopogon serrulatus; assembly: GCA_015844335.1. NCBI lineage: Eukaryota > Viridiplantae > Streptophyta > Magnoliopsida > Poales > Poaceae > Chrysopogon > Chrysopogon serrulatus. The sequence continues at coordinate 135,896 of JADLZL010003974.1, forward strand.
CGTGCCGGTGCCCACCCGGATGAATCCTCCACACAAGAGCTACTCCTCAAGCTCAACCCCGCAAGGGGAGATAAACCCCGAGTACACAATGTACTTTCGCAAGACTTACCCGAATGGGAAGTATATATATCCCGACTCTCAAGGATATGCAATAGGTTTTATGGCTGAGTGGTTTTGTTTATTTGCGAGTAAAAAGCATTACTAAGCATAAGTCCTTATTCCCATATTATTAGCCGGATTTTAGTAGATTAGCTATCCAAGCTATGTAAGCACCTATACTACTCTCAAGCAAGTGGTAAGCAATCGAGTCTCTTTTCATCCATCTTTCATCTTCCATTTCTCACTCTTTGCCGAGAATAAAGTCCTAGCCGCACCGTTCATTGAACGGCGATTCGCGAATCAATTTGCCCGGTGGGTGCCCCCGAGACACACACCCCCGCCTTTGCATCCTCGACACGCAGGACGAGAACAACTTGCTTTCCCCGCCCTGAGGGGCTCCAGGTCCCTGTCCGTACTTGGACTCCAAGCTCCCGACATTACATGCCTATCCATGTAATACGGTGCAAGGACCTCCACCATCCCGCCCCAAAACGGCCGGTCCGCACGAGCCGGAACCCAAGACAAGAGAGAGCAAGCCTTCCGAGCTCCCATAAACACGTATGTGTTCGGGACAAGGAGGTCTGTGGCTTAACCTTCAACCCTTAGCAACGATCGGTCCTTAACCGACGCGGACAGAGAAACCGTGTAACCAAGTTAAGCCTGTGGCCGCAGGACATAACTTGTCACACACCACCAAGAACCATACCACATCCCTGCCCGGTCAACATATTCCTTTTCCACCATTTATCATGTGAGCAAAGTATCCTCCTACTTGTGAGTAACGGCAGGTTACTCACGCTACCGACAACCTGAGCATAGCATCTACTCGAGCCTATCATACTAGTAAGACTCATAGGTAGATATATATATATGCAGGTGGGTTCCATAACAATTCCTGAAACGTAAATGCAACATGTAGATATTTAAAGATTCATAACATATAGGTTATGCACCGGGGCTTGCCTTGGGTAGGCGGTCAGCTGAGTCAGTCTGCCACTGCTCCTGAAACTCCTGGAACACCTCCGGTCCTGGAATCTCCTCCACGTACTCTTCTATCACCTCCTCGAACTCGACGTCGTCGGGGAGGTACAACACGGACTCGTTCTCTACATGCATGCGATGATGATGCAATGAGCAAACGGCAACAACAACTCTTAAAGAGAAACACCACAAACTACTCTAACATCTAACCCGAATGGCTAACATGACTAACTAGTTAACACACTCATAAAGCATTATTTCATGACAAGCTTAATTGGTTGCTACCCTTTTCTAATCATTTTAACATATACCCTAACTAGGGTTTATCATCTACCTTATTAAACTAGCCACTACAGAGCTATAACAAATACCGAGCTACATGACAACCCACCGGAAACTACTGCATAAAATTATAGAGCAAGAACTACTTATCTAAATGCCATGATAAATTACTTTCTACATTATTCTACTAAAGGCAAGGTATTTGAAAGTAATTAAATACTCTTTAGACTACAACCGAACTGCACAAACTAATTACACCAACAGATAGATTATGAATTTAGGAAACTAACAAAATTGGTTTCATCATTTTTGGATTTTTCTACTATTTTATATGATTTTCCAAACATCAGCTCGAAACTAAAAAGGAAAAGCATTTCTATTTGACCGGGAAAAAGGAAAAGGGCATTCGGCCCGGCTCGGCCCAACTTCGGGCGCGGCCCCTGCAAGAACGCCAACGCGGCGGCGGGGGGGAGCCCGCTACCGGCACTTTTGCGAAATGGTCCTCGAGCTTCGGACTAACTACGAAATACTCTGTAAAGTACTATTGAACAAGACACATGCTTTGCAACTAACACCCTCTCCTTTCTTATCTTCACAACACACTTTGGTCCCTGGACTGGGCGCGACAGAAGCGACGCGGGGCGAAGCGGTGCTCGCGGCGGCTCGGCCGGTCACCCGAGACGTCGCCCCGATGCCGCCGAGGCGGTCCACAACCTATTACTAAGCCTCGCGCATAGCTAGGGACACTAGGAAGCCTAGGGTCGCGATGCAACACTATCGACCACGGCGGCGGATGCGGTCGCGCGGTCCGCGACGGCGGCAGCCCGCTCCGGCGACGGCAAGCAGTGGCACGGACAATGGAGCAAGCAGCCGCAGAGGCACCGATTACCTCACCTCGGACACTTTGCCGCGGGGTTGATGGTGTCGAGGGAGGGCCAAGAAGGACTGGCCGCGAGCACGCAACGAGCTCCCCCCGGAGCTCAGCGGGCGCACACCGGCCGGCACGGCCGCTGCAACGACCTCCAAGCGGTGGTAGAGGTTCAACGGATGGGTGCGGCGTGTAGAGGGGAGGGGGTGAAGTTAGCGGTGCCATGGAATTGGACTCTACCGCCCGAGGGCGTGGTAATTTTGAAAAGCGCCGGTTCGAGCTTACAGCAGCCGCCGACGAGGAAACTCCAAATTGGAGCTCGTCGATGCTTTATCTCGCTGGGCGGGTTGGTATGGGTGGTCAGTAGCATTGACCGGTGAACAGCGGTGAGTACTGACGGGCTTGACGTGCCGCCAAATCGGCCCTAACTTCGGCCGGGCCGATCGACTATGTCGGCCGAGGGGAGGAAGGAGTTGGCGGCAAAGACGGCAGAAGGGGACGGCGGCCCGGCGTCGTTTGCAAGTGGTCGGCGCTACGGCAAAGGCGAAGCGACGCGGCACCGCAGCGCAAAAAGAAATGGACGGCGGTGCGGGGCAGCAAGGCGACGCTGCGGTGCACGGCGGCGCCTCGCCGCCCGCGAGAGGGGCGGCGGCTAGCTGCGCGTGGCGGCGGCACAGACGACGCTGACGCGGCTACGCCAAGCCAAGCGGCGAGGCAGCAGCGCCACGGCACCCATGCGGCCGAGGCACGGGCGGCCGAGCCGCCGGCCGTTGGTCGACGACAAGGCTGACACGGCCAAGACGTGGTGACCGCGCCCCACGCGCCCAAACCGACACAGCCCGAGTGCATGCACGGTTTTTAAAGCGAGCACAAAAGCCAACCGAGCAAGTTTTGAAGCAACCCAACTTCATTATGCCAAAAGCGGGTACATCTAGCTATTGACGAGCCAAGAAACGCCACTATTGCTTAGCCCGATTTTTTTCAGAACACAATGCCAACATGGCACCGCCAACCGAAAATTTAGACTTGGAAAAAAACAAGGCTAAGTGTTGAGCTGAAACCCTAAACAAATTGCATTTCTGAGCTGATCGAAAAATCATTTATCGAAATCCTTTTGCAGTGAAACAAGTTACATTACTTCCTACAAGATTTATACTTCAACTTTGATCAAGAGATATATGCAGGTTATATATTATTATTGCTCAATAAAAATTGATCTTTATCCTTAAGTGATATAAAAAGAGCACTTGATCTAGCTTTTCTTTTAACTTTTATTAGACAACTCTATTAGCATTTCTAGGTTGGAACAATCATCCACACACTACAACACATGCATTAGCAAGAAATGACGATGCTCATGAGGTAATTTTCGAATGATTTAGCGCCAGAACACCGAGGGTGTTACACTAGCCCTAGGGTTTGGGTGCGGAATGGAGCGTCGGAGCTCGGCCGCGTGCATGGCGACACGGCGGCGGAAGAACTCCGGCGTGGTCATAGCGCCGGGCGGTGGTGTTGACATTTCTAACGTCGCTACTAAAAATAGAGATAAATCTCTATCCCCAAGCAACGGCGCCAAAAATGCTTGTTGGTATTTCTTATGCACAACTAAAATATGAAGGATTCCGCAAGCGCACGTAAAAACCATTGTAGCATTTTTACGGGAGTATTCCAGGTATCGTTATTTATATTTTACCACTGGGAAACAATGGATAAAGACATTGATAGTTCACCATCATGTATCTACTAACTTAGTACACCAACTAGACTAGAGTAGGGGTAAAGGGTAAATGATAGGAGTTATGCATAATGACACACACGGGGAGAATTCTATGATAAAAAGAGTAAATAGCTAAAGTGAGAGAACAACGGGAGAGTTCAAGGTTCCTAAATACTTCTCTATTACTTGGGTTCTATAACAACTGATTTATGGAAGGTAAAGCAATAACATAATAACACTTCGGGACATCAGAACACTAGTCACGGAAAGGGGTGAGAAAGGGACTAGAAAGCTCGACTACGGTCCTACAAACACCAACCCTAACATGGTGGAATACGCCGGCCGTCGCCGTGGTCACCACCACAGGGCTACCACAACTATATGTTGGACTGGGTGCAATCTTAGGTAACCTATAGCCTAGACTCCATGTCTACACTAACGATTACTACTCTAATCACATATAATAACTAGAGCACCTAATACAAAGCGGAGATCCTATGCTAAAGTATAACAACTATACTAGCCAATTAAATGTAATGCATAAAAGTAAATAGAGAAGATAAACTATATTAAAGCATAAGTCTTACAAAGAATAAATATAAAGACATACCAAAACTCTGATGACCCCTCCGAAGACTCCTCCGGAACCCGGGCGTAGCACCGCTCTCCCTAACTCTCAACTAGAACTAATCTACTACATTGGAAAGTCTAGCCCTAATTCTCTATAGATGAGAGGTCATCCATTCGAGGGATGCCTCTACATCTCCATAATAATGTGGTGCACTTAGGGAGGGGGGTCTACCTCTTTATTTATAGTCTAGAAAAGCCTCCACCTCTTTTGGACAGGCGATGTGGGACTAATTCGACTTCGGCAACGGTGGAGATGCAAACCCTAAGGCGGTAGGAGGCCCTCCGTCAAAGCGGGCCCCGAATGGGCTCGTGGGGCGCCCGGCCGGCCGGGGTGGGGCCGGGCCCCCCCACCCAGCAGGTGGGCCCCACCTTCGGTACATCGCCTTACGGTGCCTTCTAGAGTCTTCTAGTGTTGGTTTCGGTGTAGAATTGATATCTTTTGACTCCGGACTCCGAATATAGCAAATGATATGTCCGTTTCGATCGTCTCGACGAGCCCGTCGCAATGGTGCTGTCCAATTCCCTATTTAAGATACTTTTATTTGATGAAAAATTGCATACTCCTGCAACACAAGTGAGAACACCAAAACTCGTGGAACTTGTTAGAATCAAAACCTACAACTATACTTTATGGTTGATATCATGTTATATTAAGCAATAGTTGATGGTATAAAATAGACATTAAGGACCATCAACAAGTTCCCCAAGCTTACCCTTTGCTAGTCCCTTAGCAAAGCCTAACTACTAAACTTGGATCGGGGAGTTGCTACAATGCTTTCACTCCTCAAATGTACACATGCTTTCAAACTGAAATTCTTCTTTAAATTAGATAAAATTGCTCTAACTTTCAAACTTACCCATATTACCATTAACTATGGAGCTTTTCAACTTTTGCGTGGGTCTTGAGTAATTGAAAGATAGAACAATCAAGTCAAGCACTATGTCTCAAATTCTTCACTAAACCAATATTCTAGAGTTTTTGCAAGTTTTCAAAATAAAACTCAGAGCTTAATTGTATGACACCCTCAAGTCTCTTAATATGTGGTATTTATGTATCTTACTTGAGGCATTTATGTTGTTATGCCCTCCTACAACTAATGATTATAGTGGAGCTCGTAGGAGTGGCATTAAACAAGGATGAGCATACTTGCAATTCATATATTGTAAAGTCAAACAATGGATCCAAAGAGAATCAAGTCATACAATCAAACCAAGGTGTGCATGTGTATGAAATATGGTAGATAGGTGATTATATGGTGGCTAATCCTAATTCTACTTATGCTCTTAGAAAATAAATCTCTCTTTCTTAGATTTAGAACTTTCACAGGAAAACATGGGCTATCTCTAATCTCTCTTTTTTTTTCTTCTCTCTTTTTTTCTATATATTGTTTTTAGGGAGGTGAGCATCTAAGTACCCATTGTTTTAATTGCCCGGACACTTGTCCATTTTTTAACTCCCTCTTCTTATTTTTTTTCAATACTTTTTCTTTTTCATAGCCACATGCATCCTTTGAATACAAAAAATTGGAGAGATAATAATAAGAATTTAGAGCATTAAACAGGGGTTGTCCTATAGGGTATATATTTTTTTAATGTTTACTCCCAGTGTAGGAGAAAAACAATTTTAAGGTGAATCTGGATGAAAGTGAAAAATGATTGTATTTACTCCCAAGGTAGGAGCAATATATATGTTGGTGGAGTGTGTGCGTGTGATCTTGATTTTAAAAGCATGACAAGACTCTCATAAGATATACAACAAAGGTTGACTGAACTCAATGCAAAGCAAGCAGTATAAATGAACAAAGGTTTTTCTATTCTAAATCTATATCATATATGGCTTTGGTAGGAATTCAAACCTTGTCATACAAGAGCACATCATGTAAGATTTTCAGTTTTTTTTTAAAAGATAAATCTTCAGAACTTAGTATTGCTAGAAATAAGATAAATAGCAGCTTAGACTTGCTCATATCCTATCCCTCAATCACCTAGACTTAGCTTGAGCATATGCCTCCACAAGTTTCAGGTTCAGAGTAAATTCTTATATCAAAACAGTCATATCCAAAACTCAGGAGAATTTAAGGTTGAAAACTAGGCACGTGAAAGGAATTACGACAGAGCAACTATTTATCATCTCCAAGACAAAATTTTATTGTTCTTCAATTTTTATTTGACTCTTAACAACTAAATAGAACTGTAAACACACTCTATGATCACACCTTAATAAATAGCTAGAGTATTTTTATTTGGTTTTGAGTGTTATTCATCTTTTTATTTCTTTTAGACTAATGGACTCATAAAAGACTCTACAGACGTGGACCTTCATGTGCCCACATATTTTTGGTATTTTATGACTATAAGATAGACTCGATAATCGTATAGGTATACTTACCTGATAACTAGAGGATGCTCTACCCCAAGCTGGATGTTGTCATAGTTGAGCATTAAAGCTGAGTGGTCCTCATAGAGGAGCTCATGTTTGTAAGAGCAAGTGTTGCCAGGAATACTTCAATCTCATCACTCAAGAAGTTACTTCCTTCACACAGAGGTCATTGTGTGTCGGAGAAATGTGCTTCGAGTGATGAAGATAAAGATTCCTAGGTGAGCTAGCTCTTGGAGTCATCTAAAAGCTCTCACAAAACACCAAAACTCGTGGAGCGGTATTAGGATAAAACGTTAGTGGTTAGCCGTTTTTTACAGGATTGGGTGTTGTGGAGGTTTCAAAGTATGTTTATGATAACAATATTGCAGCAGGATGCTCAATTAATTTTTTTTTGAATTTTATGGGTTTATATGCAGAAAGTACAAACGCATGATATGTATTTTTTATTTTATTGGCCAACACGGTGAGAACACCTATAACTTTTATGCTACAAGGGTTTCATATGGGGCTTAAAGTTTTTTTTTAAGATGCATGAATGCAACCTAATGCATATCTTATTTATTTATTATTTCCTATGTAATACTAATGTAGAAAAGTAAATATGGTTAAGAGAAAATAAATCATGCAATGCAAGAAAGTAAACATGGATAACTATCGATGTTACCTCACGACGAGGGTTCGATGTTTTGAGTCCTCCAAACTAGAATCTTCCTTGCAGTAGTTTATTGATCGAGTACTTCAGTTTGCTTCTAAGGATGAGGATTGAGGTGGTGTCTCCACTAGTGGTGTTTACAATGGTGATGCCACCTTCTTTCTTTCTTTTTGTTAGCATCTCGAAGTCAATCTTATGTGCATCCTTGTTACTAGTTTAGAACTCCCACTTGTAGAATTTGGGGAATCTTCCCACACTTTGCTTGAAGTGGGTTCTACTCATAAAAGATAAGGTAGAGATCAAGTGCAGGGGGGCTCTATTGGTGGGAAAACACCAACAGTAACCAGAAATTTATTCATTCTCTAACCTTAAGCACAATAAGATTGATGTCTTTTCACATTGTTCATTTACATTTTGGGTGAGAATATCAAAAGTATAAATATAGCATTTAAGCTTATGAGATAAAAAGAGTGGAGTTACTTAACATATGGAAGGATTGTTCATCTTTATAAGTTATCAAATTAACATGATGACTATTATCTTCTAAAATAAGATATATCATATTTAAGCTCATTTTGTTAAGATTGAGATCAAGAGAATAGTGCTATGATGTGTACTCCAAGATCAAGAGAAAATTGTGACCACTTACCTTTATGATGTTACCTTTATTACTGGAGCATGATGACACCATGTGGTAAAGGATAGATGAATTTAAATGGTCTTTTTCCTTTCTTGCATTTTGAGTTGATCATTAGCATCTTGTCTCTTATGTTGTACTTCTTTCTCACTCCTTTAAACTTTTGCTTCTCTCATTATTTTTTCTCTGCAAGGGATTAGTAGACAACACATACACGAAGGGATATACTATCTATTTAAGGTATGGATATTGTTTGCCAAGGAGTTAAAGATTAACTCGTAGCCCGTGTTTTAAATGATTCACCATTATTTAAAATTTTTAAACAAGGTTAAGGAGAAGATATAGTTTTGAAGAATACCTTTAACCTTGATTTGATTCTATGAAATCTCCTAATATGACTTAAACATTTTTATTCAGGAGAGGATAGTCGGTATATACAACCAAATTCTTATACAAATATAATTTGATGTTATAATATTTAAATAATATTCTGAAGCATACTTATAATAGAGTAAGGTAGTTCAACAGACTAAAGATATTTAATAAAATAGAACCAAGAATGTGTAGGTGAACCAAAAGAGTATTTTATTTGTTTTACGTTTTAGCATGACATAAGGTCAGGGTAACGAAGACAATTAACAACATGGTATAAAATGTTGAATGTAGTTTAAAGTTGTATGAGGTTTGGATAAACGTACCTTATGTCTTGCAGGGTGATTGGTCCACTATCATGGTGAAGTGTAGAAGGTGTTGAAGTGTTCTTACATCGATTTCTTTCCATTTTAGTCCTTTCTATACACTTGTTCTCCTTCGTTTTGAACCATGAATAGATATTTATTCTTTCTTTTGTGCAAAAATATTAGTAGACACATACCCGAAGGATTGCAACAAGTTTGGAATGTGGGTTATGGTCCATATAGTTCATGTGAATTTTGTCTATGCTAGTGAAAGGATGGGCTTTTAAGATTACTTTAGCATAGATTTCTTCTAACAAATTTTGTTGGTAGCTGCACTTTTATATAGTTCAAGGCAAAGGTAACTTGCAACAAAAGATTAAGTAAATAAATTTTGATACTTACTACTCTTCCATGGAGAATGAGTTGTGTCTTCCTTTTGTGCAAAGTTATTGGACTTTATCACATGCCTTGATTCATCTCTGATGTGAGTTCATCTCTTGACTTACCCGAATTGAATTTAGGAGTTTCTGCATGGGTTAGTCCAATAAAATATCTAGTGTCTACTAAAACATATTTTCGGTTCAAAAATCAACCTAGACACCACGTCTAATTTGATTTAGAAAGACATTTTAACCTAAGCACCACGCTTAATTTAAAAGCCTTTGAAATTAAGATCACCACTCCTAAACTAAGCACCATGCTTCATTTAAAAGATGTATGAAGATACTCCAAACCTAAGCATACTATAGCAAACAAGGTAGCATGAGAGCATATATAGATTTACTCAAATAGAGATGAAAGCATGATCATGTATGGTGAGAGTATTTTTTTTTATTTTTTTAAGTAGAGATGCAAGTGACATACATATGTGCAAGAAACTAAACATGCTATGGATTTGATATGAGATGGAGTAAATGCATAGATTATTCGAAGTAAACATGCAATAGAATGCAACAGGATAACTACTCGTTAAATTTAAAGTCTATGAGCAAGACTTTCTCACCTTTCTTGGTCATACTTACCATGAATCACAATGGTATTTGTGATTAGCCTTTAGCGTCTTTATTCATCACATGTGATGAACCTTGAATTTATGTGATGATGATTTTTCTTTTCCAATCTACACATGGTTAGAATAATATATGTAAATGTTTATACATACCCGTGAGATGGCAGGATTTCATTGTTGATGGATCATGAATGTTTGGGCACCCCGAGTTCTTCAATATCTCCCTTATCTTGTTCTTGTAGAATTTTGCCGTAAGATTGAAACAATTGATATCCCGCTTATTCCACAACTCAACAAAACAGGGGTAATCCTACTAAAGCTAGTGGCGAACTAGATTAGCAGACATCAAGATCAATATCAAAATCTTTACGCCAATTGTCTCCCCGGCAACGGCGCCAAAAATGCTTGTTGACATTTCTAACGTCGCTACTAAAAATAGAGATAAATCTCTATCCCCGGCAACAGCGCCAAAAATGCTTGTTGGTATTTCTTATGCACAACTAAAATATGAAGGATTCATAGCAAGCCGCACAGTAAAACCATTGTAGCATTTTACCGGAAGTATTACAGGTATCGTTATTTATATTTTACCACTGGGAAACAATGGATAAAGATATTGATAGTTCACCATCATGTATCTACTAACTTAGTACACCAACTAGACTAGAGTAGGGGTAAAGGGTAAATGATAGGAGTTATGCATAATGACACACACGGGAGAATTCTATGATAAAAGAGTAAATAGCTAAAGTGAGAGAACAACGGGAGAGTCCAAGGTTCCTAAATACTTCTCTATTACTTGGGTTCTATAACAACTGATTTATGAAAGGTAAAGCAATAACATAATAACACTTCGGGACATCAGAACACTAGTCACGGAAAGGGGTGAGAAAGGGACTAGAAAGCTCTGACTACGGTCCTACAAACACCAACTCTAACATGGTGGAATACGTCGGCCGTCAGGGCTGTCACCACCTGGGGCTACCACAACTATATGTTGGACTGAGTGCAATCTCAGGTAACCTATAGTCTAGACTCCATGTCTACACTAACAATTACTACTCTAATCACATATAATAACTAGAGCACCTAATACAGGCGGAGATCCTATGCTAAAGTATAACAACTATACTAGCCAATTAAATGTAATGCATAAAAGTAAATAGAGAAGATAAACTATATTAAAGCATAAGTCTTACAAAGAATAAATATAAAGACATACCAAAACTCTGATGACTCCTCCGAAGACTCCTCCGGAACCCGGGCGTAGCACCGCTCTCCCTAACTCTCAACTAGAACTAATCTACTACATTGGAAAGTCTAGCCCTAATTCTCTAGAGATGAGAGGTCATCCATTCAAGGGATGCCTCTACATCTCCATAATAATGTGGTGCACTTAGGGAGGGGGTCTACCTCTTTATTTATAGTCTAGAAAAGCCTCCACCTCTTCTGGACAGGCGATGTGGGACTAATTCGACTTCGGCAACGGTGGAGATGCAAACCCTAAGGCGGTAGGAGGCCCTCCGTCAAAGCGGGCCCCGAATGGGCTCTGTGGAGGGCCGCCGGCCTTGGGGTGGGGCCGGGCGGCCCCACCCTGTAGCAGGTGGGCCCCACCTTCGGTACATCGCCTTCTGGTGCCTTCTAGAGTCTTCTAGTATTGGTTTCGGTGTAGAATTGATATCTTTTGACTCCGGACTCCGAATATAGCAAATGATATGTCCGTTTCGATCGTCTCGACGAGCCCGTCGCAATGGTGCTGTCTAATTCCCTATTTAAGATACTTTTATTTGATGGAAAATTACATACTCCTGCAACACAAGTGAGAACACCAAAACTCGTGGAACTTGTTAGAATCAAAACCTACAACTATGCTTTATGGTTGATATCATGTTATATTGAGCAATAGTTGATGGTATAAAATAGGCATTAAGGACCATCAACAGGTGGCTAGGCGTGCATTGGCTCGATTGAGCTCGCGGGAGGCCGATTCGGGGCTTGGCGGCTACGGTGCGCGCGCAGAAAGTGAAAGGGAGAGAAGCGGGGGTGTGAACGCGGACCGCGAGCTCCCGACGAGCTCCCGGCCATGGCGCGACGGGCGGCGACTGCCGTTCGCGGTTACCATGAGCGACGGCGGTGCCAAGCGGTGCAGCGAGGTGGAAGCGGGCGAAGGCGGAGCGGGTGCGCGTGTTGGCGGGGCTCGGGTGTGCGTGGCGGTAGCGGAACCACGCCGGGCGGCGGCGCGTCAGCGGCGGCGGTGCTGCGGCTGCTGCTGCTGCTGCTAGCCAGAGAGAGCGAGCGGGAGAGCGTGAGTGAGTGAGTGTGGGCGAGAGAGAGCAGGGTGGGGTTCCCATTTCGGGCGCTGGTCCCGTGGTGGGGCCCGCTTCGGGAAGGCGCCGGCCATGCGGCGGTGGCGGGGCATGGCGAGGCGCGTGGCGCCCCGCCTGTGGCCGGTCGGCCACTACGCGCGCGGCGCGCTGCGCCCGCGCGCGATGTGGAGCGGGCCGGTGGGCCGAGTGGGCCGAAAGCGGCCTGCTCGCTCGCGGTAAGGTTTTTCTTCTTTTTTTTGAAATTTAAATCTGAACCAAAAAGCATCCTTTTGACAAATTTAAATGCTTTTTTCATGAAAAGTGTCCAAAATAAAAGTTGTAGAGAACTAAAAACTGAACAACTTTCATTTTGGGGTCAACTCAAAATTCCCAATAAATTTTGAATTACAATTTCATTTGAATTTAGGGCATAAAAGGGAATTTTTCCAATTTATTTTTCTTTTGCTCCAAAATCCACCAAAACTTTTGCAATAAATTTTGTTAAAACTTTTCAAAATGCTGGGCAAGTGAATCCAAACTTGATAAAGTCATTTGCAAGGCAATTAATTAACTAATTTAATCAATCAAACAAACAAGCATAATTTAAATGCAAAGCACATGAAATGACAATGCAATTAGGGTTTATGCTTGATGATGCTTATGCCATGCTTAATGAGTGATTGAGTTAATTAATTAGGTGCCTAATGGATGCTTAACACTGAGGTGTTACATTAAATATAATAAAAAATATCATCTTTAGTTTATAAACTCCCTCTCTTTGAAATTATAAGTCACTTTAGTTTTTTTGTGGTACATTGATTTTGCTATATACCTCAGACAGATGTTACATCTAAATATATAGCAAAATTAATACACCAAAAAGGTTAAAATGGTTTATAATTTAGAATAAAGAGAATATAAATTACCCACTTATACTATTACAATATATAAACTAAATTATCCCTCAAATATGTTGTCAATTTTAGGTGTTTGCATGATGTTTGAATGATTTTTCTTAACCTCAAAAAAACAACCGAATCTAGAATAAAGAACCTGCTTTATTTACATAGTAATTTCTCTGTAAGTTATTTTAACTTTTTGGTACATTGATGTTGTTATATATTTCTTGACATAACATGTCTGAACATATAGCAAAATCAATTTATTATTTGAAACGGAGGGTATGCATTTTATTTTTCCTCCGAATTTGGCTTAATATTAGTAGTTTTTTAATCTAAACTCACGGTTACATCTACACCGGCAGATGATCATGAAAATCAACATCCTATGTAAATTTGTTTTTCTTTTTGATTAATTTTGTAACTTTTGGCTAAAAGATCTCTAGCCTGGTTAGAGCACTTAGGTGCCATCCAGCAGACCTAGGTTCAACTCCTTATGAGAGTGAATTTAAACAGGTTTGAACTAAAAAATATAAAAATAGACTGGGTTCCCTTGCTGACTTCGATCAAAAATTTTGTAACTTTTGGATCCTTCTAATAAGTGTTGTGATTTTACCACTATATTTTAATTAGATATATATTTGTTTTTTACTGTGTATGTAGGTGTAATATATATCTAAATATATAATAAAAACTATAGTACATATCTAACAAAATTTAAAATATCTTATAATTTGAAATGGAAAGAGTACCACACATAGATTTGTTCATTCCGACTGTTCAATGCAGCAGAAACCAGAGGACAAATACGTGACCTCTTCCTCATCAGCTCAACCCAAGCTGATTGCGCCAAACCGGACGTGAGAATCTGCATCCACCGCCTACCGTCGAACAAACGGAGATAAATAAATCCGGTGTACGACGACGGTCCAAGTGAACACCCCTAGCTGACAAATGTTCAGCGCACCGAAGTATCTGGCTCCGTGGCTCGCCGTGTCGTCGTCTGGCACAGGCAGGTAGGAAGCGCCGCGGAGGCTCCTGCCGCCGTTGCCTACCCGATAAATCTCGCGCCGAGGCCGGCCGGCCGGAGGCGGAATGGCGGATACGTGTACCCGCTCCGTCTGTTGCCGCGCTCGCCACGCGCGTGTCTGCATGTAACGTTCGCGTTCGCGTTCGGCTTGCAGGCGGCGGTAGCACGCACGGACGGATAAACTTTTCGAACGCATCAAGGAGGAGTACGTGTGAGTTGCGTGCCTTCACGTGTGTGCTCTCTCTGGAGTCTGGTCGTCGTTGCCTTTTCTCTGGCGTGCAAACCTGGTGCCGCCGGTAACCAACGGTTCGGTACTTTCCATGACCTGACCAGCCAATGCTCAGCCAGGTTTAAATCTCTGTAGTAGGCTTTACCCTTTGAACAATCTCAACGTGGAGTATTGAACAATCAGTCGTGCTGCTTTGACCCAAATGTGGCAATGTGGCATCGATTGGGCTTTTCCGGCGAGAGCAGAGAGTGCCAGCGCGATTCAAGAGCACCACACCACAGTGCATGCTTTCCAGAAGGAGAAGACAGCACGACAGCACGAGGACCTGACACTTGTCCCAGCCACGGCAGGCAGGCAGGCAGGTCGTAATCCTCATGCCAGCTGACGGCATCATCCGCGCGCCTCCCCGTCGCAGATGAATAGCACAGCTGGCTAACGTGGTTGATCGCGGATTCACCGCTCGGGAACCACCGCTTTGTTGTAGCAAATCATGAACCATCTGAGGTGATCGAGGGAAGGAGACACCGCCTTTCGAGTTTGTCCACAGACGACACGAACAAGGGGCGGTGACAGTTAAATAGTATCTGATTACTCATTGATAGTCACTGTTAGCGAAAACTGTGCAAATGCATGAGTCAATGCGTAAAGTTACTATTATAATAGAGCATTCCTGTATATAAGCTCCCTCTGTCCTGTTTGACTGTGCGCCGGATCAAATTATAGTCACGACCTGAACGTGCATGTATTCGGTAGTCGAAACCAATACCAACGTGACAGAAGCAGTGACGCGGCTTAATACGACGAACCTTCCCCAGACCCCCGGACCGGAGAGAGCGAAGCGCTCCCGCTCTGACGCCCGAATTTGACACTCCCTCGTTTCCCAGTTGAGAACCCCCCGCCCAAAACCAGAAAAATTCCCCACGTGCTCCGCGCCACACCAGCCACGTACCGATCCCCCTAGCGCCTAGCGCTAGCGCCTCCTCCCCACCACCGGTCAATCCCCAGGGCGTGTTTGTTTTGGTGGCTCCAGGGGACCTGGCCGGCGAGCCAGGCCCTGGCCAGCCACGGCCTGGCCAGAATCGGCCAAAGACCATGTTTGTTTGCATTGCATCTGCAGAGCCCGGTCCAACCTTTTTTGTGTTTGATATCCACTAGAGAGCCAGGCCCAAACACCAACTACCATCAACTAACAGTTGGAGATTGTGTTTGATTTGAGCCAAGCCCAACCGGCCATGAAACTTCACAGCAACAGAATTGCATATGTACATGAATGAAATTAGTTCCACTACATAATTTTGCATGTCTTGGGCACACAAAAGCGATTCATAAGGTTGAATAACAAGGCCTCAGACAAGTAGGATTTCCACATTTTTAGACAGATACAGATTCAATGTCATCATCGGCCTTAAAAAAACCTCAATTACAGTGGCAACATCTAGACAGTTTGTTCCAAAGAACAAACACCGAGAAACGTAAGAGTGACAATGATCACATTCTTACCACAACCATCATTCACATGAGAAACCGGCGGATGCACTTGTTCAGCCATGGTTTTAGCTTGGATTTGCCTCACCCGACCCTTCCAAGTGCATCATTGTAATCATGTACAGCAAGCTCATAGCTGTTGTACTTTTTGTACCGTGCACCATGAACTCTAAGAACATAAGCACCGCACTCGTACCGGGTAGTGTAAATTCCAGGTTTGATCCCTCGAAAAAACAACATAGCAGGGAGCCATTGGTGCGCACAAACCAAAAAAAAAGAGCCCTCGGTCATAGGTTTCATCTTTCAAACTGTTTACCAAAGCGGAATTGAAGATATCCGATTATGATTCCACAAATCGGGGATCTCAAATCCCACTCCAATGAACAGCTTGATTGTTAGGAATGAAAGTTGACATCATTGGATACAAATAAGAACAGAGGCCTCAGTTTTTTGAATAAAACATGCTTCATTGATAGCTGCAACTGGTAGAACAAAACAAGATCGAAAACTCGAAGACATGCCTATGTCAAGCGGCCGTGCCAGGATCGTGGATCGCCATCACATAGCATTGAGCTAGTGTTGCATGGGACCGATCCCGTCCCCACCGGCCGATGACCGCCATGTAAAAGACATGATAAAATCAAGAAATCAGCAAGCAGCTACCTCATCACTTGTAATAGAAATAAACATCATCGGCCCTTTTCGAAATTTCCAACATCATTTCAGCCATTTTCCAACTTACCCACATCATTGCAGTAAAAAGACAAGCAGGCATAAAAGATCCAAGCAACCAACAGAGGTTGCAATTTAGTACATGCCACATGTGTTCAAATGAGTTCAGCTCACAACAAGTGAGCAATACTAGCAGCTTCCAAGTCTTACTACCTCATCTATAGTTAGCCACCCTCCTTAGCCAAATTACACTTTCCAAAAGGACAGGTGCTGGTCAACCATCTACCATGCACAGTCTAGCCAAAAGAACCCAAAAGACAAGAGAGTGGGTGAGGGAGGTGGAGGCAATATAGGCCTCAACAGTCAACCCCCTCAACAGGCCATATAGGCTACCACAGACAGAACTACATGTAGTAGTTCTTTGACAGATAGGTCTGGAGCCAAACAGCCCTATGTGGGGTTGACATGTTGACAAACCCAGTAGCAACTGCCTTGTTCTCAAGCAGATGGGTGTAGGCAACAATCAAGGCCTCGGTGGAGAACTCGGCATCTCCATAACAAAGAAGATACAGGTCAGGATCAACATGGGCAGCACCAGTTTTCAGCATAGCATTGGCAACATTGTTCACAGCATCTGTCATATTGGTCATCATCAAGATTTCCTCCTCACTAAAGTTCCTCTTTCTCTTCAAACCAGTAGTGGTAGACACAGGTGGAGTAGCCTTGCTACCCTCACCAACCTCAAAGGTGGGTTTGGCTTCAAAGGCGGGACAAGAGAATTCCCCGCCCCTCAAGCTTTGCGACCCCAAAGCATCGGCATTGTTGACTCCTAAAGGTGCACTTTGGACCCTAAGGCAAACCTACCGGTTGCCAAGGTGCTACCAAAGATGGATTCCATCTCGGTGTAGAACCCGATGGGGTGTTTAGGAACTCAAAGCATCTTTAGGGTGGTCCCTGCAGTTAGTGTAGGTATAAGTGCATACAAAGTGCATATTCATGAGTATAGCATGTGTAGGTACAAGTGCATAATGTGATGCTAATTAGGTCATTTGTACCTTGCAATGACCAAGGTAGTGGTCCTGCTCTAGTATTATGGCATTGCACTCATCATCAAATGTTGCCCCTTTCGGGTCCTTCAACTTGGCAACCTTAGCCCACTTTTTTTGTTTCCACTTCCTCAAGTGATTGTACACTTGAGTAGGGCTAATGACCACACACCACTGTACTCTCTCAGAGCCTTAGCCACAGCATTCACATCCTTGTCCTTGTAAGTCTTATCAATTCTTTTTACCATCGGACAGAATCACGGGCCATCCTCCTTAGGACAAACCCGGATGTGTTATTGTTCCACCGCATAGGAGGTTGGTGCCCGGCCAGCGGGGAACACCCTCGGCTCCATCACCCTCATTTGCAGCACCGGCCAAAAAGGTCTACAACCTCGGGTTCAGCCACGGTACCGCAGGCTCAAACCCATTTACGAGCAGGGGATACTCATACCGGACATTCCTAGACATATTACCAACCATGTAAATAGAAGTAGTAAACACCAGGATTAATAAGTACCAAACATAGCAAAGAAACATGAACTTATTACATCACAAATGTCATAGGTCTCAGACATAGCAAATAAATTGTTCAGAAGCAATACACCACATGAGTTCCATGTCCAGGGTCTACCAAATTATTTTACACATGAAATGCAACAGAATCAGATCCTATGGGCCCCCTAGCTTCCCACATAGCATTGGCAATCTGATCCCTAATAGTAACCATTGCAGGTTCTTCTAGGGGCGCAGTTACGCATCATCATCCTCGAGGCGACTCACCCTCAAACCCTTCCTCGGGTGGAACAATGTCATCAATCCCAAAGCCAAGAATCCAGTTATGCAAGATGCAACAAGCAAGCACAAGTTTCACTTGGGTCTTGTACTTATGGAATGATTTGTTGTCTATAATCCCGAACCACGCCCTTAAGTGCACCCCAGGCCCTCTCCACTACAACCCTGAGTGAAGAATGCCTCAGGTTGAACAACTCCTTAGCATTTGTGGGGTAGTTTCTGTTGGAGAACTCACTCAAGTGATACCTAACCGCCCTATAAGGTGGTAAGAAGCCAGTCCTGCAAGCATAGCCAGCATCTACCAGGTAGATTTTACCTACAATTGGGGGACAACAATGTGTGAAAGTGTGTAGTGGGTTGAAGGACATAAGTGCAGCCACTAGGTATTGCAGTTACCTGTTGGGACAGTGAACCCATCAGCTCTCTGAATGGCATCAGCTAGTATTAGTGCATCATGGGCTGATCCCTCCCAACCAGCTAGGACATAGGTGAACTTGAGATCAAAATCAAGCGATGCCATGACATTACGTGTGGGGCTTGTTTTCCTACCCCTGAAGGCTTCTTTGCATGTGTCTAGGCACCCTTGCCAACACATGAGTACCATCAATGGCAGCAATTACATTCTACATAAACCAGCAAATGTGCATAAGCAAATGTGTGAACCTACCCAACAGAAATCTAAGAAATTAACAAGTACCTTGAAAAAAGGGAACCATCTGTGGCTACCCATAATCTTAGGGTGTGTGGTAGTAGAAGGAGCCCTGATCAACTCACCCCTCAGCTCACCAACAGCATACAACACTTGGTGGAAGATTCTACTAACTGTCTCAATAGACCTTCTAAAGGATTGGTGGACCACCCTAAACCTCGGGTTGTGACCAACCACATGCAAAAACATTGCTACACGCTCCTCAATTGGGCATCCAACAGTCTCAGGTACAAGTCCCCTACTACGAAGCAGGTTGCATAATGAAAAAAAAGGAACCCTTCTCATGCGTAGCATGGCTATGCATTCAGTGTCATTGTAGTTGTACATCATCTGGAGTGTGCTCTGCCTATGTCTCTCAGCATGAGTCCTAGGCCCATAGGGGATGACCTCATTTTCAGCAATCTTCCTAAGCCTACTGACCACAAAGCACACCATCACAGCAACCATCCCAGCTGCTTGCCTAGCCATCATCAAATGCTGTGCATTTCCATCCATCTACATGCATTTCGAAATATATAAGACAATTAAGTAGACCCCCGGCCGGCCTCTCGCAAATGAGAGTGTATGCATTCATAATAAACCGAGCACGGCTACATTGAAATCAATGCCTCCCAGTGCTCACAAGCTAGTCATCATCAACCTTTCTCAAAAGTATCATCCAATAATGTACCCATCCAACATTGAATCCACAAATCTTAAGCAATAAACATGAATTAACTCAATAACATGAACCATAGCACAGATCTGAGCACAAGAATAAACCGTAGACCGAAACAAAGATCAAAATCATCATGCAAAGCACATATGTAAGCGCAAGACCAAACCCTAGACCGCATCCAATGGGGAAACTAATAATGATGTCACCTCGGTCAATTCGGAGGGAGCCGGGCAGTGTCGAATCGAAGAGAGAGGTGGGGAAGAAGTAGTGCATCTAGTGGTGAAGCACCACCAAAGCCGCTCCGGGAAGAAGACGACGAAGCAGAGATGGACTCGCCGAGCCGGAAGAACGGAGGGAGCCGCCGCCTCGGGCCGCAGATCCACACGGGGGAACGGAGATCAAGCCCGGAGAAGACAAATCCGCCGCAAGAACCGAGCTCACCGCCGCCACCGGCACCTCAACGGGAGTGGAGTGTGGAGTGGAGCGTAAGAACTCGGCGGGTGGAGGAGGGGGTTAATATAGGCGGAGGATTTCGAGCGGGGAGGGAGCGAGGAAGTTTCACCATTCGGGCGGGAGCCCGCCGCGGCCTCCCGCCATTGCGCCAACCGCTCGCCGCCGCCAGAGCCTCGGCCGAAGAGGAACGCGCGAGGAGCGTGCGGCCGAGCCGGAGAGAGAAGGCGTTTTGCATCCGGGTGGCCGGGCTCCGAACCGGGGCGAGTATCAAACACGCGGATATGGCTCCAACGGGCCTGGCCGGGAATTCTGGCCCATATCAAACACGTGCCAAGGCTTTCCGCTCCTGCCGCGTGAGGGGTCCACACGCCAGTCTCCCCGCTCCGTCCTGTTCGCCACGCACGGCCCGCGGACGGACGCGGAGGAATCGCCCGCTACGGAAATGGAATTGTGTACGGATGGAGGGAAGGCGCGAGCGAAGCGAGAGCCACAACAGCACACCGCGGCCCCCCTCGTCTTATAAATACGCGCGCTCCACTTCAAACAAGCGGCAAAATCGCACAAACCAAAAACCGGCCGGAGCGAGCCAACCGATCCAAAACGAGCGCCGAGAAAACAGGAGAGAAAGCAGATAGGAGCGCCATCAGCCATGGCAACAGCAGCGGCGGTCAGCGGCCGGTGGACGCGCGTCCGCACGCTCGGCCGCGGCGCGTCGGGCGCGGTGGTGTCACTCGTCGCCGCCGCCGACGCCGACGCCGACGCATCGGGCGCGCTCTTCGCGGTCAAGTCGGCCCCCGCGGGCGCGGCGGCCGAGCAGCTGCGGCGCGAGGGGAGCATCCTGTCCGCGCTCTGTTCCCCGCACGTGGTCCCCTGCCTCGGCCTCCCGCGCCGCGGCCGACGGGGGGCTGCCAGCTGCTCCTCGAGTTCGCGCCGGGCGGGTCGCTCGCGGACGTGGCGGCGCGGAGCGGCGGGCGCGTCGGCGACGAGCGCGCGCTCGCGGCGTACGCCGCCGACGTGGCGCGGGGCCTGGCGTACCTCCACGCGCGGTCGCTCGTGCACGGCGACGTCAAGGCGCGGAACGTCGTGGTGGGCGCGGACGGCCGCGCCAAGCTCGCGGACTTCGGGTGCGCCCGGGCGGTCGGGTCCGCGCGCCCCGTCGGCGGCACGCCGGCGTTCATGGCGCCCGAGGTGGCGCGCGGCGAGGAGCAGGGCCCCGCCGCCGACGTCTGGGCGCTGGGGTGCACCGTCGTCGAGATGGCCACGGGCCTCGCGCCGTGGAGCGACGTGGACAGCGTCCCCGCCGCCGTGCACCGGATCGGGTACACCGACGCCGTGCCGGAGGTGCCTGCGTGGATGTCGGCCGACGCCAGGGACTTCCTGGCCCGCTGCTGCTTCGCGAGGGACCCGCGCGACCGGTGCACGGCGGCGCAGCTGCTTGAGCACCCGTTCCTGGCGTCAGCCAGCTGCTGCGGCGTCGTCAAGGCGGAGGCGGCGACGGCGGCGGAATGGGTGTCTCCCAAGAGCACGCTGGACGCCGCCGAGCTCTGGGAGTCGGACGCCGATGAGTCCGATGACGAGGGCGGCGTGGCGGCAGAGGCAGAGAGCCCCGCCCAGAGGATCAAGGCATTGGCCTGCCCCCCCGGCTCGGCCTTGCCGGACTGGGATTCCGAAGATGGCGACTGGATTCAAGTGCTCGGCGAGCAATGTGGAGCCACCAGTTCGGTACCAACCAAAGATGTGGCCAGCGAAGACGAGTGCCAGCTCCTCCGGAGTGATGAGGTGTTGGAAACAACAGAGGTTGTTGATCTCATCGACGCCGACGCAGAGGGCGATGATCCTGCGTGTTGTGTAGCTGTAGGATCAGCTACTGCTGCTCCGTCAGTTGAGTTTTGTTGGGGTGCTCGTAGCAGTAATCCTACTGTATTTTTTACTGAGTATTGTCGTCACAATATTGAAATGTCAAAAGTCCCTTTTTTTACTGCAAAAGTCTCCCCTCTTTGCTTCCCCTCCGTCTTCTGTTCTGCTAAATGATGATCCGTTTCACATTGGTCACTCTAGAAAAAGAATTCTAGAACTGCCTAACTGGTGCGATGCGACAATTCCAGAAACATTGTTCTAGTTCTAGACCGAGCGAGGCGGCGACGGCGAGGGCGTGAGTTGGGAATGACCGGGGGAGTACATCCTCCTCCCCTATGGGGCCATATGCTAAAAGTCGTGGACAGATCATACCAGTAAAGGCAATTTGGAAGCATCGAAATCTGGGGATTTCTGGCCAAATCCTTTATCTGGGCATGGCATATGGCATTGGCCACTATTGAACAAATCGTTAAAAAAATCCTCACCGATCGAGCAGCGATTGGCGCACATTCTGATTCGGCGCCTGATTCTCCAGCCAGCTGATAACGATGAACTCCGCCCGCCGGCCAAGATGGCCGCCGAGTCCCAGTGAGCAAACGAAACGGAGCACTCCTACTACGTGCCCGTGGGGTCTCGTCGTGTGTCACTGGCTTGAGCTGATGCTACTGAAAAATTACTCGGCTTTATCTGGATAAGTCCGGACGGACGGACATGTTGGGCACGCGGCCTGATACGCGATGCGAGTGACGGCCAAGTGGCGCTTTCTTCCAAACCTGGTGGTGTGCTCCTCATGCAGATATAAAAATGAATGAAGCTGGCGTACACGTTTGTTTGATACTAGTAGCACACACAGACACAGTAGGTGCTACTTGGCACACGTGGAAACAGATATGGGAGAGAGGTCTCTTGAGCCTTCACAGCTCCACAAGGTTTGCTCGCCCCGGCACGTGTCACGACCGCTGGGAAAGCGCTTCCTTGAAACTTCTGTGCTCGTTTCTAGCAGAAGCAGAAATACTACTACTAGTAGTAGTAGTTGATTCCCCACGCACACATCCCACCCATCTCAGCTCTTACGTCACCTAATCCCGATTTATTAGTAGTATTATTCTACTTCTCCACGCCAAATCTTTGCTGGTGTTTGTACAACTTGAAAAAATATTTTTCACGAGAAGAACATTGGAAGCCGCATGCCGCAGCAAAGAATTTATTGCGTACTTGAAATCGCTGAATATTTGTGCGGCGCTATAGCTAGCCGAGTAGCTGGTGTTCCGTAGTGCGGACTTGTGGTCATCCTCCGAGCCGAGGTCACCGCACCCACCTGAAAGGGATTTGGTGGCCTGCACGGCAGCCTCAAATCGCCAGCAACCTTGCTGTGCGCTAACTAACGGGGGGGAGTAGTACCTTACACATCTCACCCCGCCTTTGCCGCTTGCTTGCTTCTTGAATCTTGAGAGCGGAAATGCGTGGCACATTAGTTTTAATTTACGCGGCCTCCTCCAGAACCTCTACATGCTAGATGCATCGGCGGTGTGTAAGCTCAGGAGAGCAAAGGGCACCACCCAGTGTGTAGGTATGTGTGTGCGTTCGATCGGTAGGTGGCGTACGTCCAACTGCATATGCCAGGTCAACAACGCATGGCTACGCCGGCGGAAACGATCTTTCTGCTCCGCGCCAAGGTCGTGGAAACGGAGAATTGACCTGTGATGGGCGACGGCAGTTGTTGAGCAGCAGGATTCTCGTGCAGAGGTCAGTCAGCCCAAGGATCGCCCGATCGGCTCATCTCACTGGTCGCGTCACTTGCTAAGACTTGACACAAGGGATGTCAGTGCTGAACTCAACCTGACGATGGCATCCCGGTTTAGTGTTAAAACTGTTAAAAGTCATCCAAACGGATGGCCCTATTCATTCAAAAAAAAAAAAACCGGATGGTCCTAAATGTAGAGTAATTTTTAGTCATGTAAACTTTATTAGTCATTTGAGTTTTTACTAGAATTATATTTAATCAGACTAGCCACTGGTCCAAGTGATCCACGCACTCGCCGGCACGCAGAGGCCCCAAGTTCCGAAAGTGGACCTCATCATTTGGATTCGCCGAGCAAACGTGCGTGGCCCCCGCGCCCGGCCGGGCGATCGACGACGTCGACGCAGGCCGTTGGCCCTGTGCAGTGTGCACGGTGCTCGGGGCGGGCGACGTGGAGCAACGAGGGCAACTGAAAACGCCGAACGATTCGGACGACGCTGACGGGTAACAGCGAAACGTACAGTGCGTGCTTTGCCCGCCGGAGCATCCGTGATGCCGCAAGGCAAAGGCGAATGAAATGATAAGATGATGCGTCGGCACGTCGGTGACGCCCGCTGTGACGTAGTACAAGTACTCGGCATATCTAATCTAATAATCTATCATCAGGCTCGCCGGCGGCTCCGCGTCTTCCTCTTCCTCCGACCAGATAGAGCCTGCACTCTCCTTGGAGGCTTTGGACTCTGGCTGGGTAACTTCACTTGGCCTACTACTACTACCAGTACTGACTGATCTGATCTGAGTGCATGTTGCATGTCAGCATGTGCATCCGGGAGGGAGAGCCGGATAAACTACTTTGCCTACTGGCACTGGCCAGTGAGAGCGTGACTGCGTGAGAGTGAGTAGTGAATAATTGTTTTTTTTAAAAAAAATCTCAGCCGACGCCGCCGCCGGGCAGGGGGCACTATCAGGGGTGGCCTTGGCGCGCCAAACTGCCGCTTCGTTGATCCTTCACCGGCGGCGCTGCCACGCTGGCGTTAGTGCTGACGCCGCCTCGGCTAGCTCCTATCTGAAAAGTCGCGGCAGATGAGAAGAAACTACTCCGAGGGAGGAGCATGGGGAAGAAAATAAGAAACCCGTGCTGTTTTATTTAGTACAGGACTGTAGGAGTAAATATACTATGAGGAAGAAAAAGGTGGCGTTGATTATGGTTGGATTACCTGACAGGGACGTCGTAAAACATCCAGTGCGGACTGCACCAACCTCAGCAACTAGTTGTAGTATCACTCCACTACTAGTATCCAAGCAACGATATGCATGCCCTGTATCTCTTAATTCGGCTCGTGCGTGATTTGCGTACCGCAGACTCGCGCTAGCTAGTCTTACGGTGCTGTTTATTTCTGAGCTAGTTCTTCAGGTCAATTCAACTCTGAAACGGAAGCATCGGTCGTCGCCGGGAGCGAGCAAAAGTCGCAGACCGGACTCGGTTAATTCTGCCACGAGCGAGCTCGCGCTTGGATGGACCTTTTGAGTTGGTAACGCATGGATTTTTGTGTTTATTTTACTCGGTGGACTCCAGCAACATGTGCTCGCTTGAGAGCTATTTTTTTCTTCATTTCCCCGTTGTTCCTACAATGATTATATACGGTTGACGAATGATGAGTAGTGATACATGCCATTGAAACCATAGTTTAGGAATAGTATAAGTACTACAACTACCTCTGTAGTACACTGTAGGTAGAGCGTGCTGTGCTGTGTTCTAACTCTAAACCTAGTGGCACGAAACGAATGCACATGCCCAATTTGCCAAATCAAAACACCATGTGCCAGATCCCGTCACGCCGAGCGTACGTCTCCCTAGTATAGAATAGATGGAGCCGCAACAGGAGATATATATTAATGAAGCCGAACTGAACGTGCCAGTGATTAAAGCGGAGGAGATCTAGCCCTCGAAGCTAGAGAAACCCATGCTCATCGTGGCAACCTAACAAACAACCAGCCATCCGATGAAGCGCTGATATGATGTGTTTCAAAAATCGTCACGTCGCGCGCGTGAGCAACTGGCCGTCGGTGTCCAGCTCCGGCAGAGGGATGGAGATCAGATCAAATCAAAGGCCACGATGCCCGCGTCCTAGCACGTGCCCGTGCCCCTGCTTCTTGGGGGGATATCGAGATCTACTAGGGGCCATGGTAGGTCGCCCTCGCCGGCGCCGTCGCGCCGAACACCGGCGGCGGGTGCAGCTGCTGGCACGAGCGCGCGCGTGGATGCGTTACGCAACGCCGCTTCCGCGCGTGGCCGATGGCG
Source organism: Chrysopogon serrulatus (assembly GCA_015844335.1). Classification (NCBI taxonomy): domain Eukaryota; kingdom Viridiplantae; phylum Streptophyta; class Magnoliopsida; order Poales; family Poaceae; genus Chrysopogon; species Chrysopogon serrulatus. The sequence goes on from JADLZL010003974.1 coordinate 162,007, forward strand.
ATGACAAAGCATCCGCACATGATGCGAGATCGAATGTGTTCGCCGGGTCCCGATTAACGGGGGGCCCTTTTTTTTTTTTTTTTTTTTTGTCCCACGTTTGTTTTCCGTGTTCGCGTCACGCGGCCCTCGATTTCCCTCTCCTCGCGCCGATGAGCGCTGTCCCTCGGTCCTCTTGTATCGCCGACAATGAGCCATGCATCAGGCCGGCGAGGCAATGTCTCGATCCGAGGGAAAAGCTCGATCCATCCCTGCAGCTCCACGCTGGATCACACCACACCTTACCTCGTGCAGATCCCAACCATTTGTTATGCCACGTTAGAATTTTCTTTTCGACCCGAGCTACGCATGCTCAATTTGCTTTTTTTTTTCTTTATGAAACTAACTTGTTTGGGTTTAAGTCTTGTATAGTAGATTTTTGTCGCACTGACGAGTATCTTCGTCTACTATCATGTATCTCGAATTTGGCCCATTGAAGTTCAGCAGTGAATCAAGTGATTTGAAGGTTATATGCACAGCCACCTTGGCCCACCCGCGGTGCCGCCGCCATACCGTCCGTCCGTCCATCGGAAAAGCGCATGCGCCGAAGGCGAGGTTGCTGCAAAAGGCATCGGATCTCCCACCGAGAATCTTGGCGTTGACATGAGATCCCGTGGCTCAAGTGATGTCCACTCAGTCACTCAGACATGAGCAGCGGAGCACAATAGCCGCATGTGCAGACGTGACGTCATGCTGGCTCGTCGCCGTCGCGCTCGCAATCGGTTGGCCCTCCTCTTCGTCGGCCAAAACCGCGCGGCGCACGGGCCTGCCTACTTTGCCAACGGGGGACGCTACGCTGGGACAGCCGTGGCCGCACGAGTTCGTTCGTTCGATCGACCGTGACGAATTTCATTCAAGTTGGCATCGATCGGCACCAGTGGTGTGGTGCTTAATAACGAAACCGATTTCTTTCCAGCTGTCCGGCGACACGCACGTTAGGCTTAGGCATCAGCACATGATGGGTACGGGCTGTGCCAACCAGGTGATCTCGAGAAGGAAGTTTTTTGGACGAAAAAAATCAGTTTTTATTGTTACAACTGCTGCTCTGTTTCTGTTATTACAAGCGCGGTGGGATCCCACCTTTTGTTGTACCCTGTCATCATGTTCCAACGGGTGTGGAATTTCTTCCTTTTCGTGGAAGCCTAAATGTGGCGTAATGATAGGCAGGTAATTGCCATGGCTAATGGTGGTGTCACCACCAGCTACAGCTACCACTCCTGCAATGCGCGGGAGATGTAGGTGGACAATGGGATCTGCGTCGGCGGCGGCGAATTGCTCCAGCTCTGCTGCATCTGACGGCTCCGCCCAGACGAAGTAGTCCGCGACCGCCGCCGCCTCCGTGGCTGCCGGTGTCGCGTCGACGGTTTCCGTGCGGTCGTCCTGGAGGTCGATCCAGCCTTCCTCGGAATCCCAGTCGGGCAGCGCGGAGGCGGCGCACGCCAATGCCCCGATCCTCTCGGCCGCGCCCGTTGACATCTCGTCGTCCTCGGTGTCCGAGTCCCAGTCCCAGAACGCGTCGTGCAGCGTGCTCTTGGGGGAAGAAGGGAACTCCTGCTTCGCCGGCAAGTCGCAGGCGGCGGCGGCGGTGGAGGAGGCGACGAACGGGTGCGCCACGAGCTGCGCGGCCGTGGACCGCGCGCTGGCGTTCCTCTTGAAGCAGCCGGCCAGGAAGTCCTTGGCCTCCGCCGACAGCCACGCGGGCACCTCCGGCACGGCGTCCGTGTACCCGATCCGGTGGATCGCGGCGAGGAGGTCGTCCATGTCGCTCCAGGGCGCGCGGCCCGTGGCCATCTCGACGACCATGCACCCGAGCGCCCAGACGTCGGCGGCGGGGCCCTGCTCCTGCCCGCGCGCCACCTCGGGCGCCATGAACGCTGGCGTGCCCCGACGGGGCGCGTCGACCGGGCCGGCCTCGCGCACCCGAAGTCGGTGAGCCTGGCGCGGCCGTCGCCGCCGATCACCACGTTCCTCGCCTTGACGTCGCCGTGCACGAGCGAGAGGCCGTGGAGGTACGCGAGCCCCCGCGCCACGTCGCCCGCGTAGGCGCGGATGTCGCGCTCGGGCAGGCGGCCGCCGCTCCTCCGGGCGGCCTCGTCGGCGAGCGACCCGCCGGGCGCGAACTCGAGGAAGAGCTGGTACTCGCCGCCCACCGCGGCGCGGGAGCCCAGGCACGGCACGATGTGCGGAGACGACAGGCCCTGGAGCACGCGGCCCTCGCGCTGCAGCTGCGCCGCGGCCCCCGCGGCGCACGCCGACTTGACCGCCACCAGCTCGCCCGAGGCCTCGTCGGAGGCCAGCCACACCACGGCGCCCGACGCGCCGCGTCCCAGCGTGCGCACACGCCTCAGCTGCTTCGTCGTCGTCGTCGTCGTCATCACCATGGCTGGGAATTGGAATCCGTTCGGTGTCTCTGCTTCGCGGCTCTCCCGCTGTGGAGTCTGATGAGAAGAGGAATCGCAGGAAGAAGAAGAAGAAGCGGGTGGGAATTGTGGTGGCGGGTGGTGTGCCGATTTATGCGTCTGGGGAGGGGGGGGAGGGGAGGTCTATTTCTACGGGCTGCACGGGGAGGCGTGGAACACGTGCGGAAACGGAGCGGAGGAGGAGGGGGAGGGAAATGGCCGCGTGCGTTTGGTTTCTGTGCGCTCGCGCGGCAGCCTCTGAAAGGCTCTCGTCGCCCGCCCGCCTCCGCCTACCAGTGCCCCCGCCCGTGTCTGCGAAGGAAGGTGTAACGAACTTGTAGGAGCGAGCGGATGCGGTCGTGGGTTTTCGGTCTCTTTCCGGCGTTTTTCCTGCTGCCTTTTACTAGTTGCGACGACGGGTTCTGATCAATCGCCGGTCGCGGACTCGCAGCCGGGCGGGCAGGTGCGTCCTCTCAGCACTTGGCCGCCGTCCCGTCCCGCCGGATCTGATTGGCAGCCACGTGCACAGCCGGCTGCTGGGTCGCCTACTCGCCTCAGCAAGTACCTCACCTGTGACACTACTAGTTCCGTCCGCTGCCTCTGCTACAGCGGATAAGGCCTGGATCTGATCTGGAAGGAAGGGAGGAAGGACTGATCAAGTGATGATGATCCGTCGCGTTACGCTCTCTCTTTTCTAGTATGCTGTACCTTCATTATGGGTAACGTACTAACGTCACGGCGCGGTTTCACCATCTCAGCTCGTCTCGCGACGTGGATGCGTTCCGGGAGAGGAGCTGCCGTAGAGGCAAGGCGATCGAGCCCGCAGTGCAGCATGACGTCTCAGGCACAGCCACAGGCCCACAGCCGTTTTTGTTCGGCAGACGGCAGTCGGCGCGAGGGCGAGGTGTCGACTTGCGATGACCCCGGCCGGCCGGCCAGCATATTCCGCCGTTTACAGGATAAGCTCGCCGGATCTCTCATCTTCCATGTGCTCCGGTATGCGGTGTTAGCGAAAAAAAAATGATGGTTGCGCAGTTTTATTCGTTTTGAGGAGCGCTTTACACACAGTAAGCACATGCACGCCATCATGACCATGTCAACGGATCTACCAGTTGTCACCGTCGCGCAATTCGGATCATGGCAATTGCCATCCTGATGGATGTTGAGACCTCTTTTAAAACCACTCTTACAAAAGTTACTATATTCTTGCCATTAGTATTAGAAGGTTTTTTTTTTCTAAAAATGTGCAATTTTTACTTACATGGCATGACACGTCGGAGATCCAGTATGGAGACAAAATGTAAAATGTGTTTAATGCTCCTTTCTTCTTCCTTTATTTTTCTCCTCTAGTGTCCCTCCTTCCGGTCAAGTATCTAGTTCATTTTCCCCTATACCCGCTCTCCTCTCCTTCCTAATCTCCGATCTTAGCAGCAAGGGAACGGGAACTTGGCCAAGTTCCAATTCCCATGTTCCACGTTTTGGGAACGTTTTCGTTCCGGAAACGCAAATGTTCCTGTTCCCACGTGTAAAATAACATCCCAAGTTTCCGTTTCCGTTCCCGTTCCAAAATGGAGAACGGGAACATGGCTGCTAAGTCCCCGATACCACGCCTCTCGAACCACATTTCTTCCCCTCTTATCGACAATAAGATCGACACCAGGGTGAGCTGTGCAAATGGCGCTCATAGGCGATAAGGCGGTGCTTAGGTGTCCGTGTCGTCTCACCTTACTCCTACCTCGTGACATTGGACTTCGCCTACGACCCTTACATGGCATTCTTTTGCTTCATTTGGCACTATGCACTTATCATAAACTTTCTCCCACTTCTTTGGCAATGTCTTCTTCCTGATGTTCATGTTCACTGTTTCCTTTGAGATAAGCATATGAGCTCTACCTCTCCCACAATAGCTTGTCTAGCGGGCACAACATTTGGCGCACTTGGTTGCCCTGACATGGCTCGACTTGTAGCACTACGCCCTCACGGGCCCGTGCCTACACTTGATGCGCTGCGCTCGCTGGTCCACCTCAATGTGACCAACAATGCTATCAGGCTTGTTGCTTAGGGCACCAAGGATGTTGCTGCCATCGCATTGGTCCATCATGGGGTCCGTGATAGGCCTCTTCTTCACCACTCAGTGGTACTCTTCGACCACCTGAGGGCATTACAATTCTCTGTTGTGCAGCATTGCCGTTGTCGCTTCTAAAGTCTTCATCAAGGATACACGGCGTAGTCAATATCCAGAACAAGCATTAAGGATTTGATCTTGACTCTAGTTAATAGCAATTCAACACTTTGTGTTCAAGGCCCTGAGCAACATAGAATATAAAACCAACTTTATTTCTATAGGCGAACTTGCAAATAACACCCTTAAAAATACTTTCAGCTAGCTTAATTCAGATGCACAACCACGCTAGGGGCAAAATTCTGCATCCCGTTGCAATGCTGGCATGCTTATGTGTCACACAATATAGGCAAAAGTGACCCAAGTTTAGTAAATTTTCTTTTACCAATAAAAAATGTAGAAAACTTTTGTAAGAATAGTTTTTTAAGAGGTTACATTATTAAGGATGACAGTAAGTTAAATGTCTCAACATAGGTGGTGCAAGCACTTATTTAATAACATTATGGCAAGCCCCTTTTAATATCATGGTGTGTTTGGGGTGCTCTAATTCTTTCTTTAGTTTTAACTTTCTAAAGTTTGACCAAATTTTAAAAAGAGTGTTAATATAAATGTATTGAAAAAATATATTTGATTACAAATCTAAAAAAAAATATTTATTTAACATTATATTGATACTTTTTTTTTATAAGTTTAACCAAATTCTGGTTGAATCGATACGCTAGCATTGCGTACTTTTCGTAGTATTCTAGCAAGTGATAGGCTGTCCTTGCCCGTTGCCACTACCACAAGTCCACAACTCACAAGTGCACCATGCCAATCATGCTTGCGCTGTTGCAAAGAATTCCAACTCGACTTTATGTGCTTACTGTACGTACAAGAAAGCTCGAACAACTCCTAGCCTTCTTTACGTTCAAGTTTCTCATACCTACTGTACTTGTACTTCACCTCTCCAGACTACTGACCACATCTGTATTTCTACACTTTCCTCCCTTGTACTGAAGATTCGTTGGACCTGCTGGCTGCTGCGCTGACAAATCCTTTTTGCTTCTACGCACGTGCCTGCGAGTTCTGCCTCACTTATGCAAACCATTTTTTTAAGCGGGCCTGCCTTACTTGCAAAAGCTTATCTTGGAGGACGGCCGTTGAAAAACATTGCTGTTTGGGGATGAATAATTGGCCTGTGAGATTCATATTTTTTTTTTATCATCAAGGTTCAGCCACTCTAATCTGCATGGTGAGCCGAAACACAGCTCAATTCTATTTGAGTTGTTGGACGTGGATGCTGATGAAGTGATGATGGTTCAGAAAAGTTACATAGTAGTACCTCTTAACCAAACACTTCATTTGTCAGTCAATTGCAGCATCCATAACCCTTAAGCCTCGTTCGTTAGGGGTGAATTGAGCTAGTGGAATCATTCTAGATGGAATTGATTTATTCGGGACGGAGAGATTATCTACACTGCTAGGTGAAAATATGGAAACGACATTCACGCAAAATGTCATCAAAATGCCCAAACTGGCACGAAATCAAATTCATCTTCTACTCGTAGATTACAAGGGCAATTATTGAGTTCCACCATTTCGCCCCGGTGACTGGCAACCGGGCGCAGATACTCTACATTGCTGCCTACAACAACCCTATAAAGTGTCTGCCGCTTGACAAAATCAGCAGCCATTCCTACATTTCTGCCTGCGCTCAACCTAGGATGTCTGTTGCACTTAGCAAAACCATCACTAGTGATTGCTAAATTGTTGCCTACCCCTGCGCAGGGATGTCTCTGGCACCTAACAAATTCATCGAGAATTCCTACATTGCCTACTGCGGGAACAGGCGAATGTCTCTGGCATTTGATGGAATCATCTCTAACTCCTACACCGCGTGTAGCAAATCTACTGGCGCCTTCCACAACGACGAAGTGGAGATCATCAACCACGGCGGCATCCAGCGCTTCACTCTCAAGGGCAAAACCAGCGCCGGTCGTCACCGTGGGTGCCGGCGCCTCGGAGACCTGGGAGCAGTCTCCCCACACTTGGATCCAGCCTTCCTCGAACTCCCAATCCGGCAAGCCCGTGCAGAGGCTCTCCAAAGAGCTGATCCTTTTGAATGCTTGCTCAGAGGTCTCGTCGTCTTCGTCGTCGGACTCCCAGAATGCCGCGTTCAGTGTGCTGTTGGGGGACGCCCAATCATGCTTGGTCGGATCGGCATTGCCATTGCAGGAGGCGGACACGAGGAACGGGTGCTCCAGCAGCTGCGACACGGTGGGCCGGCTGCGGGGGTCTCTTGCCAGGCACACGCGCAAGAAGTCCTTGGCCTGCGCCGGCAGCCACGCGGGCAGCTCCGGGACCTCGTCGGTGTACCCGATCTTGTGAACGGCGGCAAAGATGTCGTCCACGTCGCTCCACGGCGCTCGGCCAGTGGCCATTTCGACGACGGTGCAGGCGAGCGCCCACACGTCGGCCGCCGGCCCCTGCTCCTCCCCGCGCGCCACCTCAGGCGCCATGAACGCCGGGGTCCCGCCGATCGGCCGCGACGGGGACGGGGACTGGTGGACAGACCTCGCGCACCCGAAGTCGGTGAGCCTGGCGCGGCCGTCCCCGCCGATCACCACGTTCCTGGCCTTGACGTCGCCGTGCACCAGCGACCGGCCGTGGAGGTACGCGAGCCCCCGCGCGATGTCGCCCGCGTACGCCTGGACGGCAGGTTGCGTGAGGCGGCCCCCGCTCCGGGCTGCCCTGTCGGCCAGCGACCCACCGGGCGCGAACTCGAGGAACAACTGGTATTCCCCGCCCGCGGCGGCGCGGGAGCCGAGGCAGGGAACAATGTGCGGGGAGCGGAGGTTCTCCAGCACCTGCTCCTCGCGCCGTAGCTGCGCCGCCCCGCCGGCGCCCGCGGCGGACTTGACCGCCAAGAGCTGCCCCGAGGCGTCGTCGGAGGCCAGCCACACGACGGCGCCTGACGCGCCGTGCCCGAGCGTGCGGACTCGCCTGAGCTGCTTCGCCACGGAGGCATCCATGTTTCTCCCGTTGTACTGAATCCGGGAGGACCGGGAATGGAATGACGCGTGAAAGAAAGCTTTGCGTTTGGAGCTGGATGGAGCCCTTCTTGGACCTCGAGTGACAACGCAATGGGGTGGGGGGTGGTCTATTTGTACGAGCCACCCGCGCATGGAACACCTGCGGATGCCGAGAAGAGAGTCCCGGAGTCCCGGGGGAGAAGAAATTAGGATATCGGCGGCGTGCGTCCCGTGCCTGAAAGCCTCCCTCGGCCGGCGGAAGGCGTAACGAGCTTGTAGGCGCCCGCTTCTGGGGGTGTTTTTGCCGCACTTTTCCGGCGTTTCTCCTGTTGCCAATTTTGCTTCTGACGGGTGTTTGCTCGTCAGCCGCCGCAGCCTCAGGGCCCGGGGGCTGGGTGCTAATTCGCGCGCCCCCCTCCCGTTATGGTTAGGGCATCGTGAGCCCAAATGCTCACGTTGTTCACCCTCTCCAGTCTCCATGCCTTTACATTCTTATTATAGTTGAAATTTTTTGAAACAACTCTTTGGACGAATTGGCCTAAACTTAAAATTTAATTAACGAATTTAAAACAGGCGGCCACATTTTTGTCTCGTCCGATATAGGTGACAAAATTATGCTGATACTGAAGACAAGTTTTTTGAATTATATTAATCTTGTTTTATAGTTGTGTTTTTTTTTAATCAAATTATAGGGTGATTGCTGCATGTGAATGCCGCACATAGGTTTTAGGATGATTGCTGCATGTGCATGCCTCACACAGAGCCACCAGGCCACTTATTTTGTAGCTATATTAAGCAGAGAGTGATGCAACACCCGATTGTGATGGGCCAAGAGAAGGTTACATTCATAGTAGTGTAGCTTGGACTACGAATGAATATGTAAATGAGGCAATGATAATCCACGTCAAGATAGAGATTATTTGTCAAAGTTAAACTATTTTAAGCTTTACTAAATTCATATACAATGTTATCAATTAGTATATTTGTACATAAATTTTATCAAATTTAAAAATAATTTACCACATGCGTTTACTTACCTAGTGGAACCAAAACCATCATATAATGCTGTGCACATGCGAGCCGAAAGATTAGCTTAATGTATGAACTTTAGAAACTTTTTAGTGCTCATGCCGCTTCTGTAACCTGGATAGTGATCCCACCATCAGTATATGCATTTTGCTGCCAACGTGAGGAGGGTGGCGGCGAGGATCCTCTGCTCTCATTGTGCATTCTTCTCTCTAGTCGTGCAACATGCTTGCCACGTCATGACATTTTTGGCTATCGTAGGTGTGTGGCAAAGGTGGCGCGACTACTCGATCCAACCGTGCATGTCGTGGCAGTAATTGGGTTGTCCGTCGTGAGTTCGTTTCCGTGGCAGTAATTGGGTTGTCCAATGTGGGCCGGTGTGTAGGACTTCAGTGGTTTAAGCACACAAACACACATGAAAATTATCTTGGTTCAGGTGTCTATGCCATATGTCCAACAATGGTGTTCTTCGCGTTTAGAATGCTCATTCAGTTCTTACAATCAAGAGGTCGATGGGGAGAACGAGATGTAGGGGGTTTATAGGTTTCATGGCTCGAGTGAGGAATATATGTCTATCGAGAGTTGCCTCTTGGTTATGCTAGAGTTTGATCACCTCTACAAGAGCCCATGCCCTGCATTATACTCAAGGGCAATGCAAGTACAAAATTTACATGGTCGTGGGGATTTTCCAAGGCTTTGGTCTTCTTTTGGTGGTGGTGTGGTCTTCCTTTGGTGGTGGTGTGCATCCTCTTTTCTCTTGTACCTGGGGGGCCAATAACGTTCCAACTACCTATGACATCTTCTGTCATTGCCTAGAACTGATCATTAGATATTATCTATTTTTGTTGTACCTTATTTGGGTTTGCCTTCACGTAGATTCCTTCGCACGTCATGTTTTATTCTCCTACATGTTGGGAGGATGTCGTGTAGGCCCGCAGTCCTCCGTCTTTGGAGCATGCATGGGACGGGGGGGGGGTGTGCGGTAGGTCCCCTAGGTGGGCTCGACACTTTGCCCCTTCATCCACCTTTTAGGCTCTAGATGCCCGGTAAGTTTCGGGGGCCGTATTAATTCCCGGCATTTGGGGCGGAGCTCAGCCCTAGCCAAGGCAAGTCTTTGTCGTGACGGATGCTTGCTTGGTCCCTATGTTGTGAAGGAGCTTTCTTAGCCTGACCAAGCCCTGAGGCCCTTGGGTGAAGGTGGCCTGAATGGGGACTTAGCGTCTTCTCATCTGCTGGCCACTGTGGGCTCCTCTACAATGGACCTGCAGAGGTCCACCTAGCCATTTGCTAATGGTCTAGAGTGTGTGCGAGAGTGTACACGACAGTAGCAGCTATCTCGTGCTTGGTAGAGGCCGCTATGTTGTGAAGGAGCTTTCATAGCTTGGCCAAGGTGCACTGTCTCCGGCTAATTTGGGGAATTGAAGGGGGTGGAGGGGGTGTTATTCAAACGGAACCTATGGATTGCTGTGATTTCAGTGTTAGAAGGACAAGCTACTGGAAAGGAAATTGAGAAAGAATTTATGGATTTGGTTGGGTCAAGCTCTTGGAAGTGGATAGCCAGGAAAGTCAGTGACAATAGATATGTGATGAAATTCCCAAATGCTCAGAAAGTCAGGGAGCTGAGCTTCTTCCCTGCCCTAACAATGAGGAATGCAAAAGCTCAGATTAAGATCACTGCTTGGTCTCCTAATTTGGGTGCTAAAGGTCAATTACAGATGGCCTGGTTCAGGGTTTTTGACATTCCCACAGATCAGAGATCCATCAGAACTTGTGCTAAGGTTGGGGGTCTTGTGGGTAGGTGATGGAAGTTGATGAGAGAACTAGGCTGAAGGGAGAATTTGTGAGGATCAAAATTGCTTGTAGAGATCTGAATAGAGTGCCCAGAGTTGCTGAAGGGAACCTTGGTATTTATATCCATGATTTCATCTTTGAAAGAGAGGAAATTGAAGAAGAAGGGGGAAGAATACTCTCCAATGGCATTAGAGTTGAGAATAGAGATCAGCCTAACAAGAAACCAAGAGTTGAAAGACAGGAAAATCTGAGGATTGTATCTCCTGAAGATAACAGAGGTGAGAAGGGAGGAAACAAAGAGACATCTGAGCAAAATGTGAAGAAACAAGCTATCAATAGTCTTACAAGTGGAACTGGAAAGAACAATGGACCTGTGGAAAACAAAGGAAAAGAGAAGATGGATGAAGGAATAAATGCAATTATGGTGGTTGATACCAATGAGAGTAATGAAAAAGTTCACATACCTGATGACTTTCAGGATTCTGAAGTGGAGAGTGAATCTTTGACTGAGAAACTTAGGAAGATTGATGCCTACATTGAAGAAAATCAAAGCTCACAGACCAATACTTCTGAGGTGCAACAGATCAACTGGCAGATGGAAATGGGCAATGACCAGACCACTAATGCTTTGATTCTTGAAAGACAATCTACTTCAATACTAAGCAAAATTCAGCAGAATTTTACTGTTCTGACCAAAGATGTGGGTGTGGAACCTCAGAAGGTGGACAATAGTGTTAATGAGATGGCAGTGGAGAATCTGATAAACTCTCAAGAGAGTGTGGTTACTGATGATGGGAAGAGCGCACCAATCCAATCTGATGCTGTGGTGATAAACGAAGATAAGTCCAAATCTGATGATGGATTCTTCAAGATGGCAGGGCAAGACGTGAAAAGAAGCGAAAGGCTGAAGAAGGATATTCATCTCACTACTCAACAGAAGTGTGAAGAGGCGGCAAAAAAGAGATGTCCTGGAAGGTACTCCCTCCAAAGAAATCTCATATATTACTACATCTAAACCCCTCCAAACAATAGCAAAAAAATAGGATTATGATTCAGGCTAATGATTCTGTTACTCTTAATTTGATCAATGATATTAACATTGCTAAAGAATCTTTAATTGCAAAACATAGAAATATGTCTGTGCTAGAAGTTGAGAAGGATTCTGTTGAATTTGATCCTAATATGATGGAAAACATGATTGATTCTGATGAAAATGATTCTGATTTGGAGAAAATGTTGGCTCAAAAATCAAAAGAGCAAAAAAAAGGGGAAAAGGTTAAATTTTTCCCCAATGGGGAAAAAGCAAGACCAGGAAGATCTTAGCTTGCATTCTCGGGGACCGAAGGAAACAAAATTTTTTGGACCTGGGAAAAAAGGAAAAAACAAAGAAAGAAAAAATGATATCCGGCCTAATATGGAACTGTGGAGGCCTCAAGAAAAAGGGGGTATCTACCTTTCTGAAAAGTCTTATTACTGAATACAGATTTCACTTTATTGGTCTTCAAGAAACTATGATTGCTGACTGTAGTGATACTCTTTTGAGGAAATTTGATTATAATCAGGATTATTTGTGGAAATGGAATCCATCCGGGGGAAATGGGGGAATCTTAGTTGGTATTAATGTCTATAGATTTGATATTGGATCCTTCAAAAAGGGGAGATTACATGCTACAAATGAATCTGTGGGACAAAGAATTAAGAATGAAGTGGAATTTACTTATAGTTTATGGGGCTGCCCAAGAGGAAAATAAATGCAGTTTTTTAACTGAACTGTCTCATTTCGTGCTTTTAAATTTCAGACCCCATTGTGATTGGTGGTGATTTTAATATCATAAGATATTCTAATGAAAAGAACAATGATTCCTCGTGTGCACAGACATATACTCTGTTATTTAATTCTCTAATTCATTTTTATGAATTAAGGGAATTAACTATGTGTGGAGGTAAAATATACCTGGTCAAACAATCAAAAAAAATTCAACAATAGAAAAACTGGATAGAATCCTAGTGACAAAAGATTGGGAAGATGTTTTCCCCAGAACCTCTGTCAAAAGACTGCCAAGAGATGTGTCTGATCACAATCCCCCTAATACTCACTACTGAGAATAATGGTTATCTACCATTTATTCAATTTAGATTTGATCCGGCTTGGCTCAAAAACCCCGAATTTTACCAGCTTGTTGAGAAAATATGGAACAAACCCTGCAGAGCAAAGAGTGCAATCGGACAGATTCAAAGAAAAGTTGAAACCGATGAAACAATATTTTAAAGGGTGGGGCTTCAAGTTACTGAGGGGAGAATTGAGAAAGCAAAGAAAAGATCTCCAGAGTGAACTATCGGTCCTAGAAGAGATTGAGGAGTTATAGGGCTTATCTATAAGCCAGTTTGAAAGAAAAATTTGGTTGGTATGTGAAAATTTAAAAAATCTAGAGCAGGAAGAACTATACTGGGCACAAAGAAGTCATACAGATTGGTTATTGAAGGGGGATAATAATACATCATATTTTCATAAGATTGCAAATGGTAGAAGAAGAAAAAGTAGTATAATAACTCTTGAAAATGATGGAAACATAATAGAGGGGGATGCTAATCTTCCGAATCATGCAACTGAATACTACATCGAGTTATTTGGCCCCTTCGGAGAGACATCAAATTCAAATGGAACTCGATTTTCGGGATAACATCCCACACATATCCGAGGAGGATAACAGTAAATATATGTATGATGTTTCATGAAGAAGAAGTTAAAAAGGCACTAGATCAAATGGAAATTAACAAAGCTGCTTGGACCTCGATAAAATACCTATTGAATTCTACCGAAGTGCCGAAAATTGTCAAGGGAGATGTGATGGAATTTTTGATGACTTTTACCACCATAAAGTTGATATCAAGTAGAGTTAACTATGGCATTATTACCCTTTTGCCAAAAATTAGGAAGCCAGTAAAATCCAGCAATATAGACCTATATGTCTCTTGAACTGTCTTTACAAATTAGTTACAAAAACCTTGACTATCGATTGGAAAGTATTCTTTGAGAAATTAATACATTCAACTCATCGCCTTCATGAAAGGGGGAACATTATGTGTCGCATCATGTGCTTACATGAGATCCTACATGAGACCAAAAGAAAGAAAGAGGTTGGTATTATCCTAAAACTTGACTTTGAGAAAGCATATGATAAGGTGAATTGGGAGCTCCTCTTTTCTTGTTTTGAAAAGAGGGGTTTTGAGTCAAAATGGTGTACCTGGATCAAACAAGTTATGTCAGGAGGGACTGTAAGTATCAAAGTCAATGATAAAATTGGTCCTTATATCAAAAGCCATAAAGGGGTTCGACAAGGAGATCCTCTATCACCAATTTTGTTCAATTTCATAGCTGACTGCCTAACAAGAATGATTATGAAGGCCCAATCTAATGGTTTAATCACTGGTTTGATCAGTCATATCATACCTAGAGGAGTGGCTGTCCTTCAATATGCAGACGATACCATTCTTTTACTGAAAAATGACATTGAAGGGGCTACAAATATGAAAATTCTGTTAAGCATGTATGAACTTATTGCAGGCTTGAAAATCAATTTTCACAAAAGTGAAGTGTTCATGATAAATGATGAGGAACAGTGGGGGCCTATCATGGCCGAACTGTTTAACCGTCAACGGAACTATGCCTTTTAAATATTTAGGGGTCCCCTGTTAGCCCTAACAGATTAAGAGTCAGTGATTGGACACCAATAGTGGAAAAAGGTAGTAAAAAGCTTGACATATGGAAGGGAGGCACTATGTCTATTGCTGGGAGAACAACTCTAATTGAGACAAGTCTGAATAATGCACCTATCTACCACATGTCTGTCTATCTGTTGCCAAAAACCATTATCAAAGAGATGGACAAGAATAGAAGAAAATTCTTTTGGCAAGGGGGAAGCACTAAACAGAAATATCATTTGATCAAGTGGGAAACTATTTGTAAGAGTAAGAAAAAAGGTGGGCTGGGTATCAAGAATCTCAGGAAAATTAATATCAGTTTGTTGGGCAAATGGTGGTGGAAATTAGAAAATGAAGAAGGTTTATGGCAAGATATTATTAGATTCAAATACCTAAGAAAGAAGAACATTCACAATGTTGAGCATAGGCTGAATGATTATGCTATATGGGCTGATCTGTTAAAAATTAAAGATCTATATTTAAAGAACAGAGTGGTTATAACGAAAAGCGGGATTAATACAAGGTTCTGGCTAGATCCTTGGCTGTATGGTGAATCTATATCTCAACTTTACCCCATTCTATTTGAATTAAGTCAAAATACAGAGATTTCAGTTAAACAAGCAATAACCTCCAAGGATATGTCTTTTAGGAGATGGCTTTACCCCTGAATTACGACAGGGAAGGGAAAAAAAATTTGGAGTGATGTGCTTAACTTTGATCTTCGAGTTGAAAAGGACCTAATAAAATGGAAAGGAGGCAAGAATCAGATGTATATTGTGAAAGCTATGTATGAAAGTCTCACCATTTCTGAGAGCGGGGAATATCATAAAAACATTTGGAAAGCAAGAATTCCAGCTAAAATTAAAATTTTCATGTGGCTGGTTATTAATGATGCTATTCTCACCAAAGACAATCTTAGAGCATCTCCAAGAGTGTCCCATATTTTCATCCCTAAATCATGATATTTGCCAACTCCCAAAATAAGTATAGGGGGAAAAAAAAGAGACCATCTCCAACAGTACCTTATAAATAACTTGCATAAAATTAAAATTAGGTCCCACATTAATTTTTTTAATTGGTCTTTTCCTTTTTCCCGTGATTTGGCATGGACGCGCCGACGCCACCGACTTCCAGGCCGCCCGCTGCCTTCTCCCAGCCACCGCTGTAACCTCCAGGCCGGCGAGTGTAGAAATTGGCTACTGCAGAAGTGCTCACGGGATTCAGCCTCAACTAGCATGTGCTCCTATCTTGCAAGCTTTTGACTACAGCATGCACCTCCGTCCACAAGGGAGGCGGCGCGAAGGGGCACATGATGGGCGAGCCGAGCCGCGAATGGTGCACCGGCGTCCGCCCACGCTCCCTTTCGCCGCCGCCGTGCTCGCAGAAGAAGGTCGTGTCGCCGCGGGCCACCATGACGCCGCGCGGGGGACAAGTCCCACGCGAGCCCGCTGCCGGTGATGCGCTGGCCCTCGCGGCTCACGCGGAGGCAACCCACTGGGCTCCTTCTCCGAGAAGGGAATGGGCAGGTCCGGCAGCGATTTAAGATCGTACATACCCTCTGAGACGGAACTTGGGCAATGGCGTGAACGGAATTTGCCGCGGGGAAAGAGAGACGGCGCGCTGGGAAGCCCAGATGCGCTGAGAGACTACGATGCGCCGCGATATTTACGCCACGCCGAGGGAGTGGATTTGCCAAGTTGCGAAAAAATGGGAAAGAGATATGGGGTACTGTTGGAGATGACTTTTTCTCTTTTTTCTTAAAAAAAACATAGATGGAGAAGAGATTTGGTATACTGTTGGAGATGCTCTTATTAAGAGAAAGTGGAAAGGAGATCCAAACTGTGCCTTTTGCAGTGAAAAAGAATCTATATCACATTTGTTCTTTACATGTCCTGTAGCTAGAGCAGTTTGGTCTGTAATTGCAGTATGTTTTGGTGCATCCGATATTCCTACTTCGATAAACCAATGCTTTGAATGGTGCAACAAGTTGTTCTGCACTGGCAAGAAATTTCATATTTGGGGAATATCTGCCATTTGTTGGGCTCTCTGGAAAGCTTGAAACAAAGCATGCTTTGAAAAAAAATTGATTAAGTCTCCTCTTGAGATTATATGTCATATCTGCGCTCTCTTAAAATACTGGACAGGACTCTTTTCCAAGGAGGACCAGGAGCAACTTGAGGAAGGTGCAAATCGAATGCTTGAAGTCGCCAAGGACATTCTGGCAACTCAAACGGCCAAACAAGTCGAACAGCTTCTCCTCCAGAATGGACATGATGAGGACAGTGGCGAGAAGTGATGCTCCAAGATCAAGTGGAGATTGGGAGCGATCTTTTGACGTTACGTAGTTAAATCTGAAAGTGTCTAGTTCTATCCATAAACTTTTGTATCCCCTTCGGTAACTTCCCTGCTGCTCCTATATGCGCTCTGGAAGCGACCCGAGATGGTCATAGGTCTGGTGCTGTTAAGAAGTTAAGTTCCTCTGGTATACTGTCCCTCCGATCCTTAATAGTCTCTTCTCTCTGTTAAACTCTCGAATGCTTGTATTTCCGTTATGCATTAATGGAAATGAGATCTCTCGCGTGAAAAAAAAAAATTCAAACTGAACTTGGTTGGTGAGTTGCCTTCATCTCATGTCTGAGGTTGCTGCAAATTTTATGCATGTTGGTCTTGCAGTTAGAGATACGGCCTGTCTAGTGGTTTTAATTATCCTATTTGACCTTCAGCCCTAGAAAATCATCTCTCCTCACTTCCAGCATAGAGTCGCTAGCTCTTTTTTTTTTTTCTTCAGGAAAATGAGCGCGGCTTTTTTCCCACGTCGAGTTACCGCATTGGAAGAGACTCGGTATAATCAGATCTTAGTAGTTGTAGTCACTACACATGGCCACATGGGGTTGAAAACGTGCAACTATCTTGTGTAAACGACAGTACTAGCCTACTAGGAGAGAGGTCAGCACACGTGCAGTCGTGCCGATATGCGATCACACGATAGACCTAGCAAACCTGCTAGACAGCTAAAGTCGGTCATAGTAGCAAATTACTCCAGCGATGACGTCAGTCTCGCGCTTTCTCTCTAATGCAAAGACAACAACAGCAAAAGCCCTGCGAGTTGCCAAATCGAGCGGTGACCGCAGGAACAAGCGTGGACGTTTCGTTTCGCCCCCTTCCTCGTTAGCAGTCGGCAGACGACGCACGCAGACGCAGGTGAGTCCTGGCCCCGGCGGCCCTCTCCCGGCGACTTGGCGGCGCTCCGGTCTCACTTGGCCTGGCCGTTGGAATTTCCAACAGACTGGATCCTGCGGGTCCTTCCAAGAGGTCAACCGGCTGGGCTGATCCATCCAAAAGGTTCATGCACACAGCACACGCCCTTTGGCGATCTCATCTCCCCCAACCTTTTCCTTTTCTCTGTGAAAGTTCGACGCACGTGTCCTTTTCAGCAAGCGCGTTTCTGCACTGCAAGCGGTTGCTTGGCGGCCCTCATGTGATGGGGACGTCCAGGCGCGATTAGCGTTGGATAACGATCGGCAAAGCTTGGGACAAGAATAAATATCATCGATCAGTCAGTTACTATTTTCTGATTCTACGATAGCTCTGTTGCTTAAGATTTTTTTTTTTTTCAGATACTTGGGACTTCCAAGTCGCCTTCTTCTTTCTTTACATATATATAGCCACTTGCTTGTGTTGAAGAGCTAGACTGAACTTCTTCCTTCTGTGCTATAAAACCATTTGCCTGCTGGACGAGGCAAATTTGTATCTTTGACCTGAATGGATAGTATGTCTATGAAATGTTTGGTAGTAAAACGAAGGGCAATGACAACTAAACTACTACTGCCAGGTCTGTTAATAAGCTTTGTGTTTGTGCTCTGTATATGCTACCTGAAAAGATGAATCAAGAATCCAGCAGATATCAGACAGAGTTATAATCTGCTCTGTATATGAAAAGATGAAACAAGAACACAGGTTTGGATTTCTTTTTGGAAAAAGTCTACTTGACCCCCTGACGTATTGGCCTGTGTCTAACCTACCCTCTGAAGTATAAAATCAGGTATTAAACACATTAAAGTTTGTAAAACCGGTCAATTTACCCCCTGGGGCGGTTTTGCTAGACGGTTTTACTGACGTGGAGGCGGTTTTGCTCACTGTAGCGCCGAGGTGGACTCTGATGCTGACGTGGACGAGGAAAAAGTCTACATCACCCCCTCAACTATGGGAGGTGGACCACTTAACCCCATAAACTATGAAACAGTCTATTCGACCCCCTCGAACTTTTCAAAACCGGTCAAATTACACCTGAAAGCGGTTTTTGAGCGGGGTTTGCTACAGTAACACAATTTTGTCTTTTTTTTTTAATTTATTTGCTGAATCTTTGAAAAATCATAGTAAATCACAGAAAAATCATAAAATAGAAAATCAATTTTGTTAGACTCCATATGAGTAGATCTACACAGTAAACATATAATATAGTATGCGTTAGTTCAAAGTTTTTTGCCGTAACTTTAGATCTATCCTTTTCTATAATTAATTAGAATAATTCATAGCCGCTAGATTTCTAAGGTCCAATTGTACTGAAATTTTTATTGTGGCCTAATTATTCTATGTGTGAACCATAGTAAAAATTTTATACTCATTGAATCATGTATAACTTAGTTATAAATTTATTTATATTTAACAAGCATGAAATTTTATTTTAATTTATGCTTAGGTTCATGCTATAGAAAAGGATAGATCTTAAGTTACGGCAAAAACTCGTACTAACGCATACTATAATATATGTTTACTGTGTAGATCTACTAATATGGAGTCCAACAAAATTAGATTTTCTATTTTATGATTTTTTTCGTGATTTACTATGATTTTTCAAAAATTCAGCCGAAATAAATAAAAAAAAAAGATAAAACTTTGTTACTGTAGCAAACCCCGTTCAAAACCGTTTCAAGGTGTAATTTGACCGGTTTTGAAAAGTTCAGGAGGTGGAATAGACTGTTTCATAGTTTAGAAGGTTAAGTGGTCCACCTCACATAGTTGAGGGGTGATGTAGACTTTTTCCTCGTCCACGTCAGCATCAGAGTCCACCTCGGCGCTACAGTGAGCAAAACCGCCTCCACGCCAGAAAAAACCGCCTAGCAAAAACCGCCCCAAGGGTAAATTGACCGGTTTTACAAACTTTAATGTGTTTAATACCCCGGTTTTATACTTCGAGAGGGTAGGTTAGACAATGCGCCAATACGTCAGGGGGTTAAGTAGACTTTTTCCTTCCATTTCTTTTTCAGCGTGTCTCCCAGCTCTGGGAATTGGAAACAACGGGTATTTTTAGGACAAATATTTCAGTTTTTGTTAGTTCTAACCCCTCAATTTAGAGCTCTAACACTCGAGATAGGAAATGGGACGGAAGGAGCGGACGGTTGACTGTTGTCTTGCTGTACGTAGTTGAATAGGAAAAGCTACGATAAACAGTCTCAAGTTTCTTACTATTTGCTTTTTCAACACCACGTTGGGCTTGACTTGAGGGAAAACATGCATGTACTTCGCTTGTAGGGGAGAAATAAATCTGCGTACTGAATGCAGCGCCTTGGAACACCTAGCACACGTTTATGTCCATGTGGGTTGTAGACTGTATCTTTCTCTCTCTTTTTCTACAATAAAAATCTTTGACGGCGATTGGGCATGGCTGGTGTCCATTGCTGTGCCATCATGGCCTCGTGGTCATATAAAATACTGCAGCACGATGCAGTCGTATGAAACCACTCACTGGTTTAAAGTATTTAACATGTTATTAACGTTTTGCTACTTTCACTAAATTATACGGACTAGTTCACTTTAGATTTACACGCAGTCAAGATTATCTTATAATTGGAGTGAAGGGAGTGTGTAGCATTTGTGTGCGTTTGTGTTTGCAGCAGGCCAGCAGTGGCATCGGCATCTCGCTAAGTTGAAAAGATTTGAGAATTTGACCTCCTCTGTCGTCTCTATTGGCCCAAGCGGCTGAACATGGGCTTCCCACGCCGTGGCATCTGCATGCATCGGTTTCGTCGATGGCGCGGCCCCCCGGCCCACAGTAGCTAGTTAGTGTGCGGTTGTCAATCGCGGGCCATATTTCCTTAGTTCGGCCCGCTTGTCGCGTGCGGCCCTGCTACATTTTTTTTTTTTTGGAAACGCGAGCCACCCCCCCACACCACAACCACTTTTCACGGGACAAATGCCGCTGGTACATTCGAATTTCTGAAGATCCGTCAGTCCAGTTTGTCTTTCTCGTTCATTATTTTCTTGGAAAATAGTGCAGTCGCAACCGGTTAGCAGCATAGTTATTACTCTAGAAATAGCAACTGAAATATACATACAACAAGATAAAACCAGGTCACGTTCGTGGTAAACTCGACCACAGTACCGCCTGCCGTAGGACTGGTTGCCGGTTGCAGTTTTGTATTCTCTTTCGAACCAAGAAGCTCCTGGAAAAGAAGGGATGTGAGATGGAACGTCTGAATCGAAAGGAGCAGAGGGAGGGCTAAGGAATGCTCAAAAAAAAAAAAAAAAAAAAAAAAATGAGGGACGGCTAAGGAGGGGGCTTTACATAAACACCTGGCGCTGAAATCTGGCAAAAGAACTCTTCCGATTTTTCAAACCGAGGGAATCAAAAGAATCATTGGTTTGGTGGCTTTATTTCTTGGCAGGAAAAGCAACCAGGTAGTAGGGGATTCTGGATAGCCAAAGGCAAAAGATGATCCTTCTGCTCCAGTTTTCAACTCGTAGTATGTAGCGTTTATTAAGTGTGGCAGAAGAAGAGAATCGAACCGTGTTTTTTCAAAATTTCACCCCCCTGCCATGGCATTCCTGCCTTCACCGCCAGGATTAGCTGCCTTCCGTCCACACGTACGTGGAATGTTCTTGTTCAGAACTAGAGGCCGTGTATTTCTGTCACCCAATCCGACCGTCGATTTTGTGATCTGTGGACGACAGACGAACAAAGAGACCGCCAGATGCATCTTCATCGTTCTGCTAATAGCACTTGGCATCTCCGAGACGTGTGTCCCAACGTCTCCCAAACATTCACGGATTCCATGGCCAAAGCCAAAGCCAATGCCAACCGAACTGGAAAGGATCGATGCATGCCTGGGGTCTGGGAGGAAAAGGCTGTACCTGTCCAGGCTCCAGCACATCGGCGCCATATATCCCAAGTTCCAAGCTTCCAGACGAACAGAGAGAGGATCTCTGACGACGACCGATAAGTAAGCTGCACGTCGAGCAGAAAGAGCTTCCTGCCTTGAGCATCACGTTTGTCACAGGTATCACGAAATCTCCACAAATAGTAATTCCAAGCGGCGGGCCGGCTGGCCGGCTAGCTGTTCTGTTCATGCAGTGCAGCCAACGGAAGCAAGGAACAGAGCTTTAAGCTTGGCCAGATAGCTACCCTGTCTCATACTCATACTACTACTTGGTAAGAAAAAAAAGAGAGTTATTTAATTTGCATCGTTCTTCTTCATCTGCGGTGCTCGTGTCATGTGTGTGTGTATATATATATATATATGGGGTGCTCCCCTGCAAGCTACCTCAAGCCCCCAGCAGAAACAGAAGGTAGAGGCAGCGTAGAGCGAGTTAGCTAGGACAAGGAGCGATCGAGCTCAATACGTTTTCAGTCGTCGTCGAGGTCGTGGTCAGCTAGCTGTTAGGAAGGATCCATGGCGAACGCGGGCATGAAGCCGGTGGCAGGCCTCCTCCTGGTGCTCAACTTCTGCATGTACGTCATCGTGGCGTCGGTGGGCGGCTGGGCCATCAACCACGCCATCAACTACGGCTTCTTCATCGGTAATTAATGACACTGGCTGTTCATGCATGTCGATCGATGGCGTTTAAATGCCTCGATCATCAGCTGATTGACAGATGCATACCTGCTGCTGCATACATATGATCGATGCAGGCGCCGGCCTGGAGCTCCCGGCTCACTTCTCCCCGATCTACTTCCCCATCGGGAACGCGGCCACCGGGTTCTTCGTCATCTTCGCCGTCATCGCCGGGGTCGTCGGCGCGGCCTCGGCGCTCGCCGGGTTCAACCACGTCCGCGCCTGGAGCGCCGAGAGCCTGCCCGCCCGCGGCCTCCGCCGGGTTCATTGCCTGGACGCTCACCCTGCTCGCCATGGGGTACGTGCAGTGTGTGTTGTTGGTCCCGCGTGTCCCGTGTGTGTTGTTGGTCCATATATATTCTGCTTGTTCTTGATTGATCGGTTTCCTGACTGGGCAATTCGGTTGTTGGTTTCAGACTGGCGGTGAAGGAGATTGAACTGCACGGCAGGAATGCCAGACTGGTAAGATCGATCGATGCATGGCCAATTACACTTTCCATTCTATTGATTCATTACTGCTAGCAGATCTTCAATGAAATAGATCCGCAAGACGCTGACATGTGCAGGCCGGGTTAATTAACGAACTTTGCATATGATGGCTGTTACTAGTAACAGTAACTGTTTGAGTTGGTTATATATGGCCTTCAGCTGACGATGATCTCTTCACTTGTGCAGATATGCATGGAGTCCTTCACCATCATCCTGTCAGCGACGCAGCTCTTCTACCTGCTCGCCATACACGGCGGCATGAGATAAGATCATCACCATCATTGGCTGGAGCCAGAGACTGAAGAATGAAGATTTATCGAATTGATCGATGGAGTTGGCGTGCATTGGTTTCACGGGACAGCGTGTATGGCTTCTTCGTCGCTTAATTTGTCGTTGTGTGTTTCTTCCAGGATGGAGATCAGGCAGTACGTATATGTGTATCTGTTCGTGTATGTGTGTGTGTGTTGATTCCGTACGCCATTGTGCTGGGGGCCCGCTGGTTTAATTTAGTTGTATCTCGATTGTGCGTGCGTGCCGATTGGTTCCGTCATTCGGTGTGATTCATTGATTTGTTTCGGAGATTGTGAGTACATGTCATGATGATGTGGTGATTACTTGCTTTGCTTCCGGTGTGCAGATAGTATCAACGTGAGCATCACTCTCCCTCTGACCCTGATTCGATTCTCCTTCGCCTTTAGCACGACAGAGTTCATTTTTTAAATTCGAAATTGGAACCACCAAAAAGGCCCAACCCAACGAAAGGACCATCTCAACTATTGGCCCAGGCTTTACACCCAGCATGGGCCTTCTAGGGCCCATAGTTGATACAATATACCGGGTCCTGTGATTAATGTTTGCGATGTAGTAAGAGGATTTGTCTTGGTTTGCATCCTCTGTCTTAGAGACCATATGAGATTCAATTAATTCTAAGCAAAAGAACAAAGAAGTAGAGCATGAATTTAGGAAAAAAAATGTGAAATTGGATTCATATTTTTGTGAGATAAAACAAATGTATGAATTTTCTAATATTAAAATCAAATATTACTAGTTTAAATTCATGTTTATTCTACAAAAGTATTTGGATATTTTTTGGAAAATTATTTTTACCTTTTCTGTAAAATCTAATTGAGCTTAACCATGATGTGGTGCCACCGTGTCAGTCAAAACCATTCATGAGGTAAAATCGGACAAATTCAAGAGTAAGGGTAGTCTAGAAATCCAATTTTCTAATTGATGGAGGCAAAATCGAACTCACACAATAGTTAAGAGAGGTTAGATAGACTTTTCCATTCCCTTTAAGAACGATACTTTGTGCACAACGTTAAAGTGCATATATAACATATGTCATTTTTCAAATTGTTATTGTAGCCTGCAATGGGGCACACTTGCTTGTTCCATGTTTATCTAGACGATTTGTGGCCTATAAATTTATTTAATTAATACATATTAGAATCAAACTCTACATTATTATTGGCTTTACATTGTTGATTTTAAGATGAAGGGAAAATATATACAAAATATATGGATAATAAATACAGTGCAAGCACTCACTACTCAAAAGGAAATGATAGAATCTAGTCTTTCTCTTTCTTTTTTATTTTACTTACTTGCATTTAGTAAAAATGGTATGTCGTGCACACATTGAAGTGTACTCACTCTGTCCCTAAATAACTATCATTTTTGTTTTTCATGCCATAAGTTTGACTAAATTTGTAAAAAAAATATGTAGGACATTTGTATCTTCAAATAAATTTATTATAAAAATATATTCAACAATCTAATGATATTAATTGTGTGGCAAAAATATTTATATTTTTAATATAAAATTAGTCAAAGTTATTTTCTAGGAGACAAAAAAAACAGTTATTTAGGGATAGAGGAAGTAGATAATTCTTGCAAACCTTGTGGGCCTTGCTAATAAGGCTATTCCGAGTATATTGTAAGATACCTGTCATAATAATTACGCAACTCACCCAGTGCATACTGCCAAATATCATGGTGTTTTTCTTAAAAGTCTAAACCACTGATTATTCTATATGTCCTATTTATAACATCAGGCCCAAGAACTGTACATGGTTTTCTAACCTTAAAAATTGTGGCAAGGTGTACTGCCTCCACAACGATACTCGATACTATTTTTATATCTCTATTTTATTAATTTCATTTATGCTACAACAGCGAAAATTCCTATAACATCTAATTGATGATTTTACTATCCACATGAATGATACTATTTTTTACTACCCACTGGGTTAGCCTAACTGCATCCCAACAAGCAGTAGTGGAACATCTTCAGCGTCATCAAAGAACACACAGTATTAGTAAAGAGCCTGTGAACTTGTTTCCCAGCAAAGAAAAGAACAAATTGCCATTCTCCTTTTCGTATATAATACATAATCTTGCCTCATCAGCTCATCTTGATAGGCCTGATCCTTTGTGCTAGGCTGCTTTCGATCTCGCTTTGGCACAGTGTGTCACCAGAAAAGATCTTACGCACAATTATTAAATCCAACAGTTATGTTTTTTTATAAAATAATAATGGAGTCTTATGATGCGCCACAAAATGAAGACTTCTAGGTTCATGAATGAAATTCTTTCACGTCGTGTTCATGCCTATTTCTGTAGGTCGGTCTGATCCGTTCCATGATGGCGCAGCAGGTGCAACATGGCACGGTGGCTGTTGAGCACGGCACCACTTCTAGGCGCATCTCGAACGTTTTGTAAAGTATTTTTTAAAACTATTTCTAGACACAAATTAATTGCGCGCAGTGCGTTCAATTCCATGCTGGGAGTACATCGTGTTGATCTGAAATTGACTTGTTGACTACTGGGAGCAAAGCATTTTTTAGAGTGCTGCCATGTGCCATCGGTTTGAATATTGTTTTTTTTTTTTACTCCGGAGCAAATTCAAACGGCACCTGGACACTGAGCATCTAAGCCTACTGCATGTATTATTATATAATACTGTGGATCGCTAGATCTTGAGACGTGACAAATCGGAATCCAAAATTTGAAACCAAAGGAATCTTTAAACTCAGATCATAAGCGGAATCTTTATACTCAGATCGATCATGGGCGTATACGGACGTAAAATAATGTCCGGTATGAACACTAGGACCTTTTTAATTATTATTTCAGAAGTCAGGCAGATCGAACAGCTTGTGTATCTCTCACGGAGCATAATAATCGTTTCAACGCTATATGCAGTAGAAAAGCGCCAGGCATGTGGGGAATTTACAGCAAAAACAGCATGTTATGGAGCTGTGAGCTGTCTCAAGAATGATTTGACAAGCAATTTATTCATGGACGGCTGGGAAATTAAAAGGGTCATGGAAAAACCGGAACAGCTTACTACTACTCCATCAGACAGGCAGACAGCCAGTATAATCCTTCCAAGACGACGCCCTCATGCCACTGTGCGCTGACAGCGGAGTGTCTGGATCCAGTTCGTCCGTGGACGGCACATCGTTGCGTAGTCTCCCCAGTGTGGGCCACGATGAATATGACGCGTGGAGTATGGCAGAGAGACCTGCACAGCAATGCACAAAGGCCAACACCTTCAGTCTCAACGCATAGTTGTCCGGTAATAACTTCCGGTGTATATAATAAAAAAGCACAACAAAATACAGATGCCTATGTAAAGTTTGAGCTTAACAACAGAGGAGAGAGAGATAGAGAAATCAACACTTGGTTATGTTTAGGTCAGTCTCAATAGAAATTTTATGACTCGGTTTTGAACACTGTCATACGCTAGAAACAACGTTGTAGAGTTTTATCATTAAAAAGTTTATCTAGTCCCATGAAGTTCATCTCATCTCTCTTCCTAAGGCTATCCGCACTCATCGTCCTCTATTTCTCTCCTCTATATTTGCCTAGTCGTCAAAGATTCTTTGTTCTATATCCAATTCTTCCGCATCCATCCATCCTCTATATCATACTCTATTCACTATGGGGTCCACTTGTCACTTTATCTAAATATATTCATGTGAGATCTAGTTTTGAAGGATTAATTGCAACAAATTAAATGGTGCAATCAAAATTTAATTTGGATTTGTGGTTTGTAAGTTATAACATTATTTATGACTTGAAAAGTGGGACCATTGTATTCTCTCACCTGGCCGGTCTCTCTCTCCCTAGTCTCTCTGTGCGTGCGCAGACAGGGTACCTCCTGGAAGCAAGCCTGGAATCGTTAAATTTGGAGAATGGCCACCGGTTCCGGATGACTTAGCGTTTGGCGCTGCGGCACTTTTTTCCTGTAAAAATCTCTTCCAGGGTCAAATATAGGTAACAGTGCAGTTAGTCTAATACAATGGCATTGTTATCATATTTAACAATCATGAAACTCTATGAATCTTCCATTAAAATTGGCTTTAGTAACATGTTAATATGTAGCCCTCTAGTTCACTTTAAAACACCCACCAACGAAAAGAACACAGGGGCATGATCTCAAATGGATTCCAACTCAAGGGGCACATTCTGTGTTCACAAAACTAGTGTTGCCCCACGCCACGTTCGCAATTCGCATTTGTGGATTCCCTTGAGATTCATGGTAGCAGGAAAGTGCAGATCTCAATAACAGATTGAATGGGTAGATAAGAAACACAAGTATCTTAAAAAATAATTTTGGGAGTAGTAAATATGAAATTTTCTACGTTTAAGTGCCTAAAATATAGTATGTTTTTAGGGAAAGATTTTACCGTTAGTTCATGAGCATGTAAGACTGAGATTCAGCTCGATTAAGAAAAAAATCAAGGCAGGAGAGGATACGGACCATTATGAAAAGTGAATAAATCTATTTTGTTTTGTTAATCAATCTATTTTAAGATATATTTGTTACTGATCGGCGACGTGTTCGGGCACGATACAAGGGCAGGCATGACTGGACCGGAATCTCGAGAAAGAAGACGTGAAAACAGAGAACCAAAGTTTCAAGGGCGGTTCCATCCCTTCAATCACTGAAACTCTGTCCCGTCCCAACCAAACACAACCCAGGAAAATGGGAAAACATTATGGGCTCAGCGTCACAAATTCAATTCAAGGGGAAGCCGAGGTGCGAGTCGACACGGCCGGCGGGGGCGCGCAGGGGGTCTCTTGTCCGGTTTCCGCTCCGCATCCCACAAGCATAAGACTATCCGCACTGCGTCCGTCATCCCTCGTCCGGAGAGCGCCGCGTCATCGGATACGTAAAACGGCTGCAGCGGCGTCCGGGAAAGGGCGTGGCGTCCGAATCGCGACCCACACGCCAAGTCTGGCGGGGGTAGCGTCGGGGCGGGGCTGCGCGGCGTGCTGGCCCCCCGCGGCGGCGTCGTCCTCCGCTCATGGGCGGGAGGGAGGAGAGAGAGAGGAGAGGGGCGGGGCGCGCCGGCTTCGCGGCCATGGCCGCCGCAAGGCCGTGACGAGCCCCACGAGACGCACCGAGGAGGGAGGGAGGGGTGGTACGAAGGCGGGAAGAGAAGGGAGCTGGGCGAGGCGGCCGCCGCCGGGCCTCGCGCCGCCGAAGCGGGCCAGGCCGCCTTCGCCGGGGCAAGGCTGGGCGCGCCTGTCGTCGAGCTCCTCAGCCGCGGGCGCGAGGACGAAGCCGGGACGTGGGCGCTCCGCCGAGCCATGGCCGGGAAAGCTCCGCCGGGGAAGCAGCGCCGCGAGCTCCAGCCGGAAGCAGCGCCCTGCGGGCCGCCGGGAGCAGCGCCGGGAGCTCCGCCGGGGCCGCGGGCCGGGAGCTCCGCGCGGGAAGCTTCCGCCGCGGCCGCCGGAGCAGCCGGGAGCTCCGCCGGAGCAGCGACCGGGAGCTCAGCTGGAAGCAGCCGGGAGCTCACGCCGGGAGCAGCAGCGTCGAGCACCGCGTCGCTATGTCGCCGCCCGCGTCAAGCGTCCATGTCCCCATGAGGCTTGGCCGTCGCGCGAAGCGGCGGCGAAGTAGCGGCGCCGCCGCGCGCTAGCGTGGCGATCTGGCGCCGGTGGTGGCCGGGGCGCCGCCGGTAAGGGGGAGATCGGGGCGCCGGTGTGGTGGGCGCGGCCATGGCCGGGGGAGACAGGGCGCGAGAGCCAGGGCCGGGCGGATGGCCGAGGAAAGACGGAGGGTGTGCGGTGATTAAAAAAAGAAAATAAATGTGGGTCCCACCGATAGAGTAGAGATATAAAGGATGAATGAGTGCGGCGGAACGCGATATAAAGGAGAGAATCTCAGTGACCAGGACGGAATATTCTCTTTGGAGGATGGATTTAGAGGATGACGAGTACGGATAGCCTAAACACGGCGCATGCACGGAATTGCTAGGGAGACCCGAGTTAATGCGTTACTAGGTTGTCTCTTTGTGCTCAGACGCGTAGACGTGGCTGGTTCTCTTCTTTTTCTTTCCTCAATCAAGACGTGGCTTTGAGAGTAGCCAGCTAAGCTACAGTAGTTAAATCCAGGTTATAATTCGTGTTGTACTACGTTGTTCCCTTCGAGTGAATTCCAGCATGTACTTTCTTGTTTCATCACAAGCTGGACACTATCTGTGTGTTTCTCATAATCACTCTGTTCACTTGTTTTATAAGTTGGATTTATCGGTCGTTGAAACATTATTTTTCTCTTACACCAAATCGGCCGACTTATCTTATCAGCAGACTTATGTCACCAGCCGAACACCCCAAATGTTAGAACCAACGACACGGCTCCCCCCTTCCTCCAACCCCACACACAAAATGAACTATTATTATTATTATGAATAATAAGGTCAAGAGGTCACCTCAACCCCGTTACAGTAAGCTTGGAGGAACCTTTTAGCTCCGTGTACTATCTCCGTCCTTGGAAAGAATAAAGATATAGCTATAATGTATTTTTTAACTTTTAAAATTGGGATCAAGTTTATAGAAATAATATCAGTACATATAACTAAAATTAAGTATATAACAAAAATTTAATTCATGACGATAAATCTAATAACACTTGTTAGGTACTATAAAAATTGCTACTATTTTTTATCGATTCGATCAAACTCAAACTCAAAATAGTTTGACTCCACAATATACTAAAAGTTACCTTTTTAAGATGGAGAGAGAGAGAGAGAATATTAATTTCTTTTTTTCTTATGTGAGACTGGGACATGTATATTACAACAGCACTACTTTTGTGGTGGCATGGTGCATATTGCATCTCTTGTGGCCGAAAGAAGTCCTAAATAGAAGTATTGTGTGGATTCCACATCCTTCTGAATATATTAGAGGAAAAAACATCATATTTGGCTCAAGAATTTTACTTCATTGACATAATGCATGTCTTAATCATAATATTCAACCAAAGGGAAAAAATACACAGCTTTATATTACTATATTATATTATATAAAATAAAACAAAAATACACATGATCCACCATTGTCGTGGCATAAGGAGTAGTTTGTTTCCTTAGATAAAAAGGAGAGATGGTAACTCTTGTTCCAGATAAAAATGCTAATCCTTGTCTTGGGAACATAGGAGTCTGGGTAAACCTAACAAAATTGAACCGATCCCCCTCCCTCCGGCTCAAAACAAATCGCGGATTCAGGATTCCTCCTCCTCCCTTCCCCCCTCCCCTCCCATCGTCGCTTACCCCTCGCTCCTCCCCCTCTCCGCGCCGCCCCCTCTCGAATCGAAATCCCTATCCGCGATGCCGAAGGGCGCCAAGAAGCGCGCCAAGCTCAAGAAGCAGCAGCAGCAGCAGGGCCACCCCGACGATGCCGGCCACACCAACGCCAGCAACGGCAACGGTAACGGCAGCGATGACAACAACAACAACAACGCCTCGAGCGGCCGCGACGGCGACGGCGGCCACCACCTGCGGATCCCACCCAAAGTTTCCCGCGGTACGAATGGCCCCTGACCCTCCTCCTCTGCCATCTTTATGCCGGAGCAGATCCGCGCGCCGCTTTCGGCACCAGCGGGGCGGGAATCGCCTTTTCGCGCGTGCGGCGAGGGGTGGCATTCGCTGTCGCCGCGGGTTTTCCCCGCCACCATGTTCCCACCGGCCGCCACTTTACGGGCTGTTCGCGCTTTCCTTGCTCCCTTCCTTGCGCCTATATGTTCGATGGATTTCTGATGCTGTGCTTGTGCGTGGGTTGGCCCAGTGGATGCGAGCGAGGACTCCATGGAGAGCTCCGAGGAGATGGTGACGCCCCGGGCCGCCGCGTCGGAGCCGGACGAGGAGGAGAGGAAGGCCGCCGCGGCCGAGGTACCCGTGGAGAGCGCCGTCGAGGCGGACGTCGCCGCTTCTGGGGAGGCCATGGTGGACGCGTTTCCGCCGGAAACCGCTACGCAGGAACGTGAGGGCAAGGTGGATGAGGAAGACGCAGAGGTGGAGGTGCACGCCGTCCTGGCGCAGGAACCGGAGGTGAAGGATGTGTTGGTGGCCGAGGAATCCGTGGTGCAGGAGCCAGTGGCTGATGCACCGGCGGTGGAGGCTTCGGAGGTGACAAAGGAGGTGGCCAAGGTGCATCCGGTGCCTGAATCTGAGCCGAAGGTTGATGAAGTGGTGGTGGTCGAGGAAACGCCTGCCGCACCTGAGGTACAGGAACCAGAGGTGAAGGCTGCCGGTGCTACTGTTGTGTTGAAGGAACCGGAGACGAATAGTGGCAATGTGGTGGTCAAGGACTCTGCTGAGGTGCCACGGTCTCAGGAGGCTGTTGATGTGCATACTACAGAGGTAAATGGTGTATGCGGTTTAGTTCTATTCATCTCCCATGTTTTAAAGCTGTGAGTTCTGATTGATTCGGTTCTATTTCCTGCAGGTGGCGCGCGGACCTGTAGTGGCAGTGGCTGCTTCAGGGCAGCGGGCAACATGGTGGAATTGCTGCGGCCTTTTTGATGCCTTTACTGGTTCAGGGAGATAGATGAAGGTGAGATGGTTCTGTCTGTATCTCATGATCGTGTTTTTTTTTAATAGTACTCTGTTGACTTTGAGTGGCATAATTTTTTATTTCTAATCACACTGTAATTAGTGTCAAAGAAATTGGTATTGGGGGAAATCTGGTTGCTGGTTTTACTGGTTAAGCCTTTGGAATATGAGGTGCATATCTGAGTTCATTGTGCATAGCTTAATTTGTGAGATCATTGCAAGTGTTGTTCAATGTCAGTGTATAAGGTATTATAAATATAATTTAACCTGCAGTTTATAACATCTAAGGAACCTATAAAATTGCAAAGGATGGTGTTTTCTTTTCTGGTACTGAGCAAATGCTTTTTTCAGGGTGAACCTTTGGGCCGTGAGATGCACTTTTGTATCTCTCACACATGGTTTAATAAATGGCTTGTGATATTCTTATCATTACTGTTAGATGTCTTTGTTGAGGGTAGCAGCTAAAATTATTCGCTTAACTTCTGGTTCAATTTAATAAGCCTTAGTGGCCCTTAGTTATTAAATGTCTGCCCATATAGCTTATGAAGTTCACTTCTTGACTTCACTTGCTGAGTTCTGAATGTAGAATATACTCTACCCAGTTATAAGCAGTGATGGAAGTCCAGAAAATTTACCAAACAAATTTTGCAAATCAACTATTGTGCCACTCCATGCAGCTGAAGAGTGAAAGGTGAAACAAAAGGCTGATTGCCCAGATTAGGGGGATGCAGTTAGAGATAATCACCATCTTATATACTCAAGTTCCATGCTTTTTTATTCTATTTAATAATTCTAACTATGGATTTATTTGTTGATTTTTTTCTGACATTTTAAGGGAGTAACATTGTCTGCTATTGATTCTGAGTGTCCTTTCATCAGTTCTTTTTTCTTAAAAATGTGGAAACAATATTTTTATTGGCTTAGCATGATTGTTTACATGATGAATAGATGCATCATGTCTTAAGAGATGGTTGTTTTTGTGGTAAAAAGCATCTCTGAGTAATATCAAAAGCTTCATGTCATGACTCTATTGGCTTAGCATGATTTCCTTTTTATGAACATTGTTTTCCCAATGCTGATAAACTGCCCATGGAAGATATGTTATACATTGTGGTCTAATACCTGAAACTTGCTGAAGTCGCACCATTTATTTGAAACTCAGTATCCATGTTGTGCACATGAAAATGTCGCACGGAATTTACACCCTACTAGAGGGCAGTCATATTATGGACATGAAAAATGAATTTGCAAGTTCTGTATGTTTTTTGACTTGTTTATTTTTGTTAATCGAGTTAAAACAGACTTGTGAATCCCCATATAACTGGAGATGATCTTTTGATTCTCTTCCACTTGGCAGCATAATGTGTATCTTTGTAGATAGAAGAAAAGGGCCAAGCAGAAATACCCAAACCAACACTTACACATACAGAACAGAACTATGGACTGATCTGCAATTGTGTTACTCATCAGTCATAACAAAAATACTTGATTGATTTCCCCTGATGCCTGTATGATGTATTTGTCTATGTTGCATTATATAGGATAATATATCAATGTGGATATGAACAACTTACTGAAAATGATTACAGCCAGTCCTGATAAATA
Source organism: Chrysopogon serrulatus (assembly GCA_015844335.1). Classification (NCBI taxonomy): domain Eukaryota; kingdom Viridiplantae; phylum Streptophyta; class Magnoliopsida; order Poales; family Poaceae; genus Chrysopogon; species Chrysopogon serrulatus. Next base: position 194,872 of record JADLZL010003974.1, read on the forward strand.
TGATCCGCGCTGCTTTTGCTATGTTTGTAGCAGCTCTGGTGGATACCGCTGTTTAGAAATAGACGATTGTTTTCCTGGCTTCTGAGGATGAGATGAAACGGATGTTTGGCAGTTAATTCATACTATATCATCTAATACTCTCTTTTTTTACAGGGGTGGAAAAGTCAAGAAGACAAAGTGCAATGACGTTCAGTTTAAACCTGATGAGCAGTTGTAACTAGACTTTGTTTGAATAGTCACATGAATGATGAAGCAGAAGGATTTCGGATAACATCGAGCTGATGTTTCTACTTTCTTCCTCCCTATGTCTCTGCATCTGTGCAAAGTTACACCCCCCTGGTCGTGGTTAATATTCTTAATTTCCTTGGTAGCCTTGTCTAGTGTCGTCTAGGTACTGGTCTTGTAGCATAAGAGTTGAAGTGGGTCGACCGTAAAGAAATTTTGTTGTTTCTGCCTTTATTATATACTTATTTTTCTGGGGTATATCGTCTGCTATGCCCCTTTCTTCCATGGTTGTGACTTGTAAGGAGTATATTTATTGAAACAATTTGAGATGGTTCTTTGAAAAGCCTCGGTCCGAGATTGCTTAGTGTCAGCCAGGTTGGTCATCATTTGATTGAATTACGTGTTTGTTTCATAGCCATAGTTCATCGAACCTAACCTTTGGCAGAGTAGGTTGTCGCCAAAAACGCGACGAGCAAAATGGTTGTTACAGTTGATTAAAAAAAATGAGTTCATGATAGCGTGTTAAGTTTGGCAAACGTGGTTGTGGCATTTTAAACTAAACGTAATAACGTATGGCCCTTATCAGTTCGGCAATGGAAACTCTTTATCAGTTTGGGAAGTACAATAGTTCTGCAACCCTTTCGTTATAAATCATTCTCTTTTGTTTTTTTGACATGGCGTTATAAATCATTAATGGGCTGACGAGGAAATGCTTGTCCAATCGGCGGAAAGGGAAAAGACGAAAGGCATTTTGCTCCACAGGCCACAGATTTTTTCCCCTCCGTGTCGTGTCAAGGAGCCGACGTGGCTCAAATGCCATAATAACGCCGCCTGAGCCGCTTAGCCCTTCATTTTCGCGGCGAGTTTGTGGCCGAGCAAGCAAGGACTACGGAGGAGAGGGACGGGGCCGAGGGAGGAGGGCCCGGGCAAGTGGTGGCCACGCAGCCATGGCGGGCTTTATGGCCACGAGCTCGTAAACCGACCGGGCCGATTTCTGCTCACCACATGTTCGTTCATCTGATTTGGACGTCGGCGAATAACAAGAATCTACCCATCTAGTAGTACTGTATAAAAAAGACAGCTGGCAGGCAGCACATTTTCCCCATTTTTTGCTAATGAAAGTGGTTAATTCGCGGTGAATTTTGTCGTTGCCTGCGAAAATTCTGTTCTGCACGTTGCACTTTTGCCAGCCGTTCAGTGAGTCAGTGACTCGTTTGACTGACAAGGGAAAACACCTTGTGGCCATGCTGTAGAACGAACTAACCACCCTAATGACGTTTTCATCAAAAAAAAAAAAAACCCACCCACCCTAATGACGCAGGGGATTTTCCTGTTGAGATTCGTAGCAATATATATTTGTGGGTTCGCGGACAAAGGGAGGGGAGAGATATTGGCAAAGAGGGATACTCCATATTCGCAGGACCACCCACCAGGGCCCACATTTTCATCAGAGACTTAAATCCGACACCTCAATCACCATCGGTGGGTGTACAGTTCGTGTCAGCTTGCAGCTCGGTGGCTGACGGACCCGTGCTGGCTTCAGACTTTATAAGAGCCCCGGATTTTTAGCACGAGGAAGGAAGAGGTGGAGGCTACCAAAAAGCTCCGAGGACCAGGGGAGGTGGTGCAGTGCAATCATGAGCTCCCTGTACGATATCTCCTGCTTCGCCGCTGGCCTTGCTGGTAATCTCCTCCTCCTACGCCTCTCCTCTCGTGATTCCAAACTTCTGATGAATTGCTTTGGTTGGAGAAGACTGGGTAACTGAATTTCTATCGCCATTGCAGGCAACGTCTTCGCCCTCGCCCTCTTCCTGTCGCCGGTGTAAGCTACCTGAATCTCTCAGATTTTTCATCTGATTTTTCTAATCCTAATAATGGGATGAAATGAACTGCTCACGAATGGTGGATGCGTTGCTGTTTGTTTCTCTTCGTGCGTGTCGTCAGGCCGACGTTCAAGAGGGTCCTCAAGGCCAAGTCGACGGAGCAGTTCGATGGGCTCCCCTACCTGCTGTCCCTGCTCAACTGCTGCATCTGCCTCTGGTACGGCCTCCCATGGGTCTCCGACGGCGGCAGGGCCCTCGTCGCCACCGTCAACGGCACCGGCGCGCTCTTCCAGCTCGCCTACATTTCGCTCTTCATCTTCTACGCCGACAGCAGGAGGACTCGGGTAACTCAACTCAATTGCTTGCTTGCGGTCCTGTCCTGGACTTGACCAGTTTCGGTAATCTTGCCGTGTCTGTCTGTCTGTCTGACTGACTGATCCATTCCCTCCGCAGCTGAAGATGACGGGGCTTCTGGTGCTCGTCGTCTTCGTGGTCGCGCTCATCGCGCACGCGAGCGTCGCCTTCTTCGACCAGCCGGCCCGGCAGCTGTTCGTCGGCAGCGTCAGCATGGCGGCTCTCGTCTCCATGTTCGCTTCCCCACTGGCTGTCATGGTATGTTATTCAAAGCTCCGAGCTATACTTCTTGGTGGACTCGACTTCTTCTCCCATGCGGCCATGCCGTGTGTGCGAATTGTGAATTGTGATCATTGATTTTTGCGAGCTTCTCTTCTCGTCCTGGCTGTTCAGGGTTTGGTGATCCGCACCGAGTGCGTGGAGTTCATGCCCTTCTACCTCTCCCTCTCGACGTTCCTGATGAGCGCATCCTTCGCAATGTACGGCCTTCTGCTGCGTGATTTCTTCATATATGTGAGCACTCCATCCCATCGAAATTTATTACTGTTTCATAAATGACAACGCTATTCAACGCGTTTCTCTGGGAGAGTGGAGAATTTGTGTCCAAACTGTACAACTCTTCTGAGATGGCACAGACAAATACATAAGAATAACCAGAAGTAATCAAAATATCACAGAGAAGAAATCAGCGACACAAGCTGTAACTAGTAGTTCACTGAATTATTTTATAGTAACATGCAGAAATCAATAATTTTTTATTTGAAATTATTATTACACACACCACGAATCTCCGGCCCTCAGGAGGAGATCGATCCACAACAATCTATATGAATTTGGGCCGATGCACCATGGATCTGAGGGGAGGTTGTTGCCATCACCCTGCCTTGCCATATATAGGACTGTTGTGGAGGCGTAAGAAACTACTCCCTCCATCCATAAATGACGTCATATTTGGTTATAGAAAAAGTCAAATCTTAACCAACGATTAGTCAAATTATATGCAAATTTAAAGCATAAACTTGCATTAATAGAATTATAATCAAAATGTAATATTGATCTTTTAGTAACTAATAACTACTTCCTACATTCCAAATTATAAGATGTTTTGGTTTTTCAATTTTTGTTGTACACTTATATGTACAATGTCTAGATACATAGTAGAATCAATGTGTTAGAAAATCTTATAATGTGAAATGGACAAACTAAGAGCCATTCGCAAAAAAAGAGAAATTAAGGTTCAAAATTAACTCAGTATGATTTTTCCTCTAGTCCAATACGATCGATTATCATTTCTGGATGAAAAGAGTTATTGGTAAAAGAATACACCATTGCTTGCCGGGATCCACCATGGATCCATGAAGACCTCCGAGCCGCCTGGGGCTAGTTGGGGTGGATGCAATGGTAATGCATAGCTGGTGATGTCGCTTCAGGGAATTATACGATTGTGGTGACTCTAGCGAGTTGGTGCACCTAGAGATTAGTTACAGTACGAGGTTTATGACTCTAGCGAGTTAGCCGAGACCTAAGGATCCATGGTTCTAGAAGGCTGTTTAGGGTTGAGGCCTTGAGCCTTTTCACTAGCTAGGTGGCGCGTTGAGTAGTGTGTGTTTTTGTGCTGTATCCTTGCCAATTTAAGTGGTGAAGTAGATGCTTGTGCTGAGGAATAACAATGTACGTATTGTTTTCAGTTCCCAAATGGGCTTGGAATTATCCTTGGAGCAATGCAGCTGGTACTGTACGCGTTCTACAACAGGAGATGGAAAAGCAGTGACTCATGTGCACCGTTACTTGCCTGATCATATCTGAGTTGATCAGTCAATTGTCCGTACTGTGGTTTGTATTCTGCCATCCTGGAGTTCTGGGAGAGGTGGCAATGGAGATGGTGTTTTGGAACAGATAAATATGCTATGTCTATGCGTTGTTTTATTGTAGCCAATGTGATGTAAATGTTGTTGGCCTGTGTCCCATTTTTTCTCTTCATAACATTTCTAGCAATAGCTTTTCTTCAATAGCATTTTTTTCTTGGAAGAATGGTATCTAAGGTATTCTTGGAAAAGGGGGTGAAGTTTTATGTTCCGTCGCTTTTCTAAGATGGTTGCTAGTTATTTTTAACATCTTGTTTATTGTTTCGTGATACTTCTACTTGCATTCGAAAACCATTAAAGTCTAGCTAGCCAGACAAAGGCTAATCAGTGTGAAAGGACCGAATGGCCAAGAGGGGGCTGAATTGTCTTTAAAAATTTTAAGCCCTAAATCATACCCTATGTAATTCTACTACCCCTTGCATGTTGGTCAGAACCTAGGACTAAAGATATTACAATAAAACTTGTCCTTATGGCCAATGCACTAAGTGGAGTCCTTAGTCATGATCACACTAATATATAGTTCTTAATTGCACAAAGAATTAAGACTCATCACTAAGAGCACATTAGCAGAGATAAAGTTTAGTTGTCAACCAAATTCTTGCAACCAAACAAGGAGCAAAGGACAAAGTTAGAACCAGAATAGAAATGTGATAATTTAAAAGATGAACAAGAGACAATCAGATCTTTTCTCAAAGTATCAAGTAGTTGCTTTAATCCACGTTGGACCACCAAATAGTCACCAAGACTTGATTATGCTCCCTTGAGCTATGAAGAGTCATGTCTCCGCTAGTGAATATCCATTTCCTACTTTGAATCGATTGGGTTCAAACCCCATTGCAACTCTAGGAGCCTCCCTACATAAGAGCTCCAATGGAAAGACATCTATGGGGCGTTTGGTTCCGTCGCTTCCGCTGACTTCGCCTGGCTGAGCGAGGAGAGCGTACAGGAAAACGTGTTTGGTTTCTTTGCTCATCTCTTCGGTTTTTACGTGCTAGCCGTTTTCCCGAGCTAACATGGGAGAGCCGGATCCGCTCTCCGGTGTGAGCGAGATTCTCGGTTCTACGCCTGCACTGCTGGGCAAGGTGAGGCGGCGTCAACCAAACACACCCCTAGTCCTCCAGCGGACCATCTTGGAGCTGTCAAACTAAACACATTTAGGCCCTAATATTGGCATTTGAGTTTTGGTGCTTAATAAGCACATTCTCCTTATGACTAACATATGTTTTGCAGCAAATATAGCCACATCGAAGTTAGTTATATTTCAGCCATATTGTTCTCTTAGCTCCAATTGATGCTATTGAGAAGCTGATCCTTAAGAATTTTGGCATGGGCTTGTGGTGGCACGAGAGGGTCACATGAGGTGGCGGTGTCACTCTCGAGGTGGATCACAGTAAACATCTTGGGGTGCAAAGATCCTTAAAGGGGAGGAGAGAGAGCAGTGGTAATACAGTGACCACCATGACTTTGAGCGGCTCTAATGATGAGTTAATCGTTGAAAATTTGATTCTTTTTTATTCGGACTGAACGAAGAACTAACTTTTTATGTTAGTTTTGGTTAATTATACCAAGCTCTATTAGTTACAAATTCAAATGGTAACATGATTATTATATAATATTTAATAGCAAATTAATTTGGTAAAATATTCCCCCTTAATATCGTAGGTCCGATTTTGTAGTTATTATAAAAAAATACTCCATGGGCTACGTTATATGTGTCCACTTTGTGTCCTTCTATTTTTATCTATTCTACTTTGTTGACTAGTAATGTGCCCGTGCTAACGCTACGGTTTCATCTCAGAGATACACTTAAAATCAATCAAACAATAAAATATTGGATAGTTTAAGTCAAACTAAATTATATATATATAATCATATATATTATCAGACAAACACCCGTACAAGAAAAAAACACAGGAAAAATAGCATTACAAAGACCGACAAAGGTATTTTAGTAACACATTCTTAAAGACATAACTATGTTGTCAGTAAGGGGAGCAACCAATAAGAGCAACCAAGCATGTGGACGTTTGTACAAAACCATAATTAGTAATCAAAAAAATATAATGGTTTACCAACGTGACAAAAATTAAAAGCATGAAGCACATGCCCAGCAATATAAATATGAAGGACACACCATGAATCACCAGTTTAGGGACGTCTTTATAAACAATATTCTTGGTGCTCTTTCCTGTAGGATCAATTCTTGTTTTGGTCTTGCTAGAACTCTCGTTCTTGATCTTGACAACTCAACTGTCTTCCTCTCTCCCCCCCATTCATTTCGACGGAACTAAAGTGCTCCTCTCTGCTCCCTTCAAGCTCCAAATCTTTGATTTCCACCATCAAATCTTGAGAGAAAAGGCAAAGCAAACTCGATTAGAGAGCGAGATCCATTGATTTCCAAAAAGTCAAAGAGCATTTGGTTCACGTTAATGAAGCATACCCTAGGGTTTATTACTCTTGAGCTTGCTCCTAGCCGGCTAGGGCGTCGCCCTTGAGCTTGCCAACGATTGTGGCGACTTTGGGAGGTTTGTAACCATCATCTTCGCCTAGTAAATCACCCCTCATTTCAAGAGGTAACACTCTTGACTTGAGAACGAGGGAGGCAAGCCAAGCCCTGAAAGTGGCTTCCTCAACAACGTGCCCAAGCCTTTTGTGGCTTCCACAACGTGGAGGTAGGCGCGTCAGGTGTGATTGTGGTTGAGTTTGGTTAGGGATAAATACTTGTCTCTGGCGTGATTCTGTAACCGCCTTTGTGCTGGTTGATTAGTTAGGTAGGGTTTTGGCAGATCAATCTTGCATATTTCTAAGTTCCGTTTTGGTAACCCAGTCTTTGAGGCGCTCTACGGATGATATTGCGGGATTGTAAGTAGAACTATTTTGTGTAGATTCTAGGCCTCAAATCGATTTCATTCGATCTGTTTTGGAGAGGCGATAAACCAACATCCTCTAGGTTTGCGAGAACACGGTATTTGTTAAAATTAGGGGATGGTTTGTTTTTTTATTTATCCTATGGCAAAACTTAGCCTAACTGGAATTGACTCTGAACTTGGGAAACCAAAGCGACCATCCGAGGAACACATGTTCTCGAAGAAAGATCCCTAGCATTAGGGATGGTTTGTCCCTCATTTGGAAGACCATCATCATGGCAAAATTTTGCATTATTTTCTCTTGAACTTGAATTTACCGAGAAATGATCCTTTGCCATTGAACCTTTATTATACATACTTAAATAGATCCACTGATTTAAGCTTCAGCCATGGTATGAAAACATTTTGTGATAGTTTAAAATCTCAATAGGGAAGTGATTGTATGGCATCAACCCACCTCTTATCAAATTGCACCATAAACCTCTTGCCACCGAACCATAATCATTCTTAGGATTCAGGTTGGATAGGATGCTCAATTGATTTTTTAGAATGGCACTCAGAGCGGGGTGGGAGGCCATTTGGAGTGATTGATGTTTAAAAAATCAAAGGGAAGTGAATTCTAAGGATCACTACCACATGGTCCATGATAAACATTTCTCACCTAGAAACCTTTCAATCATCATTGCATTCAACCTATCAACATGCTCATTGAAATAGGACGTAATGCAACGAGGGCTCATATAGGGTGATGTTGCATGTTAGAAAGTGACGGAAAACATCTTGAATGAGCTTTGTTAACATGGACATATAATCGCAACATCACCAAAGTATTTTTTCTTGATCTCCAGATATTTTAGATCTCAATTTCCAGTAGGTAGTCGAAAACCAAGGTACACTCTTGAGAGGGACCTATCTTGGGGTTTCTACGAGGTTCAAGATTGGTCATGTTATCGTCTTCCAATCTAGGGATTTCATTCATTTGATGAACGTGATAGGTTTTTTGCTGCACAATAGCCATAGCATTAAGGAACCTTTGTTGCATGTCTCGATGGCATCATGGGAAAGATCTTGTAGCACAATTCTCTTTGCCAACCAAAGACATGACCTTTCCTCTAAATGCATCATGCAATTCCTAAGTTACAATTAAGGACGTATAATGTCGAAAAAGGCAACAATAAAGTTGCAAAGTTCATCCCAAAAATAAATAAACGAATAATATAATTGTTTTGTTTGGTATAGCTACACATTCGTATTAGTTTTTGGTTATCGGGATTAGAGTCCTACCAATCTAGCCTCATAGACTCAATCTTTATATACATATCCTTTGGAAAAACCCAGCAAGTAGGGCCTTGTATGAAAAAGGCGTGCCTCCAAATAATACAAAAATATTGGCTCGATTCGAAGTCCACGCCGATAACTTCAATGGCTTCTCCCGTATTTTGTTAAGGGAACTAAAAATATCTATGCTCTTGGTCTATAGAGTGACTTTTTGTTCCTCGCAACCTCTATTCATCATGTCACCTTCTTGCCGCTCATTGCAAATAGGTGGCTTGATCATCAAAATTCTTATCTTTCCCCATCAATCAAAAAAATATTATAGATATGTTTCTAAGCACCATTTCTTCCACGCATAATATTCATCATGTTAATTGTCCCTTGACTAAAGTCGTCTCCTAGAGCATCTTTTATGCTTGTCCCAAAATAATATAATAGAGATGTTATGGGCCTTGATAAACACAAGAATGGTAGCAAACAACCATGTAAGGCACACGGCATTCGAAAGTGGTAGCCTCGATGGTAAAAGGAATCTATGGCATAAACTTGTTCCATCCTGTTTCTCCTTTTGGGTTAAAAGGTAATAATGTCATAACAACCATGGGCTCGAATATCTTGGGCGGCAAATGATGTTGCACCTCATTCTCTATCAAAATGCACCTCTTTGGGATTGTTCCCTTTTTTATGTTAGCAAGACCATCCTGAATCCTGTTGCCTATGCATTGATGCCTTCTCCTTATGTGCCACATTTTTGTATTGAATTCAATCCGATAATCTTCCAAGTTTATACATAAACCACCATTTCTACCTAAAAGTATATTTTTGGGTTATACTTGCAAGATTGAAAGGATATTCCGGATGACAATTGATAGGGTTTTCCTCCTCATTCTATGATCACTTTGTGTTGTTCTTGAAATCATATCATAAAGATAGTTGCAATCAACAGATAGACTCCAAACATTGGGAAACTCGGGCGGTGGTATTGTATGATAGGTGGAGAAAATGTATAAATACCGTTTCCTTTTAATACAACCATCATATCTTTGGTCATTTTGGTAACCCCGGACTTGAGAAGACCGTGGAGAAATGCGATTGATATAACATATAAATTTCTGTAAATATTTTTGCATCATCATGCACTTGATTTTGTGAATAACCTTTTTAACTCATGAGAACTTCTGGTATATGTACTTGTACTTTTCCTTTTCTACAACAAAACCACATTGTCCTTGAGTTGTATCTCATGACATTCGGGCGATGGCGGGGACATATCCTAATCTTCTTGACTCGATGTCCAGATGAATCTCATAGGTTGGATATGAGTCGTCTCCTTGTTTGGTTGCCTCACAAAGGTCGAGGGTATTGACTCATAATCATCCACCATGCACGTGCAATTTTGTTTAGCACAAAAACATGGTCCATGCAACATGGCATATTTTTTAAGTATATGCAATTATATTTGTCCTTGTGCGAATGTTAATGTTGAAATAACGCGATCGTATGCATCAGGGTTGTCAACTTACTCCTTGACTTCATGATAAGTAGAAAATGCTCATGTGCGGACCCTTTTTCTGGAACTCGTTACATGGACATATCTTCGTCACCATCACCAAAGTATTTTTGTTGTTCGAAGATCCTTAGATCTCGCAAATCATCTTACACTCTGCAACCTGTCCGTCTGCCTAGATTATTTCTTCCCGCCCGGTTAAATATAGATTGGTTGTTATCTCTTCCAAGGGATTGCATGACATGGTTTAATCAGGTTTTCCAAAAAGCACAATAAAATAGCATTAAGGAACCTTTGTTGCATGTCTCGATCACATCACGGGAAAGATCTTGGTAGCACAAGAACCTTGCCAACCTTAGACCCTTGGCACATAATTATCATTTCCATGCATCATGCAATCCCTAAGTTACAATTAATTCATCATCTTTCAAAAAGGCCGACAATAAAGTTGCAAAGTTCATAAAAATAAATAAACAAATAATATAATTGTTACTGAGGTATAGCCAAAATGCATAATTAGTTTTTTGGTTATCGCTGGATTAGGATGCCTGCACTAGCCTCATAGACTCAATTTTTATATACATATTTTGCAGTGCTGCCTTCTTCCGTCCTCCAAATAATAAAATATTAAAAAGTCCTATTAATCTCTTGCAACTTGAAACAATAGTATTCTCTCAACTCATATCTTGTGGAGTTGGTCGTAATTTTCAGCATTTACACTCCTGCAGGTCTCGTTTGTTGTGCACGACATTGTCAACTTCTTCCGCTTGACGTCATTGTTATTCTCACCGTAATCAAAAAATATTATTTAAATTTGTATCGATGTTAATCTATACTATAATAATTGATTAAAAAAAGATTTTTATGCACAACAGATAAAGTAATCGTTACCTAATTGATTCCCGAGTGCATTTGTTGGGATATTTTCCTTGTCCAATAGAATTGGTGTTTTGGTCCACAAGGCGTGATTAGAGCCTGCAAACATTTACAAAAAACTCAGATTTATAATGGTGGATTATCAAAAGAATAGTTTGAATAAAAAAGTTATATCTACACAATAAATAAACCTGAGTGATTCTCATGTGCATTTGGGGGATATTTTCTTTGTCCAATATAATTGGCGTGTTTTGGTCCACATCGGAGTGATTAGTACCTGCACAAATTTTTTTGCAGTCATGTAATCGGCAACTAAACACACAACGGTATGATATGGGATGTTTTAATTGTGGATTAGTAATAAGTATGAAAGAGATTAGCAAGTATGGAAGAGATTAACTACCCATGGTTGACGAGGTTGGCACTGTTTGAGTCAAAGCATAGGAGGTGCTACCTTGTGATGCAGCCTTTCTTCCGTGCGCAGATTTCCTTTGGTACTCTCACGTTGTTTTTCTCTTACTCTCTTCCCTTTGTTCTTCGGTCATGTTAGCTCGACGATCACGCTGGTACTCACGTTGCCTCTATTAATCTCTTCCCTTTGTTCGTCGGTCATCTCAACTCTACGATGCGCTGTTGCGTGTTTCTTTCACTCCGCCTTAGGCTTCTTCATCTAAAGTGGGCATTTCAACAATAGCATAGATACATATTATGAAAAGCGGAGATACATGCAAAAGTGTTGTGTATATCATGCATATTGAAAATCATACCTGCATCGCCCTGGTGTGATGTCGCAACGCGCAAGGCGTGTGTCTCCGGCGTAGACATTGTGAAGTAGCAACAAGGGATCTTGAGCCTGCTAGTATGTGAGAGGGGCCACACCATTTGTCTTCAAGGTCCCTGAAAAATCTGAAATAGGCTTCATCTATTCTCGCTTTTAGTTTGCAGAGTTAGCAATGCAAGCCCACTGCACAAATACCCCAACCATTAAAAAAAAATTCAGCTAATAAGCCACATACAGCTTTTCAATGGATTGAAAGCCAAGAACAAGCTGATCAATATCTCCGCTGCCTGGAACTACCAGTCCGCCATCAACGCCAAGGACATTGAAGGTTTGACAACTCTATCCACTTTCCCTGAAGACAATATTTGAGGTCTTAGATACGTGAAAGGCAAAAGAGGGACACATCTGAGATTACATGTTGGATCCTATTTGCCCCTAACTTTGTTTTGATACTCTAGCAGTAAAAACCAACAAGGTAGCCCTATCTGCAATTTAGTACATCCGTGGCATGGAGTATATTACCCGTCTTTTCCAATAAAATGAAAGCACCATTTTGTAAACTAAACCTATGGCACGTGTCGAGCTGACCAACTGGGAAACATTCCAAGAAGCCGAAATTTAAAAAAATGCGTTTCTACTTAATCGAATGATTTTGTTCAGCATTAGCTAGCCAGCAAATATAGTAATATAACTGCGGGGAGAATAATCGTGAGCTGAAAAAAATTTCACTGTCAATAAAATCTGTGCAGGATTAGAAATTAAAACTTGGGGAAATTCTTTCAGGCAATGCTTGCGACAGTTACAGATAAAAACCACGCTGACCGTCCCTGTCACCCTATAGTTTTGATGATTTGCTGATGCCAAATGAAATTTTTAGTCTGTACTGCGTGACCCTAACTCAGTCATTAGAGTGCTCTTTATTTATTTAGAT
>JADLZL010003975.1:0-177011 GCA_015844335.1 Chrysopogon serrulatus
GATGTGATTGAGAGAGAGTGGAAAAAGTTGGAATTTGGGGAGAAACCGAATAAGGCCTTAGCTGAAGAGGCTAGCGGCATATTATGAAAAGTAAATAGGTGTTTTATTACACTCATGCATTCATAAAGTTCCCTTAAGGTGCATCTGGAAGCAAGCATATAATGATCAGAGCTGGCAGTGATGATTGATCAGGTATAGAGAGTACAGTACATTCATAGACCAAGAATAATACCAATTAAAGCAACAGTGAAGTGAAAAAGATAGAACCATGCCATGGAGAGACCCAGACAAGAAGCTCATTGCTTTAGACCTTGTTTAGTTACATGCAAGTTTTTCCACTCTCTCCTCACATTAATTGTTTTCCGCAAATAAATAGTATTAAATATAAATAAAAAATAACTAATTACACAGTTGGGTTGTAAATCACGAGACGAATCTTTTGAGCCTAGTTGGGCCATGATTGGACAATATTTATCACAAACAAACGAAGTGCTATAGGACTTTCTAATCTCTCTCCTCTCACAAATTGTTTCCCACATGTAAATAGTATTAAATATAAAAAAAAAATAACTAATTACATAGTTGGATTGTAAATCACGAGACGAATCTTTTGAGTCTAGTTGGGCCACAATTGGACAATATTTACCACAAACAAAACGAAGTGCTATAGGACTTTTCAATCTCTTTCCAACCTCCATCCGAACAAGGCCAAGGTCAACTTGGACTACTCGCACAATAGCAGAAAATTTTTTGCGAGCGGAACTAAAATCATCGTACCTCGAGTTTGTTCAAAAGTAATCGTCTACTCCCTCCGTCCTAAAAAGAAGGTCGTTCGATTGCGGTAATTTTTAAAAATAATAAATAATATCAATTAGTATCACAATTAGTATTGTTAGAAAGATCTTTAAATCTAGTTTTTTAATAATTTTTTTATAGATATAAATATTATACATATTTTATATAAATCAAGTTTAAACTTATGACACAAACATCTAAAACATTATCTATTTAGGGACGGGGAGAGTACTACTCAGTGTTCGGTAGCGTTATAAATGAAAAATTCAATTTCAGGCTCCACTGTTGCCCAGGCCGCCTAGAGGCCCTAGACCATAAAGTGTCGCTTAGGTGCTACAGGTGGTAGGCGCCACTGTCCCGCCTAGCCTGTCCAATCCCCATAGGTGGTAGTGTGCCTACCACGCGAGGTGAAACCGTGAAAGCCGATCGGGAGCGGCGGGTGAACACGATTTCCTTCCGTGATGAATAGGGGTAGAAAAGGAAATTTGCGTGGTGTGAGGTCAGGAAAGGAATTTCAAGTCCGTAGGGTTGCAGACCTGGAGAGTCGTCAAATAGCCCAGCCGCCGGGAGCAGAGCAACACCAATTCCCTACGCCTCCCTCTCCTGCGGCTGCAAAGAGAAAAGGAATCTGCTCAGTAGTCGCGTCATCGAGTGGATGGGAAATTTGCAGAGGGGAAGGAGTACGGAGGGGCGCCCGGCTATGGCTACCCCACGAAACCAAATCCTCCAACGCTTGTGGTATTTGCTGTAGCGGTGTATTTTCTTTTTACCGACTATAAACGTTGCCTTGTCTTGGCTTTTGGCCTTTTTGCATGTAGCCCTAGCAATTTGATTTCCCCCTCATCCTGTAGTTTTTTTAATGAAAGGTTTGGGTGTTGCCGTGTTGCAGGGATTCATCGGTCGATGGCGCAACCCAATCTTCGATGCATCCGTACCGCGGTCATTGGATCTGTAGTCTAAATCATTCGTCGCGTGGACGAGCATGTATGTATTATCCTAAAACTGTAGGCCAGATCCAATTTTGGAGTCACCCTTCCAAGGTTAATCTAACATTACCCATGCATTTTCTTAGACTTTCTGGTATATATGCCACGACATATTTTAATTTATAGTAAGTACTATATAATATATAATAATCTGACCCAAAGAGGAGTACAGTATCTATTGCAGTCACTTGGGAAGAAGAAAAGGTGTGCCGAAATTCTTCTTCGAGTCACTTGGGCAGAGCTCCCTTGCCTCTGCAAACTTTTTTAGTGCCCAGGTAACTAGCCCAGCCCTCCTACGTTTGTAGCAGCAGCTAATCCATGAAGCTAACAAGTTGTTCTATTAGCCCCCCTACGTTTGTAGAGCTAACAAGTTGTTCTAACAACTGGCTTTCAAAAAGGACTGTTTGGTTCTTTAATCCAAAGGTTTCCATCTTGAGACTAGGCTAGCATCAAAAAATGTTTGTCTAAAATCAATTTGGCAATACTCCCTCTGTCCCGCTTTAATAGTCGTCGGAGCTTTCACCAGGTGCATGTTTCAGAGTCTGAACTTGGACAGCTGTGGAGTCCAGATGCATATGCCGGAGTTTGAACTTGGACAGCAATAATAGTGCCAGGACGACCCTTAAAGCGGGACGGAGGGAGTATGTAGCAGTAAGTTGAGACCATCATTTGCTAATTTTGCTTGTGGCTTTGGATCAGTTGTAACTTTGGAGTTATATATTTTTTTATAATTTTCTAGGTAAATGAGTATGACTAATAGGTTGTTTTTTATTTAGGTAACAGTGGCCAATAGAAATTTATTTATCCATTTTTTTAGTGGAAAGGTCTATTTACCTTTTTTAATAAACTAGCATTAGTCTTTGTTTCTTCCCTCATGGCAGTACGAGGTATTTTGGTCCTCTTCAAACTATGTTCAAACAGGTTTGTGGTCCATGCAAACCAACCCCACATGGTGAAATAATAATTTGGTCCAAGATGATAGGGGTTATCATGATTTTTTCTCATTGCCCACTAAAATAAATAAAATTCTCATGCCCTTGTCCTCATGTGTCAGTCTCTTTCTCTCTTCTTCCTCGCATCTTTTTCCCTTTCTAGTGGAACGCCAACATGGAGATCACACATGTCCAGCCATGGCAACAACAAACGGTTTTGCACCACTACTTCTCGTGTAGCCTAAATTCACTTGGTCATGCGATCAAGGCCGCTGCAACTCCCACCAAGGATCTCCTTGGCCTATGCAGGGGCGGACCTATAGGCCCTTTTGTCGGGGTCTGCCAACCTCAATAGAATTTGGTAGTTTAGTGGAAATTTTCTATAATGTATTGCTGATAACTCTAATAATCTTAGCTTATAATGATTCATTGGGTTGACTTCGCCACTGGGCCTGTGCCGATGTTCATTGAAGCTCTTCATCTCAAACGCAAACCAAACCTTCTTGGTGCTCTCCACCGAGCACTTCCCGTGCAAAAGTTCTTTTGGTTGGGAGCCATGTTGAAGCTAACGCTAAGCTTTTAGGTACAAAGATTTGAGCAGCGTCCTCTCAAGATCACAATGGAAGAATTTGTTTGGATTACCTTAACTCCTAGTTGTGAAAATGGATGGTATTGCAACTTCAGCCTTTGCTCCTTTCCATGCCATCAGCATGGGACTTTGGTTGTCTATGTATCGAGAAATGTGAGCTCGCGATTAAGCTTGTGATCAAGTCTAGCTCGATCGAGGGAGATGGAGATTTCTTAGCTAGTTTCTCAATGGGCCTAATTATGAGCGAAAGCCAATGCTGACCACAGTGTCGTGCATACACTAGTGGAAAATTGGATAACACATGGTTGGACCACATTGTATCCCATATTACAGCACCTTGAAGAGCCTTTCTAAATCTCACTCTAAATCATCACTTGGAGAGTCATTTGCATGAAAATTGCTTTCTATATCTTTTCACTCTAACCGTTTTTTCTATATCTCATGCACAATCTAGAGAGTCATTCTCGTCTTCTATTTTTGGCTAGTGAAGAATCTAGAGTAAAAATGGCTATATTTGGATAAACATTTAGAAAAGTTGTTTTTCACCAAAATCTCTTCCTAGCATTTTGGAAGGATATATAGTATCTTGGAATTGCACTTAGGTGGCTTGGTGAAAGGTCCTAATGATAACAAATGTCAACTCCAAATGGTTGTGTGGCTCAATGAAGGAGCCACCCTTGTGGTCGCTAGCGACTCGCATAGCAAGGAACATGGGGACGAGGACAACTTGGACACCACAAGCGTTTTTGGTTTCTCCAACGCCATTGCCTCTCGCTCTGCTTGGTTGGCATGGGGCATGCCCAATCAAGTGAGCCAATTTGGCTCTCAGCTGGGCAAGGCAAAACTTAATCACACAGGCAAGCTATCCAAACAAGCCAGCAAGCTTTTATCCTTGCTCGGCGAGGCGGTACAATGACCAACGAGGGAACCAAGCAGCCTCGGAAATGCTCCCGCTCACCGGATCCATTGCCTTCGTCTCCATGGCAGGGTAGTAGGTGGTGGGTTAGGCCTATGGAGCTTGTGCGTAGCAACGGCGTCTTGATCATGTTGAAGGTGCTAGACATGTGCGCTTCATATCAACCCTACTACTTTCGAATGCTGCGGATGTCAATGTCTTGGATGCCATGGATGTTTACGTTGTACTGGTCTCTAATTTTTCTTGTTTTGTTATTTGTGTGGAGCTTCTAACTTTCTAAGATGGATGGATGACCGCTCATTGGAGTTTTCTAAGCATAGATGAGAATGGTATGGCTTGTCGTCATTCGTGGCAGCAAGCAGGCGCTTCATTTTGTTTGCCTTTTGGTTCGTCTCCTTACCTAGGTTGATGTTGCTAGGAGTCTTCTTGCCTAGGATGATGTTGCTAGGACTTGACTAGTTTGGTGAAGAGGGGGGTCGTGGCACAATAGTGGGTTGATGCAACGTATAGAGAGGTGCGTCACGACATGGGAGAGGCCCCGACACGTAGCAACCAATTCATCAGGATCGATGTCCACAAGTCGACGCAGTCAAGCACTATACCAATACCAGCATAAAACTTGTCCTACATCAAATGAGTGTAGAAGAAAAGGCAATGCAAGCTTTATTTTGCTTGAAATAAGATCACACAAGCCATGAAGGATTTTCGTAACTATATATGGTGATATTGCATTGCATTATTCATATCATCAGTGATCAGTTCATCACCTAGACACAAATCACAAAGAGGCCAACAACTTCAGAAAATGCAATCATAAATAGATGAATCATTATAATTACCCTTGTTCGGTCTTGAAATTGGGAGATTCTGCTGTGAATGTAGGATAAGGTAACACCATGGGATTGATATGCTTGGAACAATCAGACATCTTCTAGCCTCTTATTTTTCAAGTCCACAGCACCATGCTCTTTGGCCATGAAATAGGCTTTATCATTGTTCAAACTAAGTTTAGGGTGAGTAATGTAAAGTGCCTCCAACAATTGCTCAGGTGAGTTACCATGCCTGCTGCAGTTCTGGAAGCAATCCCAACTGGAATGTGCTATTGCCAACTAAATCATTCTTCACATGAAACATAGTCCTTTCGAACAGAAGAAGCTGCCATGCTCCTGATGGAAACCTTCCTGGCACCTATGGCAGAGTAGTAAAAACATTCGATGGCCTTGATGCAGCCTTGGGCAACAACAATGTCATGTGCAAAGCATTGTTTGGAGTTGAAGCTTCTTGTTGTGTGGGAATGGGAGGTAATGCAGAGACTTGTTATTACAGTCAAAGATCAAGAACAGACATAGCTGGAGTAGGTGAAATGGCCCAATGGCCCAATCAGACGACCCAACTGCAAATCCACGACTGGCCAGGCCCAAATCCACGCCAAAGCCCTCTCCTTGAAACCCTAGGTCACCTTCCAGTATATATAAAGGAAAAAAAGGAGAATTCTCTTGTCTTCTCCCCAGTTGAAGGGTGGGCGGCGGCTCGACGCCAGAAAAGATGCTCTGGGTCTGGCTGCTGCCGATCGGGCGCCTGCACAGGCTTGCTGGCAGGGAGCTGGCCACCGGCTGCCGATCCAGCAAGGGTAGTTTACGAGATCTCGACAGTTCACTCCCAGAATTGAGATCTTGCTGCACGATATGGATCAGGTAGTCCCCTGTGCCCTATTACTGCGTTCTTCAGAGATAAGATTGAACTTTTGTGTTGAAGCTGTGAGCTAATATTTGTTTTGTGTGCAATTCTGAAGAAATCCAGAGGAAATTGCTTGGTCTGATGGTATTCCCGATCATGCAGTGGGGTGTACCAGTCCCTTCGTCAAGACTACTGCTCAGGTATAGATGCTGCCAAAGAACTCTATAGCTGTTTCGGAACGTTTGCTGTTTGCTTGTATCATGTTTCATCTTGGGGAATTGTAAACATGCAGCTGGCCACTTAGTTGGGCTTAGTGGTAGTTTGTTCTAGTTGAACTGGCCTGTTTGGTTTATGAATTAATTTATGATGTGAGGCTAGAATGTTTTGTTTGGCCACTTGTGTATGCTGTTTTGGCTGCTAGAGCAGTGATGATTCCTTGATGCAAATGGTGTCTTGCAAATCTGTTCAGGTATATGTCTCAACGAAAAGATTCCAGTTTCCTCCTCAACAAAAAGCATGAGAAGCATTGTAACATTTTGTTTGGTTTATTCACTGTGTATGTCTCCTATACTATTGCTTTGAATTTTGATATCAACTACTGTAGAGTTACTTTAAATTCAAGGATTGCTGTCATGATAAAATGAATGTATGCCATTTTTTTTAGTTCCATCCTTTTGTACTAAAATAATCACATATTATGTTGATCCTTTATTGTGTATCAATGTGAGAGCCTAAGTCTGATTGCAAAAGGTGTTTGACAATTTCTTAAGCTTTTCATTGGTTGCTTAAAACTCCAGTTATGGTTAATCAAGTAGCTGCTGTCCAGAAAAATGCTTGTTTAAGTTCATGGCTTTAACCTGGTTTTAGTTAATTGATTGGTTTAACTTCGCTTTGATTAATGTGCTTGATAGTGCCTGCTCAAGCCTTCGATTGTGTTAATTTGATCTTGTAACTCAAGTAATGATGTGCAACTTGAACTAGTGAATGATAACCAATCTATATAATTATGTAGCCATGTTTTAAAATGCTTAGAGCTTTGATCATATTTTTATGACTTTTCAGGAATTGCTTCACCCGTGCACAAGTAAGCACGTGACTCTGAACTTGAAGGGTTGTAAAACAGTGAAGGGAATTGGCCACCTTCAACCAAGGAAGACTGTTGCTCAGGTATAAAGACTGAATTGGATTTTCTCATGAGGAACGTAATAGTTTGTTTTATGATGTCTAAATCTTAATGAATTTTACTGTGTAAATCGTTTATTGTATTGATCCTTGTTATTGTGTATCAATATGAGAGCCTAATTCTGGTTGCAAAAGCTATTTGACGCTGTTAACTATTGATAATTTCTTAAGCTTTTCATTGGATGCTTAAAACTCCAGTTATGGTTAATCAAGTAGCTGCTGTCCAGAAAAATGCTTGTTTAAGTTCATGGCTTTAACCTGGTTTTAGTTAATTGATTGGTTTAACCGCTTTGATTAATGTGCTTGATAGTGCCTGCTCAAGCCTTCGATTGTGTTAATTTGATCTTGTAACTCAAGTAATGATGTGCAACTTGAACTAGTGAATGATAACCAATCTATATAATTATGTAGCCATGTTTTAAAATGCTTAGAGCTTTGATCATGTTTTTATGACTTTTCAGGAATTGCTTCACCCGTGCACAAGTAAGCACGTGACTCTGAACTTGAAGGGGTGTAAAACAGTGAAGGGAATTGGTCACCTTCAATCAAGGAAGACTGTTGCTCAGGTATAAAGACTGAATTGGATTTTCTCATGAGGAACGTAATAGTTTGTTTTATGATGTCTAAATCTTAATGAATTTTACTGTGTAAATCGTTTATTGTATTGATCCTTGTTGTTGTGTATCAATATGAGAGCCTAATTCTGGTTGCAAAAAGCTATTTGACGTTGTTAACTATTGATAATTTCTTAAGCTTTTCATTGGATGCTTATAACTCCACTTATGGTTAAATCAAGTAGCTGCTGTCCAGAAAATGCTTTAAGTTGTTTGCTTTAACTTGGCTTTGGTTAATGTGCTTGATAGTGTTGGCTCATGACTTTGATTTAATCTACCTGTAACTCATTAATGATGTGCAACTTGAACTAATGATAACCAATCTATATAATTATGTAGCCGTGGTGCATTATGCTTTAAAATTCTTTCTATGTATATAGTTTGTGGAGCCTTAATCATGCTTGTTATGGCTTGGTATTGCATATTATATTGATCCTTGTTATTGTATATCAATGTTAGAACCTGCCTTTTATGGCACGAAGGAGTTTCAGCTGCGATTCAAGGTCTGTTCATACAGATACTTCCAGCCGGTTTGGATCTGGCGATAGCAAACTTTTTCTTCAGAATTTGGACAGTGCTAATGAGAAACGCAAGAAAAAGCTTGATAAGGAGTCACTTGAAGCTGAGTTCAGAAATCAATTCAAGCCTCTGTTTGCTCTGAATGGCGTAATGCTCCCATCTACGCTTGAAGATGATACCACTGCTTACTTGAATGGGCAGGTCCACGGTTTTACCAAGGAATGGCCAGTATATCTAAGCTCTCTTGATTTCATGGAAAGGATTAAACGTTCCAATGAGGACCAAGTGAACCATCTGATAGATTACATTATCCAGCGCAGAATTCTTGTTTCCGATGACTTTGAAAATTCATATGGAAATATTGAGTTATTGAGATATAATGTAAGTTCAGATCCATCTTGCATCAGAGGCGAATGTGATGCTGCTTTTGAAGCAGTAAACAAAGAAAGTGGAATCGCTCGAGTGGCAATGTTGATCTGGGAGGGAAACAAACTCGTATATGCTGATGTGATCGAAGGTCTGGAATGTCCTGACAGTGTCGGGGCTGAAATTCTGGCGGGCTTGGCTCTCGTGCTCAAATGCAAGGAAATGGGATACAAGAAAATGGAATTGTGGAGTGATAGTTCCAGAGTTTGTGGAGTTATCAGCGGTTCTGAAAGCTTATACAGAGATGACAAGAACCTGGACAACTGTTTAGTATTGCGTTGTTTACAGTCGGAATTCACAGAATTGATCCCAGTTTGCAAGCCCAGGGATTTTATGTTTGTCACGGATGAAATGCTTAAGTTAGAGGGAAGTGTTGAATCAAGAGTTGCAAAGGCACTTGAGAAGTGGTCACTTAGATTGAAGGGCCAAATTCTGTTCAGTGTTACTAACACAAAGCGGACGACCACTGCAATCAAGGCTTTTGGTATGCTTTTTTTCCTCTTTTCATGTCTAATCTTTATCGTTTTTGTTTAATTTTGTTTTAGTTTGCTAATTACATATTTCTTTCAGTTATTCTTTTGGTCCTATGGTTATGCTGAAGTAATGAACTGCAAGTAGCTGTTAGATAGTTTGCCAACAATGCATGTCACGGAAAGTGCAGTACCCTCGAAATGCACATACTCAATAACATGTCATGTGTATTTTGTTGACAAATTTTCATTATGTGCAAGCCATTTTGTAATGAGGATAGTTTGAAGAGATAAGTACTTGTTGGTGTTGGTTGTTTATAACATTGTATTATAGTTTTCTGTAGCCTTTTTTTTTTGCTACAACAGCAGCGGACACTTTAAACTTGTATTTGCAGCTTGTGCAAGTTAGAAAAGAGATAAGGAACCACACCATTTTCATGTTTTATTCAAATGAAGATGATGCTGTCAAATTAACAATTGCTGAGTCCAACTCAACTTCTCAATTTCAAAGCTAAATGCGATGTTATTCTCGCATGGGCTCCTTAGCAATTAAACCCTGAAGTCAACACCTAGTTTATGAATTAGAATTTTAATGATCTACTTTTTGAGCCTTTATTCTTAAAATTGTGGTTCAATTTGCTTCCTTCCCCCAACAGAGGTGAGCTTCTGTGTGTTGTAAGCTTACATGATAGTTGGGCTGCTGAATCTGCTTACATGATAGATGGGCTGCTGAATGTAGAAGGTCTTGCTCATATAATCAGCATAGGGAGATTATAGCAGCGTACAAGAAAAATTGTTGTCATAGTGAAACTATGAAATATATTAGTTTGACTAACTTGTAGATCAGCCATGGAGTTCCATCAAATATTAATGATTTCGTCTACTACATTTATTGTTTCTATATCAATAAGTTGTATGAGTTTCAAACATGTTCCCTATATTTTGCTTGAAAGATAACTAATATCTAAACATAATTTTCATTTTTCTGTCATTTTTCCTCCTTTCATCTTACTCTTCTAATGGTTTGTTGTTTACTTTTTGTTTGCAGCGGGCACTCGGATGAAGAAAAAACAAGGTGGCTATGTATATAAACATGATCGCGTATTCTATTGGAAGGCTGAGGGTGGAGATAAGTTTGCTGCGTTCTTGAAGCTAAGAGATGCCTTCTCACCAAATGTTCTTTACTTAACAGTGGACAGGTTCGAAGAGAAACCGGCAATTCTTTGTGAAATGTTGAAGGATTTGTATCCACTTGATATTGTGACATCAGGATCAGGAACCACCACCACCTTCCGTTACAGAACCAGTAGTGTGAATTCTATCAAGAAACCACTTGTGATTGTCTGGGATGCCTGCCTTTACAAAGAGTGCTACGACGAAGGATCGTGCGTGATTATTTTGGTTGAAGATGAAAAGGAAGTCAGCTTGATGAAGTCAGCAAAGATTAAAGAAATTAATGTGTCGACATTCCTCTACTTCAATGGAGGTTCGTTCGAGATATTTCATATCACTCTAATTTATTTGTAACTTTTGTTCAATCTATTGTTGATTTTTATTTTTTCCTAATCTTCTGTACAGTGGAGTTTAAAGAGTCAGAGAACAAGGTAACGAGCAGCAATGGGCAGAAGAAGGAGGTAATGAGCAGCAATGGGCAGAAGAACAGAAGGAAGCACAAGCCAAATTGGAGGTAGGGAAGAAAGCATAAGCCCTATAACAGAAATTGGAAGCAGAGAAAGCCTTTTTCCTTTTTGTCAGTGTAGGGAGGTTGCTGTTCTGGCTTGTGATGGGGCAGGTCCCTGTGAAGTCTATGTAGCGTTGATGTAAATGTTGAACTCATTCGAACTTGTGTAATTTCGTTGAATTGGTAATGAAATTCGGCTTAGGAAAAAATTTATGTTTCCGTTGGCATTGAGATGTCACTGCTTTGGAGTCTGGTTCCATCTGTTAAAGCATGGCATTTAACCTATAACTGAAATCGGTGAGATTGCTGTCATGTTGCTAAATGTTGTGGATAACTTTATGGCCCAAGGTTCATGCTTGTCCACTCGCCGCTTCAGCTGTGCGGTGTTGATTCCTGAAGTGTGCACGCCTCTTCAGCCGCCGCACACAGGTCTGCCTCCACGTTCCGGTGCGCCGTGGATTCGCTGCTGCTAGAGACTGCACGGAAAAATTCGTCGGCGCAGACTGCACGGATGCTAGGAGCCCCGTCGTGGCATGAACGGAGCTCGCCGTCACGACCTACGCGGACTGCCTGGAGCTCGTCGGTGTGGCATCTGCTCTCATCTGGATGGAAATGGGCGTGTTGCTCTCATCTGGATGGAAATGGTAGCCCTCGAGCAGGAGAGAGGGTAAGATTGGGGAGAACATGGAGAGAGAATGAGAGTGGAATTGATTGGTGCTGCTGCGTTTACAGCTACGGGTGTTGCTTGGTGCTGCTCCTTCCCGGTGCGAGCACCACCTTGCCAAAAAAAGAAAAATGAAAAAGAAAAGAAAAAGAAAACGACACAAAAATTATATTGGGGAAGCACAGTGGCAGAGGACGGAAACAAAGCGCGATTTGTGCCTGTCTATATATTGTGTACACTGCCCACTGCTTGTTTGCTTGTGTGCCCACTTGCTGTGACCGAGGGCAAATGGTGTGCGTCAAGCCAGAGCGAGTCGTCCTTAACAAATTTGATGTTTAATTTTGCGGAAAAGTTACCGCGCGTGCGGTCACACGAGGGAAAAAGTCCCCCTGAGGTTTGGCACCCCGGTTAATTCACCCCCCTGAGGTTTAAAACCGTCTAAACAGCACCTTAAAGTTTCTAAAACCGTTCAACTAACACACTGGGCTGGTTTGGAGTGGTTTTGGAGGCCTGTTTTGCTCAGCTGGCAGTCCACCGTGGCAAAGATGAGATGGTCACGCAGAAAAGAGAAATCCCCCTTGGTCCTTTCTGCCCGCTCGCAAAGACCGCTGCGGCTGCTTTCTGAACTCGACGCGGCGGCGGGCGCCGCCTCCTCCTTGGCTGTCGGAAGCTTCAGGCACGGCGCGGCGCGGCGCCCACTCCCAGCGCCGCCTCCGCCCCCACGCTGGCCGCGACCTCCGCCTCCACCTCAGCGCGCCGCCTCCCAGCAGCCGCGCTGCCCGCCCTCGCGCGGCGCGGCTGCGCAGCCCCACGGCACTGGAGCCTTCGCCCTCACGCCGCCCCGACTGCTCAATCGCCGGTCGCGCAGCCCGGCCTCCTCGCCGCCGGCCCCTCAGCAGCACGTGCCCGCGCCCGCCCGTCTCGGCCTAGGCTGCGCGACCTCGGAGCCTTCGGCCTCGCGCACCCCCTGTTGCGACGGGTCAAGAGAAGTAAGCAGAGTAAAAGAGGGAGTCTGGAGCACGCATTCCTCTGCTCCTATGTTGGAAACTAGTACCAAGTTTCTTGGGTTTCTGTTCTTGATGATGCAGGCAAGGTTGGATGATGGAGCTGGTGTGCTGCAGCTACTCAATGAGTTGTTGGAGAGAGAGCTTTCAGAGAGGGTGCATGAACTGAAGATGAAGGATGCAGTGCAGCAACTGTTGGCTAGAAAGTTGAATGCTGGAAGGCTCAACTTCAGTAGCTTTTTGTGTTTGTAGGTGGTCCTGTTTGGCTTGATGTCCCATGTAGCTAAATTAGTGTGATGATAGTTTATTTGCACTAGAATAGAAAATATAGTAGGTATGTGCAATCCAGTTAACCCGATATCTTTTGTAAAGTATGGGCATTCCAGTTAACAAGGCATTTTTGAAAGTATGTGCAATCAAGTTATCCAGGTAATTTAACAATGTCCCTGTTATTTGTCATTTGCAAAGTGAATGTATTTGTGCAGTCCTGAAAATTTGGTGAATATGTGTGTGCAGTCCAGAGACAAACTGCTCATATATTATAGAGCTGATATATTACACAGTTTTCCAAACCGAGCATGATATAATCACAAATTGAGCATCATGGGAATTGAGGCTAGCATGATATATATACATATATTACACAGGTTTGCAGACTATTTGAAGCATGAGATATATATTACACAGATTTGAGGCTAGCATTACATCACCAGGTAATTGGGTCAGTTACACACAAGATCACCTAAAATTCCATGATCATGAGAGCTCCAATACCAGGAAGCATGTGAACCCAAAAGATCACCTAAAGTTCCATTTGCATTTCAACTTTAGTTAAGTTCCATGCCTGACCAGCTATATATACACAACAGGCTGCATGTCTGAGCTACATGCAAACACTCTCAGACAACATGATTCCAGGTAGATTACTAGAGACTTGCATGCCTGAGCATCTATACACAAAAGGAGGCATGTCTGAGCAGCTGTAAACAAAAGCTTGCATTTCTAACCACTGGTCATTGCTACTATACACAAAAGGCTGTCCTTTCTTGCCACTAAATGTTGGCATTTCTATGCCCAAAAGCTTGGCATTTGTATGCATAAAAGCTTGGCCTACATATTCACAACCGGTCATTGCTACTATACACAAAAGGCTGTCCTTTCTTGCCACTAAATGTTGGCATTTCTATGCCCAAAAGCTTGGCATTTGTATGCATAAAAGCTTGGCCTACATATTCACAACCTACATGTGTGAAGGCTTTCAGTACTTGTCCCCAAACAACAGGTGTTGCAGCCTCCCTCCTGCTTGGCTTGTACCAGCCTGGGTTCCGCCCCTTCTTCCCCTTGTTGGAGCTTGGCTTCCTCCCCTTCTTCCCCTTGTTGCAGACTGGCTTGATGTTGTTCGACTTCCTCCAGCTTAACTTGTTGATGTATTTTCTGCAGGCTGTTGTAACACTCAGGTAACACAGAGGTTGACAAATAAGAATGTGATCAGATCTGTAATTGGAAAAAAATTAATTGAGCACTTACAATCTGAGGAGTACTCTTCTGCCTCTTAGCAGTAGCAGCAGCAGATGTAGTGCTTTGCTTTCTTTTCTTCTGCCTCTTGATGTGTGCATTTTGTTTGTTGCCAGCTTTAGGGTTCTTTGGACATCTCCTAGAATTGTGGTCAGACTTGTGGCAAGATCTACACCTCATCTTGATGCCAACCCTGCTCAGCTTGGTCCCTTTAGGTTCTTCACCAGCCTCTCTTGTTCTCTGTGTCTTTAGCCTCCCTAACTTCTTCACAAAGGCTGGTGGTTCCGGTTTTGGCATGTCTGATATAGGTCAATTGTCAGGGCCTTGAACGGGTTGCAGCACATGAGCATACATTCTGTTGAACATTAATATCGAGAAACATGGTGCTATGAACTCATCTATCTTCCTAGAGGACTTGTACATACAGCTGATTGCATCGCAGCAAGGTAATCTAGATAGCTGCCAATACCTACAAGTACAGGATCTTTGATAGCTCGTTTGATAGCTCGTTGCCTAGTTTCAGCCAATGCATCCTCACAACATTATCAGTTTTTAAGTGATCCTCTAGGTGCTCTTTTATCTCAGGCAGCAAAATCTTGTCTAATTCTATGTAACTCGTACCAATGTCTCCACCAACATACAAGATGATCCCATCGATGCTATGAAAAGACCCACCAAAGTGGAACCGAACATCAATCAATGATAATGAACACAATTCATTCACTGTTGTAAAAAAAAAAATGAGATACTAGAAACAATAATAACCATATGTACAGCCATGACTTATCAGGCAAATTGCTACCAACAAATAGTAAGTCGGTATCTGCATTTAAATGATGCCAATTCATTTTTAGAACAAAACATTCCTTAATGGCAAGGATCATACCAACCCACCACACTGGGAGATCAAGCGCTTCACGCAGGCCTACATTAATTACTCTGCTCGGAATAATGCAAAGATTTTCAAGATCCACTAAAGGCAGAAAACTATGGTTCATATCCTAGCTATCCAGGCATCCAATCATTCAAGCACAAGTATTTCCGAAATGCAGACTTCCTGTACCAATGCTTACCATGTACACAGTTGTCCCCTAATGACAGCTTTACAATTTGTATCTGGTGACTCTTTCACTCTTATTACAGCACACTGCTGCTAAAAAAATTGTGTTTTTATCAAAAAAAAATCGCTCACATGTTCCATTAGAAAATGCTACACAGCCAAACCCTATGCAGTCAAAACATCAGAAAATGGTACAAGAAGCAAATCTTTTTCCAATCTTTCACCCACTGCGCAATAAAAATCTAGTGGGGGAGTATGAGTTTCCTCACCTTGTGTTATGATCTGTACTCTTGGGCTTGTCTGCATTAGTAGTATAGAGTTGGGCCATGGGCCTTTCAGCTTTCTATTGTGAGTTGGGCCTGAGGCCATTGTATCAGTCTGCACGGACGGCGGGAATATAAGCCGATTCCGTGTTTGACTTGGGTATCGAACCCGTGAACCATTCTCTGAACTAAGAACAAGTCATCTTCCTCGCGGAGCCAGCCGGGTTCTCTCTATTTCCCAATCCAAATTCATGCTTCCTACCTAGAATTCCTCTCCAAATTATCGGGTTCATAACAATTGGTATCTAGAGCAAGGTATTCTCCGTGGAAATTTTTTGTTTCCACCACAGATTGTTCCGCTCCTCGCCGTTCCTGGTTCTGCAGTTCGTCCGTTCTGTACCTTGATCGTAATCGTAATCCCCGACGGCTGGTGATTGTCCGTGCACTTTCGAGTGATTCGGACGATCCTGTAGGTCCGTGCCCGTGGTTGATTGGGTCGGTCAGAAGTTCGTTCGGTCAGTTCCGCGGAATTCCACATCACCCTGGCACCGAGAGTTTCGAAGTTCAATCGCGACATGGCGGATTCGCTTGAGGGCTTGGCGTCGGAGTTCAAGACGATGTCGGCCCAGTTCGTCGGGTTCGAGAACATGATGCAGAAGACGCTCGACAAGCTTAGCGGGCTCGAGTCATGGCGGGCGAGCGCCGACATGGCGTTCGACAAGCTGATCGACAGGGCGGAGCACATGGCGTTGCGGGTGGATCAGGCGGGCGCGCGACTGGAGATGCTCGAGTCACGGCCTTCCCCTCCGCCACCACCTCCACCACCACCGCCGCATCCGATGGGGCCTTCAACGGTGGTACCACCTCGTCCGCCTTCACATTGGTTGGATCTCAACCTGGCTCCCGAACCAGCGACGCACCCATCTGCGTCGACTGGAGAACGGCCCCATGGGCACGGCCAGCACAACGACCATCGGGATGTCGGCGGTGGGATCCTCGGACCCCCGCCACTCCCGGTCACGGGTATGGATTCCACCCAAATTCCCCCAGTGTTCATGCCTTACGATTCAGAGTCGCATGCACCCACTCGTCATGCTCCTTACCCCAAGCTTGAGTTCCCTAAATTTGATGGTGATAATCCACGACTGTGGCGTGATCGTTGTGAAATGTATTTTGAGGTGTATGTGGTGGCGCCCAATCTGAAGACTCGATTCGCCGCTCTTAATTTCACTGGTGCAGCGGCTATCTGGCTGCAGTCTATGGAGCGCCGCGGTCGCATTACAGATTGGGACAAGCTGTGGCAATTGGTTTTCGCCAAGTATGACAAAGATTAGTATCAGACTCAGCTGAGACAGTGGGAATCATTGAAACAGACTACATCTGTTGCAGAGTATCAGAAACGCTTTGAAGAGTTGATACATGGAATCCTGCTGTACAACAATGCATTCGATGAGCAATACTTGGTGACCAAGTCTCTGGGGGGACTTAAGGAAGAAATTCGAGCACCCATTGCCTTACATAGACCAAAAGATATTGATACAGCTAGTGCCTTAGCCCTGTTGCAAGAAGAAGAACTCAGTATGATGAAGCCTGCAGGCTCTCGTTTCAGTTCTAGATCCTCTCCTTCAGCAGATAAGGCTAAGCAAGCTGCAGTGCTCAAGACCAATCAGGGAGTCTCTACAGAAGAAGAAGACAAGCTGAGGAACATAGGAGGAAGAGAGGTCTGTGCTTTCGATGTGGTGAAAAGTGGGATCGAAACCACAAGTATCCTAATCAGATTTCTCTGCATGCCATGGAAGAATTGTGGGATGCTTTGGAATTGTCCATTCAGGAAGAAATGGAACCTCTAGAACCAACGGTGGATGATCAAACTGTCCTGGCACTCCAATCTGACAACATTCTGAATGTGGGTAAACGGCATACACTGAAGTTATTGGCACACATTGACAAGAAACAGGTGCTCATACTGGTTGATTCTGGCAACAGTGGTACTTTTGTGAGTGACCAGTTGGTACAGTCATTGCATCTTCCAACCACTGACTGTGACACTACAACATTCACAATTGCTGATGGAAGCACCATGAGTTATGACAAGTTAGTTCCACAGTTGACATGGTTCATTTAGGGGCACACTTTCCAGTCTGAAGCCAGAGTGTTACCATTGAGGTGCTATGATGTCATACTGGGAGAAGATTGGCTGGAATCTGTCAGCCCAGTGTGGGTGGATTTTAGATCCAAACTCATGAAAGTGACATATGAAGATAAGAGAATTCAACTCCAAGGACTAGTCCCTGAGCTCAGTTCCTGTTCAGCAGTACAATCTTCAAAACTGAGAGGCCTGTTGAAACATGGTGCAGTTATTCAGACTGTTCAGCTGTGGGCAACAGAAATGCTAGTTTTTGTACATGAGGTTATGAGTACTGAACATGCTCAGTAGGATCATCAAGAAGTCATAGCTGAACCAATAGCAAAGCTGATTCAAGACTTCCAACATCTGTTTGCTGATCCAACTGAGCTACCCCCAAAAAGACTAGCTGATCATTCCATACCTTTGATTCCTGGAGCTCAGCCTATTAAAGTAAGACCATATAGGTACTCACCTATTCAGAAAGATGAAATTGAAAAGCAACTCAAGCAAATGCTGGAACAAGGGGTCATTAGGCCTAGTACCAGT
The DNA here is from genome assembly GCA_015844335.1 of Chrysopogon serrulatus. Classification (NCBI taxonomy): domain Eukaryota; kingdom Viridiplantae; phylum Streptophyta; class Magnoliopsida; order Poales; family Poaceae; genus Chrysopogon; species Chrysopogon serrulatus. The sequence continues at coordinate 17,968 of JADLZL010003975.1, forward strand.
CCATTCTCTTCCCCAGTCTTACTTGTCAAGAAGAAGGATGGTAGTTGGAGATTTTGCATTAATTACAGGCATTTAAATGCAATCACTATCAGGAACAAGCATCCCATGCCTGTTGTGGATGAGTTACTAGATGAGCTTGCAGGTGCATCCTGGTTCACCAAATTAGACTTCAAATTAGGGTATCATCAGATTTGCATGGCTGAAGGAGAAGAACATAAGACAACATTCTGTACCCACAGTGGCTTGTTTGAATTCTTGGTCATGCCCTTTGGATTGACAAATGCCCCTGCAATATTTTAGAGTTTAATGAATCAAATCTTTGCTACTTTGCTGAGAAAAGGAGTACTTGTCTTTATGGATGATATTTTGATATATAGTGCTTCATTGGATGAGCATGTGCAGTTGCTGCATTAAGTCTTCCTCATTTTGCAAGAACAAAAGTTTCTAATCAAAAGATCCAAGTGCTCGTTTGCTCAAAGGTCTATGGATTATCTGGGTCATGTAATTTCAGAAAAAGGTGTCTCCACTGATCCATCAAAAGTTCAGTCTGTCTTACAGTGGCCAAGACCCACCAATCTGAAACAGCTGCGAGGGTTCTTAGGGTTGACTGGATATTATAGAAAATTCATCTCTCACTATGGCATGATCAGTAAACCATTGACTGATCTTCTCAAAAAAGGAATACCTTATGGTTGGACACCTGCTACAGAGGCTGCTTTTCAGTTACTCAAACGGAAGTTGGTTCAGGCTCCTATTCTAGTAGTCCCAGATTTTACACAGCCATTCACCATAGAGACTGATGCAAGTGATTTAGGAATTGGAGCAGTCCTCATGCAGAAGTCTCATCTAATTGCCTATCTCAGTAAACCACTGTGCTCAAGGAATCAAGCTCTCTCTATGTATGAGAAAGAGTGCTTAGCCATTCTAATGGCAATTGACAAATGGAGGCCTTATATTCAACACAAAGAATTTGTGATCAAGACTGACCACAGAAGCCTGCTCCATTTGACTGAACAAAGGGTCACTTCCAAGATTCAGCATAAAGCATTAATGAAACTGATGGATCTGAGATTCACAATCTAGTACAAACAAGGAGTTCAGAACACTGCTGCTGATACTCTCTCTAGAAATCCACTTAATGAAAGTGCAATTGCAATCTCAGAGTGCATACCATCTTGAATGCAAAGACTACAAGAGGGCTATATGGAGGATAATCAAGCCAAGGAATTGATAACTGAGCTCAGTCTGGCTAGACAGAATGAGAAGGGATATTCTCTGGAAGATGGGATTATCAGATACCAAGGAAGAGTCTGGGTAGGGAACAACAAGCTTGCTCAACAACACATTCTGTTAGCCCTCCATGACAGTGGACAGGGAGGACATTCAGGCATTAGTACAACCTACTCCAGAATCAAACAATTGTTTGCTTGGCCAGGACTCAAACGTGATGTTCAGCAATTTGTCCAGCAGTGCCAGGTGTGCCAACAAGCTAAATCAGAACATGTGAAGTTGCCTGGGTTACTGGAGCCCTTGCCAGTCCCTCAGCATGCCTGGGAAGTGGTAGCTATGGATTTCATTGAGGGCCTTCCCCAATCTGAGAGATTTAATGCTATACTGGTAGTAGTGGATAAGTTCTCAAAATATGGTCATTTCATTCCACTAGCTCACCCATTTACAGCAACTCAAGTTGCCCAAGCATTCTTCAGCAATGTATACAAACTTCATGGTCTTCCAAAAGCCATAATCTCAGACAGGGATAGCGTTTTCACAAGCAATTTCTGGCAGCACTTGTTCAAACAATCTGATACAAAGCTGTTGATGAGTTCTTCCTATCACCCCCAAACTGATGGCCAAACTGAAAGATTAAATCAGTGTTTGGAGGGTTTTCTAAGATGCTTGGTCCAAAGAAATGGAGCAAATGGATTGAGGTAGCTGAATTCTGGTACAACACATCATACCACTCAGCCTTGGGAAAAACTCCATTTGAAGTCCTCTATGGGCATCCTCCAAGGCAACTGGGCATCACTAATATGAAACTAAGTTCTGTTCCAGACTTAGACCAGTGGCTACAGGAAAGAGAGCTGTTAACTGAATTGATCAAACAGCAATTGCTCAGAGCTCAACAGAGAATAAAATCTTAGGCTGACAAGAATAGGTCTGAAAGGACCTTTGAGGTGGGACAAATGGTATATCTAAAACTTTAGCCTTACCTACAATCTTCAGTTGTCAGTAGGCTACATCAGAAGCTCTCATTCAGATATTATGGTCCCTATAAGATCTTGTAGAAAGTTGGCAAAGTTGCTTATCGGCTGGAGCTACCAGCTGATTCTAAGATTCATCCAGTGGTGCATGTCTCTTTGTTGAAGGCTCACATTGCACCTAACATTCAACCATCTCAGGATTTACATACTGTGGCTACTGAAGACACTGCACAGATGAGTCCACAGGCTATATTGGCAAAGCGTAAGATCATCAGAGGATCCTCCTTACTGACTCAACTCTGCATCAAGTGGGATGCACTACCAAGGTCCATGGCGACTTGGGAGGAAGAAACTGATATCAAGCGCGTTTTCCTGCGGCATCTGCTTGGGGTCAAGCAGTCGTTTAAGGGAGGGAGAGTGTTATGATCTGTACTCTTAGGCTTGTCTGCATTAGTAGTATAGAGTTGGGCCGTGGGCCTTTCAGCTTTCTATTGTGAGTTGGGCCTGAGGCCATTGTATCGATCTGCGCACGGACGGCGGGAATATAAGCCCGATTCCGTGTTCGACTTGGGTATCGAACCCGTGAACCATTCTACGAACTAAGAACAAGTCATCTTCCTCGCGGAGCCAGCCGTGTTCTCTCTGTTTCCTAATCCAAATTCATGCTTCCTACCTAGAATTCCTCTCCAACTTATCGGGTTCGTAACACCTTGACCCAGCAGCTATAGGCGGCACTGGCGTGGACGCGGAGATCGCGGCCGGCGTGGAGGCAGCGGCGGGCCCGGGGTGGTGGACGCGACCCCGGAGCTTGTGCCGACCGAGGTGGAGGCGGCGTCTGGAGGCTGCATCGTGCGGGGTCGGGCGGCGCCGGAGCTGCGTCTAATGGTGACGGCGGCGCGCGCCGCAGCGGTCGCGTGGAGGCAAAGTGCCCGACGCGGCTTCGAACAGAAAGCACGCCCGCCACAAGGCGTTTTTGCGGCGGGCGGGAAGGACCGAGGGCGGATTTTCTTTTGAGAGAATTCCCCTGTGTGCCATTGTAAAAGTTCAAAATGACTTGCGTACCATTAAAAAAAAAGAAAAGTTCTTCAGTACCCTTATACAAAATTTTCTTTCCCTGTGTGCCACTCCCATAATTTTGCCGTTGATTCTAAGAGCAACTCCAGTGGGGGCCCCAAATTAGGCCCTTAACATTATATTTACAGGCTAGACTAAAGAAGGTAGAGGCTTAAATTGAGGCCCAACTCCAGTGGAAAAAAATACCAAGTCCCTATATAGCCAATGACACCTGGACTGCCTGTCAGTGGGATTCTCCCTTCCTTTCCTCTTTTCTTTGGCTACGATGCTACGCGTTCATGGACATCTCGTCCAGAGGAGGGAGCTGGCCATGGGAACGGAGGGGGAGAGGGAGCCTGGTGTGACAGAACCACCCAATTCACATAAGATTAAGTGTGATTGCCTCCGTTAACAACGTTGACCCGTACACACCGCCTCTCATATGAACCCGGTAGTCTGTCGAGTGTCACGAATGACCTCGGTAAATCAACTTTACAACCAGAATCATACTCGATTAAGCAAATACATATCACATACTCAGAGTTCGCAGCAAAAGAGTTATTACAATAAGATAAAGAATAATAAATAAAAGTTTAGTTTCAAATCAATTGACAATAAAATAAAGTTTAAAATGATTACCAAATCCAAAACTTTGAATTGTATTGCTAGCTTATGGCGTCCTTCGTTGAAGTAAAGAGAAGAAGCATTATATGGAGTAGCCATGCCCAGCGGCTTTTAATTAACATCCGTAAACAAGCAATTCACCTGCAACATGGTGGGATAAAACCCTGAGTACTCAATTGTACTCTGCAAGACTTACCCGTCAGGGAGAAGAAAAATAAAGGACACCAAGGATCATGATAGGCTATATATGTGGAGTTTAATGGCTAGCATCATTTGCAAAAAAGCTTACTAATGTAATCCCTTACATTAAATTTTAGTAGCAGCATTAATGCTGAGCTACTTAGAACTATATTAGAACCTTTCTATAGCATATAGTTTGATTCACAAAAATTGTCCTCAATAATGGGATATCAACCATAATCCCTCCATTATCATCCGATGTTTTATTTCTTACTACATCTCTGCGGTCAGGTATGAGTTTCTCACTATCCGGGAGAGACGGCGATTCGAATCGATTACACCAGCTGGGTAAAGCCTGTATCACACACCTTTGCATGCCGACCAAGGCTTGCTCAAGTCACTGTTCACTCTATTCAAAAGATAGAATTGAATCCGGTTGCAAAGCTCATGGTACTGCGTCTCACAAGTCATGCCCGTTCAGTCCGTAGCCCGTAGTCACGCAGGGTCTTGACCAGTACCTTTTCCCCGTCCATTCGTCCTAGCAATGCATTCAACGGTTCAAGAACTACCTCGAATAAGCTAACCAGCTTCACCGTCGAAACGAGTTATTCGGCGGTTATGTGAAGGTACGTTCAATCTCACACCTAGATCCAGAATACGGCTCGGTCCTTAATCGACACAGACAGAAATACCAAATTCCGTCCGGTCTCCAATTATTTAACCATCATATGATTCAGGATAGCATATATATATATCCCGTAGTGAGTAAGTAACCATCCTACATCTCGCGGGAGACAGGAAATCACCCGACTTCTACCGATCTAAGCAGGCTAAGCAATTAAGGAGAACATCCTACACATACTGGTGGGATAATATCTGGAGATAGCTATAGATCAAGGTAATTATGCAGCAACGGTTTCACCCAACTCCTATATACGTAATGCACATTACACTAGACGTAAGGTGCAATAAAGTATTTATAAACAGAGAGAGTAGGTTATGCTCGGGGCTTGCCTGTGTTGCAGGAAAGGTTAGTTTCCATCGAGAGATCTGAAGTTAGACTTGGCATCAACATCTTCGATAGATACATCTCCGCTGGACCAGATCATCCTGAACCTTCTTCAAAACTTGACCACCGCGATTCTTCTTACTCACGTGTGCTACACGTAATGAAATGATGCATGCTCAATGCGATGCGTGACCTGATGTATGATGAGATGATTTACTTAGATAATAACAAAGGAAAACTACATAAGGTTCCACTGTGCAATTCTCTTTTTCTGATGACAATACTGTATTATCTAGATTTGCTTAAAGAAAGATAACATCATTTGCTTTTAACTTCTATACAGAGTAGGTGCATATCTCCTCTCTAGAGAAGTTTCTATTACAAGTTGCAAACAATCTTTAACTAATCACAGCAAGTTTATCATGTCCATTTCTACTAAATAAAGGGATTACCAAGGATCATCAAGGTTTCATGATCCCGGGCCTACAATCAATCCAAAAGTCACACCAGTCATCACATGCTTAAATCTTTCTAAAAGTACAACAAAGAAGTATCAAGACCATCACTTAATTAATTAGTGAAATGTTATTAGTTTAAGTAATATGTTATTTACCCAAGTTCAAGGTACCTCAATCATATTAGGATTACATCGTAGAAGTCATTAATGATCCTTATTACGCACACAAGTTATACTAAGCTTCCACAACAAACTCAGATTATAGAAATAGAGTAGGGCAGCAGATTAGCACCCAATACATGTAGCTATAACTAAAGATCTAGACATCCAATAGGGGTGTTCTTAGACTTTTTGGAAAGCTTATAAAGTTGTCCACAATGTTATTATCATCTCAGAGTGATTCAATCATTAAAAGTGTCAACCATCTCAAATAAACAATACTGTCCAGGAATTGGGCAAAACCAGCTCCTGAATTATCATTTTCATAGGCAGAGCTAGACCACCAAAATTAGTGATCTAAGACAATTTAGAAAGCTTATGAAAAACATTACAACTTTCTAATTATGATCAAAAGATGATTCACCAGCTAACTAGGTTAAATAATTTATTCTTTCAGAGCTGTATAGAAAGTATCCCGAAAATAATCGGCAGTTTGCAAGATCTATAACTCCCAATTCTGTTGGCCTAAAATCATGAGATTTTAGGACACATTAGATATGGAAGTTTCTTACAACTTTCGTATTCAAGCCATCTTCATAAAATATCATTTTAGACATGTAAGCATTTATTAAACAGAATCTGTGTCTGTTGCAAATTTCAGCAAGTAAGTGTATTCTAGTTTGTCACTTAAACCATAGACAAGTGCAAGTATAAACTTGGATCTTAAATCTCTAATAACATAGCTATGTCCCACTGTACAGGGCTAAAAATGTGAACACCTTAAGCTTCCAAGAACAATCTACTTAATTAAGTATTGCACAAACTACTATGACCAGATGCCACGGCATATCAAGTAAAATTCTAATCATGATAACTCAAGTTAAGCTATTACAAGACCATTATTTACACACTTTATTTACTTAGACTCAAAGATACTACATGTTTGTATAAGCAACACACATTTATTAATTAATGAATCATTAAGAGAGCATGTATGCAGGTTACTCAAAAGATTAAAGTAGTATTATTATATTTCAGCCATTATTTCAGATCATTATATACAAGAGTAATTATTTTAAATATACAATGCATCATTAACCATTGTTAACTTACTTATTACCACCGAGTACAATCAATCTATAAAACACAGCAACACATTTCAACATGGATATGACAGGTGGGTGCTCATTACCATCTTTATTTGTCAAGCAAACTTATTGATAGAAATCATGCTTAGCCTATGGGGAGGACGATAAGCTAATTATTAGGTGTGTTGTCATTACTCTTAAAACATCACCCAATCTACTTAATATAGGTCAAGCAAAAGAGTAAACATGAACCCATGTGCATACAGAAGCTATTGAAACACTTAATTAAGCTTTTTAGTTGTGTTACTATATGTAGATGGCATACACATTAACCAAATAAGACCAGCACTTATAATGCCAAGGAATAGCAGGGTTTTGGTGTCCCAAGGCTTCAAATAAAAACTTAAAACATACCCAAGTCATGGAAGCATTCCTCCTAACTATTTAACACTTCTATATAAAAGAGAAAAGCATCTACTTATATTAAAATGGTGATTAGGGATTTCACCAAAATAGTTATGCCATTGCTATGGGATAGAAAGAGTGGAGTGTCTCATGGTCTTCAATTGATTCCAAAAACTCAATCAAGTCATTACATAATTTATGTTAATCCTTTTGATAATTACTAAGTAATTATAAGGCATATAATTAAGAATGTAATTAAATATTATCAAATTAATCCCAAACTTTTTTGTGAAGGTAGGTTATTGCACATAACAGTTACACAAAAAGTTCCACAATTATGGGACAACCATTTTAGCCTACATAAATCACACATCAAGCATTTCTTGATTAAAATAGGTAATTTTTTTAAACAATATAAAAATAACTAATTTTCATCATCTCATATTTTTCCTAGGTAGAGCACATCATGATGAGACTACACAAAAATTTTCATATTTTTATCAACTCTAATTATTTGTCTATGAATTTTCAAAATTCAGCACATATCCTGAAAAGAAAAAAAGAAAACTGATACTGTTTACCACTATTCATATGAGTCTGTAGTTGTGCACTTAACCCCCTATCTTTTCTTCTCTTCTAGTCCGCAGTCCTTCTTCTTTTCTCAATGCAGCGAACAGAGATGGAGGCCGGTGATGGCTCTCGGCTGGCGGCCGGCGGTTGCTCAGCGACGGCGGAGGATGGCTGAGACTGGCCTGGGCCACACGCACCCATAGAGAGCTTGTGGCTCGCCCAGCGGTGGCCCGACGCTTTCTGGCCATGGGAGCCAGCAGCTCGAACCCACCTGTACTGGCGGCAACGGCGCTTCCAACAATGAGGCCTACCGAAGAAGGGTTCGGGAGGCGCGGTGAGGCTCAAGGAACGCGAGGGCGTGGTCGTCATGGGTGGAGGAGCATCGAGGAGAGGGCAGCAGAGCTTTTGCTCCGGACGGCCATGGCGGCTCGCCGAGACGGAGAACGGCGGCGCAGGCGATTTTGGTGGCAAGAGCTCACGATTGCGGGCTCAGGCGAGGCGCACAGATGTGGCGGAGCTGCGGGCAAGAGGAATTGGATGATGGAGGAGCAGAGGCCGTGAATTCCGCCGGCAAATCAAGGCACGACGGTGGTGGCATGGAGAAGAAACGAAGAGACGGTAGCCGACGGTGTCGCGTTTTTATAGGGCATGGGCCGGTCGATGAGGTGGCTGGAGGCTTCGTGGGCTCGGCCAGATGGTTGGCTTCGCGGTTTTGCCGGCGAAGACGCGAGAACGTCCAGGGCGGCCGGCGATAGCGCAGGATGGCGAAGAAGAGAAAAGGAAACTCTCACCCCCGTGATTACTGTAGCAGTCTGAAACCCCAACATATCTTGCTCTCTATCTCCCTGCTGTAACAGAACCGACCAATTTATAAAAGCATAAGTGAAAAATCACTCACTAAGCAAGCGATTATCACACTTAAGCCGTTATAAACCCGGTAGTCCGGAAATCTCGAAGGATTTCAAACCAACCATCATCAACCAAGATCGTACAAGTTTAGCGTCACCATTCGCACGTTACAATATTTCACAAATAGTTTGATAACATCAGAGTGCGGAAATTAAAGTTATTACAAACCGAGTCTTTAAATTCAAATAGCGGAAATAAAGTAGTTTTAAAAGCTCAACCCAACTCACACATTTCAGATAAATAAAGTGCCAGACCACAGTCTATCCATCAAAAGCATGTTGAGGAGAATAGTAGAGATTGACCTTGCCCCAGGTCTTCTAGTCCACAGGATAAAGACAAGTGGCACAGTACCCATGGAAGGTATGCCCGTCTGCACAAACAACAAGCGGAAAAAAAACCCTGAGTACGAGAAGGTACTCAGCTAGACTTACCCGTCTGACTCAAAAGTAAAAGACACCAAGTAGTATGACAGGCTTTATTAGGAGATAGCTCGACTCTTTTTGCATAAAAAACGGTAGTAATATTTAAAGTGACAGCTCAGCTTAATCATTCCTATTTAAGCTAGGTAAGCACCTATACTATTCATCATTATAGTATATTTATCATGATTAAGCAAACAAGTAGTAACCATAGCCATAATCATCAGCTTAACTCATCATCATCATCATTAACCACATTCCATAATCATTACTACGATGTTGCAGCTCAAGTCAAAGTGTTCACTGTCTAGGAACGATTGCGATTCGAATCGATTACTACTGAGCTCAGGGGGTATTCCTCACACAAACCACACTCACCCGCTAAAGTGAGCTACAGATCACCGTGACACATATCCAGGAAAAACAATACGCGGACTCGCTCGGAACCACCGTACCCAGGGACCGCCCGACTGCCTTAGCCAGCCAATACTGGACCTCGGTCTTACTCTTCGCGCCCCTGTGGTCCCCCATCCATCTCCAATACGGTGCGAACGGCTCGAGAACCGGCCTGAATAGTGTTAGGCTTCGCGGTCGGAAGTGCTTATCCGGCCAGCTAAATGTGAGGCATGCGTTCAATATAACTTGTGGTACAACAACGGTACGGTCCTTAATCGATACAGACGGAATCACTATGGTCCAACAACCCCACAAGACTTTTCCATCAATAGCAAGTAACCACCTATACTCGCGGATGACAGGAAATCATCCGACTTCTACCGTCTAAGCAAGCTAAGCATATTACTCGCCCTAGACTAACAGGGTGTATCAAGGTGGGATAATCAATGGTAAAGCAAGGATATAATGCATCAACGGTGTCACACAACTCCTATACTTAATGCAACAATCATAAAGCATAGTTAGACTGTTAGAAAGCATAGGTAAGTAAATGCTCCGGTGCTTGCCTTGTTCAAAGTCAGTGGCGCGGTGGTTAGGACACTCGGGTAGCTCCTCGGCGTCTTCCTCCTCTGCTCCTGGTGGGACCTCCTGCTGAGGCTCCTCCTGAAGACTCTCCTCGATCTCCGAAGACGGAAGGTCCTCCTGCGAACCTGTATGATGCAATGCACGTGCATAAGTACAGAGAATGCACAGTGTATGATGCTCATGAGTGAAGATGATTAACATTTTCTTTTACAGAATATGTGCATATCTCTTCTCTAAAAATAACTTAATCCACTTTACTGAGTATGTGCACATCTCTTCTCTAAACACTTAGAGAAGTGCATAAAGAAGAGGGTGGGTTTGGAATGCACATACACACATACTTTAGTTACAAAAGATGAGAGCGATATCACTATTCATGCCATCATCACAATTCAGTTATGATGCTCAATTAAGGAACCAGCAAGCATTATATGATTAAAAGTGCCCAAAAGTAAATATAGCATCTACTAAATTAATTAAATCAAAGCCTTATCATTTCATGCGAAATAATAGACTTGAACTGTGACTACTGTATAAACAGTCTAGAAAATTCTACAAAAATTACAGGAGCTACTTTATGCCATAATAGGACCATGATAAAATTTGCATCACATTTCATCCAGTACAACAGCCTACACAAAAAGATTAAGCTACAGGGCAGAAATGCATATTTAATAACTTTGTATTGTGAAAAGTGTTAAACAACAAATTTCATATTTTTATCTAGAACTTCTTAGCATAAGAGTAGTCACCAAAAATTATCAAGCCATAATTCCTCATACTTAATTTACTAAAAATCATAAAAGAATCAGCCCAGAAATTAATTTAAATCATATTCCAATATTTTTACACAGTAACTGCATGACATATATTTTTCCCAGAAACTACATCACACAACAAGTTTAACAAAACAAGAATCACATTTTTCAGAGCATTCTACAAATTACTATGCATTTACTCGGTTTTCAGCCTTTTAAGCAATTAAATAAATCTATACAGGAGAATATCACCAAAAATGCATTTTATGTTTTTCACAGATAGATCACATCACTAGAGATCTAACAAAACAAGTTCCATCAGGTTTGGACTCCATTTGCACCAGCTATGAATTAAAAAGCATTTAAACCATTTTCTGGAAAAAGAATAAAACAAAAACCGAAGCCCTAAAACTAGATGTACCCGGTCCAGTGGACCAGGAGCCGCCGACACGCGGGCTCTAGGGTCAAACCGACCCCCCGGGTCGGTCGCCAAGGGCCGAGGTGGCGTGACTGGCCGGTGCTCGGCCCAGGCGACGGCGGCGCCAGCGTGCTCCCCGTGCCACGGCGGACCGTGGCGCCCGACGGGCGGCGGCGATGACCGGAGGTCGTCGGCGGGCGCGGCGGTCGGGAGGACACGGCGCGGGGGCGGCCAACCGGCCTCCCTCCCCTGCGGTGGCGAGAGGGGTGCAAGGTGAGCGCGGGCTCCCCTGAGCTCATGGCGGGCTGACGTAGGGGTCGGGTTGCCCCTATTGGGCGGCCTAGAGCCCCCCGGTCGCCGAAAAGGCGGCTTCAGCGGCAGCGCCGGCGAGGCGGCGGAGGCACGGTGGCCTCAAACATTTCCGATTAGGCACCACGGCACCTGCTCGAGCCCTACGAACGGCTCGGGAAGCAGCGCTTAAAACGGCGGAAGAGGCGGCGGGCGGCGCAGCATCGACGGCCCGGAGCGCCGGCGGAACTCGACCATGGCACGGTGGCGGACTCGGCCATTCGGCCTTTACCAGCGGATGGCAGCGGCGATGGGAGGTTGGAGCGGATGCGGCGAGTGGTGGCGGGGTTTGTGCGCGCGTGAGCGAAGCTCGAGCGCAGCGGCAGCGGCTTGCCGCGGCGGTGGCATCGGCGGTGTTGTTTGCGCCGGGCGGCTACGGTGCGGAGAGAGGAGAGCGAGCGAGGTGAGCGTGAGGGCGAGTGAGCGAGTGTTGAGCGGCAGGCGGGTGTCCGGGCGGGGTGATGGAGCGCGAAGGCGTAGTAGCGGGGCCAGCGTCGCCGAGTTCGCCCGGCCCACGCGGCGGCAGGGGGCATGGCGCGGCGTGGGCGAGTACGGCACGGCCGGATCGGCCCACGACCCGGCCGACGCGGCGCGGCGCGCGTGGGCGGGCGGCGTGGGCGGGGCCGGGCCGAGTGGGGCCGAAAGTGGCCTGCTCGGTGCGGTGGGAATTTCTTTTTTTTTTTGAAATTTAAATCTGAAACAAACTCCATCCATTTGACAAATTTGAAAGCAAAAACAAGGGATGTGCCCAAAGTAAAAGTTGTAGAGAAAATTGAGATGAACAACTTTCATTTTGGGGTCAACTCAAAATTCTTAATAAATTTTGAATTATAAATTCCTTTTAAATTTAGGACAAATAAAAGGGATTTTCAATTTATTTTTCTTTTGTTCCAAAATGCACCAATTCTTTTTTTGCAATAATTTATTAAATCATTTTAAAATGCTGGGCACATGGACTTCAAACTTGATCAAGCATTTGCAAGTTAATTAATTAACTAAATCAAACAATCAAGCATTTAATTAACAAACAAATGCAACATATAAAAGGACAAGATGCAAACTCGTGTTTGTGCTTGATGATGCTCATGCCATGCTTAGAGATGATTAAGGTTAATAAATTATGGCCTAATGCATGCTTAAACACTGAGGTGTTACAGCCCTACCCCCTTAAAGAAATCTCGTCCCGAGATTTGGCTTTACTAACCAGGTTTTATGGAATTCGGGATAAGCTTCTTTCAGGTAATCCTCAGTTTTCCATGATGCATCTCTATCACATGGTAGCTCCACACGACCTTGTATGTGCGCACTAGTCGATTCCGGGTAACTCTCTCTTTACTATCAACAATCCTGACAGGCTCTTCTTTGTATACCAGATCAGCTGTTAGCTTCAAATCTTGCTCGTCAATCCTTTCTTCGGGCACACGCAAATATTTCTTTAGTTGAGAGACGTGAAAGATCGGAAAGATAGAACTCATTGACTCTGACAACTCTAATTTGTATGCAACTTCACCTCTCTTTTCAAGGATCTTGTACGGACCTACATATCTTGGTGCAAGCTTCCTTTTGGCTCCAAACCTCTGTGTCCGCTTTTTTGGTGAAACTTTTAGGTAGACATAGTCACCAACTTTGAATGTCAGAGGTCTTCTTCTATTGTCAGCATAACTCTTCTGTCGGGACTGTGCAGCTTTCATATACTCTTGGATAGTCCGAACTTTCTCTTCAGCTTCGGGAACAAAGTCAATACCGTAGTATCTCCTTTCTCCTGCTTCGACCCAGTTCAACGGAGTTCTACACTTCCTGCCATACAAGGCTTCAAATGGTGCCATCTTGATACTCTCTTGATAGCTGTTGTTGTAGGAAAACTCAGCCAAAGGTAGCCAAGATTCCCATGAACCTTTAGCAGATAGCACACACGCTCTCAGCATATCTTCAAGAACTTGATTGAGTCTTTCAGTCTGACCTAAAGTCTGAGGATGATAAGCAGTGCTGTGTAGCAACTTGGTACCCATACCTTCATGCAAACGTTCCTAGAAATAAGCAGTGAATTGTGATCCATGATCAGATACAATGGTCTTGGGAACTCCATGCAAACAAACAATCTCAGAGAGGTAGAGATCAGCATACTGAGGTGGTCTATTGGTGGTCTTGACAGGTAAGAAGTGAGCTGACTTTGTCAAACGATCTACGATTACCCAGATCGAATCATTTCCTTTTTGTGTAGTGGGTAAACCGGTGATGAAATCCATACTAATGTCATCCCACTTCCAAGCTGGAACTGGCAATGGCTTTAGCAAACCTGTCGGCTTCATGTGGATAGCCTTGACACGACAGCAAGTATCGCATCGAGCCACATACGCTGCTATCTCTTTCTTCATCTTGGTCCACCAATATCGAGGTCTCAGATCATGATACATCTTGTTGCTTCCAGGGTGAATGGATAGCTTGGAAAGGTGAGCTTCATCCATCATCTTATTCTTGAGTTCCCGATCCTTCGGTACGACAAGACGATTATCGAACCAAAGCACACCATCGTCATCCAATCTAAAATGCGGAATTGAGTTATTCTTCATTCTTTCCTTGAGGTAGTAAATGCTACGATCGGTCTTTTGGCCTTCAATGATCTGTTGGTCGAGAGAACATCAGACTTGGATATCGTGCAGGACTGCAGGATGCATCAGATCAAACTTATCTTCTATCAGTGGCTGCACAACATGATGATGTGATTTGCGACTCAAGGCATCTACAACTACATTTGCTTTTTCCGGGTGATAGTGCACTTGCAAATCGTAGCCCTTGATCAACTCTAACCATCTTCGCTGTCTCATGTTATGCTCGGGTTGGGTAAAGATATACTTGAGACTCTTGTGATCGGTGCATATGTGGTACACATTTCCCAACAGATAGTGCCTCCAGATCTTCAAGGCATGCACAACTGCGGCTAGCTCGAGATTATGAGTGGGATAGTTAACTTCATGCTTTCTCAACTGACGCGATGCATAAGCAATCACGCGACCTTCTTGCATCAGCACACAACCTAACCCAGTCTTCGATGCATCACAGTACACATCAAACGGCTTCTCGATATCTGGCTGTGCCAAGACAGGAGCAGTGGTTAGCAACTCGCGCAAGGTGCGGAAAGGCGCCTCACACTCTTACGTCCCGCACAAACTTGTGCTCTTTTTGTAATAGACTCGTCATGGGCTTGGCAATTTTAGAGAAATCTGGAATAAAACGGCGATAATACCGTGCCATTCCAAGAAAACTCCGAACTTCATGCACAGAGGTCGGTGGTAGCCAATCCATAACTTCCTGTACCTTTGACGGGTTGATCGATATGCCATTTTCAGAAATGATATGGCCAAGGAAAGCAACTTCCTTTAACCAAAACTCACATTTTTGAACTTGGCATACAACTTATGTTCTCTTAACTGGTAAGCACAACTCTCGGATGATGGGTATGCTCTTCTTCATTAGCGAGAATAAACCGAGAATGTCATCCAAGAATACAATCACAAACTTATCCAATTCGAGCATAAAGACTGAGTTCATAAGATACATAAAGTATACGGGGAGCATTCGTTAAGCCGAAAGACATAACGAGATACTAAACACGTATCTAGTTACAAAAAAGATCTTATGCACATCTTCGAGGCGAATTCTCGACCGATGATAACGATCTCAAATCAATCTTGGAAAACACTTTTGCTTTAGACAATTGATCAAACAAGATATCAATTCTTGGCAGAGGGTACTTGTTCTTGATTGTGACAGCATTGAGTGGCCGATAATCAACACATAGCCTGAGAGAGTGATCTTTCTTCTTCACAAACAAAGCTGGACAACCCCACTCAGAAGTACTCGGCCTGATAAAACCTAACTGCTTCAGCTCATACAACTGTTTCTTCAACTCTGCTAACTCATTGGGAGGCATACGATACGGTCTCTTACAGATTGGAGCTGTACCAGGCACTAAATCAATAGCAAACTCAATATCTTTTTTAGGAGGCAACCCAGGCAAATCTTCAGGAAAGACATCAGGAAACTCACAAACTACGGGAATCTCCGCAAGAGAAGAAGCTCGAATAGCATATGTCAACTTGGTCATGTCTGTAACTCGAGGCAACAACTCTTGGAAGGTGTCATTGTTCTCGGGATCCTTGAGAGTAACTGTTCTATTCCCAGTGTCAATCACAACTTGCTTATCTTTCATCCAGTTCATCCCCAAGATCACATCCATAGTTAAACCAGGTAGAACTACCAAATTAACTCTATATGCTTTATCTCCCATTTCAAAAAGTACTCCCTCAAGCATCTGATTAGACAGGACATCAGCACCAGCGGAGCTGATGCAGTACCCATAATCTAATTGCTTAAGTTCTAACTCATACGACCGTGCATATGATTGACTCATAAATGAATGCGATGATCCAGAATCGAATAAAACAACTGCAGGATGCTTATTGACAAGAAACGTACCTGCAGTGACTGGTTCACCTTCAGGGATCTTATTTATGGTGGTGTGGTGCGCACGAGCTTGGTAGGTCGTCTACTTCTTTGGATAGGGGCAGTACTTGGCGAAGTGGCCTGGTTGATTGCAGTTGAAGCATGGGCCCCTACAGCAGGCACATTGGCAGTAGGACCACCAGTCCTAGCTTGAGCTTGAGGTGCAGGTGGGCGATAGCCCCTCTGGTTCTTTAGAGGTGGTGGAGCTGTAGGGTTTCTTCTTGGAGCAGGTGCACGAAACCTTGAATTCTGCACGGGAGGACGATACTGCGGGCGATGAGCCATTGGAGGCCTGTACTGAGAAGATCCCCTTCAAAGTTCCTCTTGCGGTTCTTGGAAGCAGCGTGCAAGTTGTTGTTGTTCTCTTGAGTCAAGCAATCACTGATGAACTCGTTGAAGGTAGCTCTTGAACTGATGCCCATAGTCTTGGCCATCTTGGTGTTGAGGCCTCTCTTGAAGCTAGCTATCTTCTTTTCTTCAGTGTCCACATAGGTAGGAGCATAGCGTGACAAGTTTTGAACTCTTGCAAGTACTCATTCACGCTCTTATTACCTTGGTTAAGCTTCATGAACTCAGATACTTTCATAGCCATCGCCCCCAAAGGGACATAAGTCTTTGCGGAACATCCGGGTAAACCGCGCCCGTGTGATTGGAGTGTTCGGCGGAAAAGTGGCACGTTGATGAGACCACCACATTCCAGCCGGCCCCTGCAGCTGATGTGCCCCATACTCAACCTTTAGTGACTCGGTCATGCGCAGAAGACGGAACTTGTCTTCCATCGTGTTGATCCACTCGAGAGCCTCAAGTGGTTCCTTAGCTTGTAGGAACTTAGGTGGGTCTGTGTCCAGAAAATCCTTGAAAGAGCTGTACTGGTTGACCTGACGGTCACGGTGGCCCCCGTGACTGGTGTTTGCTGCGATATCACGCAGTGTGGCTTCCATATTTCTCTGACTGCCCAGGAATTGTTGGAACAATTGCTCGGAACAGTGGAGGTGGTGGTGGTGGTAGATCTCTCTCTGGGGTGTGCATCGTCACCCCCGTTTCCTCCGTTGCCTCCGTTGCTACCATTTCCACCATTTCCGCCATTACCATCACCATTGCCTCCTTGGCCGGATCCGTCACCAACCAAGGACCCGCTGGCGGTACGGCGAGTTCCAACCATCTGCATATTTCAGCATCAAGTAATTATTAGGTGATGTTACAACATTGTAAGCGAATGTAATAATCATGCCAATAAATTATTAGGGAAAATAAATTCATTCTCAACACATAGGCATAAAGATTCATTTCCACAATTCATAACATCACTAATTAAATTACTGAATAAAATATCATCCCAGGCATACAACATCCAAAATTGCCAGCATACATACACTGGACTTTAGGCGTTCAGATAGCACCACAACACATGAAGTTCCAACATACATGAGTCACATCTCATAGGGATTACATGCCAACAACAACAAAAGACAAGAGCGCGTCTACGACTAGCGATAAGACTACTAGCCTACACGTGCTCGCTACCAACGTCGGACTCGTCAGCTAGGACAACGTCGTCGTCTGGTGCAGGCTTAGGTGCAGGTGGAAGATCAGCATCCTCCTCGCCTCCATCGGCGTCGATGACTCCAGGCTCCATTTCAGCAGCTCCAGGACCATGGTGACCATGAACCTGGTTGTACAGGACGTGGTACTCCTCATGCATGTTGTTGATGTACTGCTCACGGTCAAAGAGCAAGTGTCCCAGCTGGGTGGCATCGTTCCGGGCTTCATTCCTCTCGGTGACCAACTGAGCCATCATCCTGTCAGCTCTCCTCTCATACTGCTCATAGCGTGCAATACGTGCACGCAAGGTCTCGAGCTCCCTGGTGACCTCTCTCACATCTGCCTCCACCTCATCCCTGGTAGCTATGATGGTGTCCATCTGCTGCCTCAAGTCTCGGATTTGGTCCGAGTGCTCCTTCTTCATTTTCTTCTCATTCTTCCACAGCTCCTTGTTCCAGTCACTGAGCTTGTACATGGTGGTTTCAGTAGCATCATATGCCTGCATCAAGGCAAACACTGTACTCATAGCTGTGTTATCACCGCCATCAATCTCATCCACTCGGCCAACGTGCTCGGCTAGGGGGCTGCTCCCCAAACAAAGGTCAGGAAGGGTCATCCTTGGGAAAAGTCCTCGCCAAGGCTGTGCTAGGCTAGGCTCGGGAAAAAGCGCCCATGATCCGGGCGAAGGACACGGAAAGCGGCCTGCCGGCCCCATCCCGAAGCGGTGACAAGCCGGGGGCGCGAACACGCCACCCGTACCACTCGGAGTCGGGTGGAGTGGAGGGACGGTGATCTCCACGGCGACCAAGTCGTCACCACGAGGCGGCTCCTCGGTGACCCAGGAGTATACGGGTCGCTGCTCCTCCGTATACCCTGCGTGAGTGAGCACTCTCCAAAGGAGCGTGGGCATCCAAACTCCTCCAGAAAGTGACTCTCCTGGATCACCGTGCGTGGTGCAAGCTGACGGCAAGGTGCCCTGCCTCCCGTGGACTTGCGCGCCGTTTGCTTGGTGCGAGCCATCTGTCAGAAATTTATCCCGGTGAGATAAGTTATTAATTATCCAATTTTTAATCAGCAGAAATAATTAATTTAGAAGAGGAAGGTAAATGTCATGATATGAGATGAACAAACATGATGTATGCACGTATCCTACGTTCTCACAAACTTAGCAAAAATATTTCTAGCGGATATACGGTGGCATACAACGTTCTCTCATAGCGTATAACTAGACGTTCTACACGAAACGCTGTTATGTACCTGTAGAAAATCCATTGCAACCCATCCCAACAGTATGAATAAATGCATTGCAGAAAGTAAAGATTAAATACTCACACATACGTGTATTCCCAATACACGCACATGTAGTACAACTACCCGATCCTCATCCACATGATGGCATCGTCTCAACAGACGGCACAACCCACAATTAAACACCTTGGTAAGTACATGGTTTTGACATGTAAATACTTCCGGTATCACACTAGCACTCCCCTAGATTGCCGGTTGGACAACCATGCTCTCACAACTCCCACTTATCGAGGCGTAGAGGCATTTTGAACCATACATTACCATTCAAGCGAATAGCACCCATACAATTACCTTGCTGTATGGACAACAGTAAAAGCAAAATATGATGCAATCCCCCAAATTAGTACTTAAATAGCCACCTAGTGTCTTTATTTGGGCATAAAGGATATGACCACTGGCACACTCTTAGTTTGCAATAGAGTTTTTCTCAAAAGACTTATAGATCTATAAGTTAAAAATCTATTTTGTAAAGCAAATTCTTTTGTTTTAAATAGACATGTGAACAAGAACCGCTAAACCCGGCTTTGATACCAGCTGTAATAGAACCGACCAATTTATAAAAGCATAAGTGAAAAATCACTCACTAAGCAAGCGATTATCATACTTAAGCCGTTATAAATCCGGTAGTCCAGAAATCTCGAAGGATTTCAAACCAACCATCATCAACCAAGATCGTACAAGTTTAGCGTCACCATTCGCACGTTATAACATTTCACAAATAGTTCGATAACATCGAGTGTGGAAATTAAAGTTATTATAAACCGAGTCTTCAAATTCAAATAGCGGAAGTAAAGTAGTTTTAAAAGCTCAACCCAACTCACACATTTCTGATAAATAAAGAGTCAGGCCACAGTCTATCCATCAAAAGTATGTTGAGAAGAATAGTAGAGATTGACCTTGCTCCAGGTCTTCTAGTCTACAGGATAAAGACAAGTGGCGCTAGCATACCGTGGAAGGTATGTCATGCGCACAAACAACAAGCGGGAAAAATACCCTGAGTACGAGAAGGTACTCAGCTAGACTTACCCGTCTGACTTAAAAGTAAAAGACACCAAGGAGTATGACAGGCTTTATTAGGAGATAGCTCGACTCTTTTTGCATAAAAAGCGGTAGTAATATTTAAAGTGACAGCTCAGCTTAATCATTCCTATTTAAGCTAGGTAAGCACCTATACTATTTATCATTATAGTATATTCATCATGATTAAGCAAACAAGTAGTAACCATAGCCATAATCATCAGCTTAACTTATCATCATCATTAACCACATTCCATAATCATTACTACGATGTTGCAGCTCAAGTCAAAGTGTTCCTTTGTCGAGAACGATGGCGATTCGAATCGATTACTACTTGCGAGCTCGGGGGTATTCCTCACATAAAACACACTCACCCGCTAAAGTGAGCTACGGATCACCGTGGCACGTATCCGGGGAAAAACAATACGCGGACTCGCTCGGAACCACCGTACCCAGGGGACCGCCCGACTGCTTTAGCCGGCCAATGCTTTGGACCCCTTACTCTTCGCGCCCCCGTGGTCCCCCATCCATCTCCAATACGGTGCGAGCGGCTCGAGAACCGGCCTGAATAGTGTTAGGCTTCACGGTCGGAAGTGCTTATCCGGCCAGCTAAATGTGAGGCATGCGTTCAATATGACTTGTGGTACAACAACGGTACGGTCCTTAATCGACATAGACGGAATCACTATGGTCCAACAACCCCACAAGACTCCGTCTGGTCTCCATTTATCATAAACGAACCATTAACCAGATGATATCAACATAAGCTTTTCCATCAATAGCAAGTAACCACCTATACTCGCGGATGACAGGAAATCACCCGACTTCTACCGTCTAAGCAAGCTAAGCATATTACTCGCCCTAGACTAACAGGGTGTATCAAGGTGGGATAATCAATGGTAAAGCAAGGATATAATGCATCAACGGTGTCATACAACTCCTATACTTAATGCAACAATCATAAAGCATAGTTAGACTGTTAGAAAGCATAGGTAAGTAAATGCTCCGGTGCTTGCCTTGTTCAAAGTCAGTGGCGCGGTGGTTAGGACACTCGGGTAGCTCCTCGGCGTCTTCCTCCTCTGCTCCTGTGGGACCTTCAGCTGAGGCTCCTCCTGAAGACTCTCCTCGATCTCCGAAGAGGGGAGGTCCTCCTGCGAACCTGTATGATGCAATGCACGTGCATAAGTACAGAGAATGCACAGTGTATGATGCTCATGAGTGAAGATGATTAACATTTTCTTTTACAGAATATGTGCATATCTCTTCTCTAAAAATAACTTAATCCACTTTACTGAGTATGTGCACATCTCTTCTCTAAACACTTAGAGAAGTGCATAAAGAAGAGGGTGGGTTTGGAATGCACATACACACATACTTTAGTTACAAAAGATGGGTGCGATATCACTATTCATGCCAACATCACAATTCAGTTATGATGCTCAATTAAGGAACCAGCAAGCATTATATGATTAAAAGTGCCCAAAAGTAAATATAGCATCTACTAAATTAATTAAATCAAAGCCTTATCATTTCATGCGAAATAATAGACTTGAACTGTGACTACTGTATAAACAGTCCAGAAAATTCTACAAAAATTATAAGAGCTACTTCATGCCATAACAGGACCATGATAAAATTTGCATCACATTCCATCCAGCATAACAGCCTACACAAAAAGATTAAACTACAGGGCAGAAATGCACATTTAATAACTTTGTACTGTGAAAAGTGTTAAACAACAAATTTCATATTTTTATCTAGAACTTCTTAGCATAAGAGTAGTCACCAAAAATTATCAAGCCATAATTCCTCGTAATTAATTTATTAAAAATCATAAAAGAATCAGCCCAGAAATTAATTTAAATCATATTCCAATATTTTTACACAGTAACTACATGACATATATTTTTCCCAGAAACTACATCACACAACAAGTTTAACAAAACAAGAATCACATTTTTTAGAGCATTCTACAAATTACTATGCATTTACTCAGTTTTCAGCCTTTTAAGCAATTAAATAAATCTATACAGGAGAATATCACCAAAAATGCATTTTATGTTTTTCACAGATAGATCACATCACTAGAGATCTAACAAAACAAGTTCCATCAGGTTTGGACTCCATTTGCACCAGCTATGAATTAAAAAGCATTTAAACCATTTTCTGGAAAAAGAATAAAACAAAAACCGAAGCCCTAAAACTAGATGCACCCGGTCCAGTGGACCAGGAGCCGCTGACACGCGGGCTCCAGGGTCAAACTGACCCCACCGGTCAGTCGGCCAAGGGCCGAGGTGGCGCTGATCGGCCGGTGCTCGGCCGCGGTGAGTTTCCTCGCCGGCGATGGTAGCACTCAACGTGTTCCCCGTGCCACGGCTGACCCGGTGACGCCGACGGTGAGGGCAGGCGATGACCGGAGGTCGCCGGGCGGGCGGGCGGCGCCGAGACGCCGGGCGGGCGGGACGGCCAACCGCCTCCTCCGCGGTGGCAGGCGAGGCGCTGCAAGGCGGCGCCCTGAGCTCATGGCATGAGCCGACCGAGGGTCGCTTCCCTATTGGGCGGCCTAGAGCCCCTTGTCAAGGCGAAGGCGGTGTTTCGGCTGGCCGGGCAAATGGGCCAAAGAAGGCGGGCGGCAGAGGCACGGCGGGCCTCAAACATTTCGATTGAGCACCACGGCATGCTCGAGCCCTAACGGGTTCCCAGGCGCTACCGGCTTAAACGGCGAAGAGGCGACGGGAAATACCTCAGATCGACGGGCTGAGCTCCGCGAACTCCGACCATGGCGCTGGGTGGCGGACTCGCCATTCGGCCTTTACCAGCGGATGGCAGCGGCGATTGGAGGTTGCAGCGGATGCGGCGAGTGGTGGCGGGTTTGTGCGCCGCGTGAGCGAAGCTCGAGCGCAGCGACGGTGGCTTTACGCGGGCGGGGCGGCATCAAGGGGCGTGTTGCTGCGCTTTATGCCGCGGGCCGCGGAGAGTAGAGCGAGCGAGGTGAGCGTGAGGGCGAGTGAGCGAGTGTGGAGCGGCAGCGGGTGTCTAGTCGGGTGATGGAGCGCTGACGGCGAGTGGCGGGCCCGCCGCCGGAGTTCGCCGGCCACGCGGGCGCGGCGGCGGGGCATGGCGCTGGGCGAAGCGCTGCTCGGCGCGTCGGCCACGACACGCCGGGCGCGGGCGCTGTGCGCGTGGGCGGGCGCGGACGTGGGCCGGGCCGAGTGGGCCGAAAGTGGCCTCGCTCGGTTGCGGTGGGAATTTTCTTTTTTTTTTTTTGAAATTTAAATCTGAAACAAATTCCATCCATTTGACAAATTTAAAAGCAAAAACAAGGGAAGTGTCCAAAATTGTAGAGAAAATTGAGATGAACAACTTTCATTTTGGGGTCAACTCAAAATTCTTAATAAATTTTGAATTATAAATTCCTTTTGAATTTAGGACAATAAAAGGGATTTTCAATTTATTTTTCTTTTTGTTCCAAAATGCACCAATTCTTTTTTGCAATAATTTATTAAATCATTTTAAAATGCTGGGCACATGGACTCCAAACTTGATCAAGCATTTGCAAGTTAATTAATTAACTAAATCAAACAATCAAGCATTTAATTAACAAACAAATGCAACATATAAAAGGACAAGATGCAAACTAGGGTTTGTGCTTGATGATGCTCATGCCATGCTTAGAGATGATTAAGGTTAATAAATTATGGCCTAATGCATGCTTAAACACTGAGGTGTTACACCTGCTCCGTGGACCAAAAGCCAGACCAAAAGCACCATGATGATCCCTTACAGGTGTACTCCAAATTCTATTAAAAGATCAAAAGTTAATTCCCACTAGATTTCAAACTACAAGCTCCTAGACATCAGTAAAAGGAAACTGAAACTCAGGGTTCAGTCAACTGAACTGAAATTCAGTTAACTGAAACTGAATGCAGTTTCAGAGCTTTGAAACCAGTTTTGTTTAAACACTTTTGAGCAATTAATTAATAGCTAAACATTAATCAAACAGTCCAACCAATTTCAAAGTCACATAGAACAACTATCAATACAATGAATAAAACAAAAGTTGAATAAATTTTTTTTCGTGAAAAGTGATTTAATAAATTCTCCAAAACTGAAAGTGAGTACTGTTCAGTTAGGTTTCAGTTAAGCAGAAGCTTACTCATGCTGTTTAGCTATTTCTACAACTTAATTAAGGCCTAACCACTAACCACCAAGCTCAATCCAATACATGTCATCAAAGTACTAACTTTATATTAGCAAATGGTGAACTGGATGCCACATCTTTGTTTATGGAAAACTATTTTACACAGCCCCCAAAGTTGAATAGAGTCACTGAAATCCAGTACTTAGAATATTTTCTGAATCATTTCCAAAACATATTAAATTCAAATTTCATGCCACTTTTTGAGCAAGATAAAATATGATTTGACCCTAGACCATTAAATAAAGTTTGTAGCATAGAATCCATACTATAACTTTTATTTAGAGGTCAACCCCATAAACTGAATAAAACTTATAGTTGCACTTTAATCCATCTAATAACATGATAAAAGACAAATGACATGCTCATCACATAGAAACACATTTTTACCAAATGTGCAATATAAACCCTACCTCATATTGAATTCTAAACCATTTTAGATAATTTCTAAGATTATTTAATAAATATGTATGTTGTACACATAAACAAATGCATTCACTTCTATGTTGCAAAGCATAAATTAATGGAACTTTTGAAATAACCATACATTCACACATGCTCATGATGAATGCATAATGATGCTCATGCTAATGAAATGCAATGCAAAGCATGATTAACACCCAGGGTGTTACACCCGCCATGGCTGCTCACTGGCCCAACCATTGGATCTTGTTGTCAGCTTGAGGGAACCAGCCATGGGAAGGGAGGAAGACAAGGAGCTAGTCCGTCGCCAGGATGTGGCCATGGTTGCTCCCTTCTGTGCGGGGAGAAGAGAGGGAGGCGGCCATGGTTGCTCGCTACTGTGGCCGACGGAGAGGAAGTAGCGCCGGGGAGGGGAAAGAATTAGCCTGTCTTCCTCAGCGCCGGCGAGGGGAACCCATCGACATGCATGACAACTCCAGCTCGCTTGCGGAGCAGAAGTCCGCAGCTTGCGGCCGAGGTGAGCCCCGCGCGGGCGGCGATGAAGCTCGACGGCGGCGCTGGAGCGTGGACGCGTCTGAAGCGGGCGATGAAGCTCGTGCTTTCAAGGGGTAGCAGACGTCCAGCGGCTTTTGTGGCCGAGGCGCGAGCCCTAGCGCGGCGGCACTCGCCTGCAGTCTCCCCGACGAAGCCCACGCCGGGCGACGAAGCTTGCTGCGAGGGGGGGGGCGGCGACGACGGCGGTGGCGTTGGCGGAGGCGCGCCAGCCCAGCTTGGAGCGCGATGGGATGGGGAAAGTGCTGTAAGACCCACGGATGAGAGAGGGATAGGGGGATCCTGTATGTGGGGGGTTGAGATTATAATTTGGGAGGTCATGAAAAATAGGAGCCCAAATAGGGACTCCATTGGTGTTAATTTTTTGCCCAAATTCCTAAATTTTCGGAGTTGAAACAATTGTAATAAGGAACAGTTATATGCATCAATCGATGCAGAAGCTGGGATATTTAATATATTCCCTTTTCTAAAAAGTAGGAGTTTAGGTTGGAGTTGCTCTAACAGTCCTAGGTGCCAACTAGTAGCAAAATTACTCTATTGCCCATTGCTCTTTCTAGTCAATCCCTAGCTCTGTGCTTCGTTCTAGAGGGCTGTGCGCATCCCTGGTCCCAGGCGCCTACGCCACCAGCGACGATAGGTGCGTGCTCAAGCTCGCGGCGGCGCAGGGCACCCTCGGCAGGGAGACCATCAGCCTGGGCTTTGCAGCGGGCTCGTCATCGAGCAGCGCCATCCGCGACTTCACCTTCGGCTGCGTGGCGGCCACGACCTCCGGGTTCCAGAACTACGGCGCGCTCGCCGGCGCCGTGGGCCTGGCCAGGCCGGTGGCGGGCTCACTGCTGGCACAGCTCGCTGGCAGCTGCGCCGCTGACACGTCTCGGTTCTCAGGCGCGCACGTACGGGTTCCTCCCCTTCAGCGGCGACGTCCCGGCAGACGCGCGGTACACCCGTACGCCGCTCCTACTGCCGCGAGACGCTAGCGAAGTAGCGAGTCCGCGTACCACGTGCGCGGTGCGCCTCGTCGGTGTCAGCGTGAGCGGGGCCAGGGTCGCCGCCCGCCGTGACGCCGGCCATGTTTTTGAGGCGCGCCGAGGGGTCTGGCGGCTGCGTGGTGGACACCGTCTCGCGGCTCACGTGGATGGGGCAGGCGCTGGTCCACGTCTGCAGCACCTACAGCACTTTGGGCGCGCAGCGGAACGGCTCGAGCCTCTACGTCCACCGCACGCCCGCACGGCGAAGGTGGCGGCGCACGTCCCCACGATGACCCTGCACTTTGACCGCGGCGCAGACCTACATCTCAAGGGGAAGGAGGTGCTGATGAACGTCAGGGAACCGTCGACCAAACGAGAGAGATGACATGTGCCTGGTGATGGAGCTGGCCATGGACGACGGCCGGCCGACCCGCGACCATCAACGCCTTGCAGCAGGTGGACACGCGCTTTGTCTTTGTTGTCCGAGGTGCCACGCTCTCGTTCAGGCCGGAGAAGTGCCGCCTTGACCGCAGCATGGTCGTCCCGGCGTCTCAACTCAAAGGCGCTTATTAGATTCATTCGTATGGACATTGGGGCGTGTATGTATCAATGCATGTTGGTACTGTGTAGGCTGTAGCGATGGTAAATAAATAAATTAATTAATCAATGGATCTCTTGATAAACAAGAATTCACCTACACAAGCAAAAATATCGAAAGATTCGATCAATTAATCAAAGGATCTCTTGATATTCATAGCCAAGCACCGGTCATGCTCTATTCTGTGCTCTGCTTTCCACAAGTGTTCCTAGCTTGTTGACATCAAGATGACGTGTTTTGGCATTATAGCCGTTTTCCCATAGAAAAAAAAAATCCAGCAATACAATTAAAATAAAATACACATATACAACAGGGAGTGCATGGACACACAAGTTGTCATAGTGGTAGAAAGGAAACATGAAACTTTTTTTTTTGCAACAGGCTGCTGCAGTGGCATAGAGGAAAGAATGAGAAATGTTGACTCATTCTAGAATCGAGGGCAAAAGAGTCATTTTCCATGACAGTTAGTTGCAGTTGCAGTTGCAGTTACAGTTAAAATGGACGGAAATGGCATGTAGGTAAAGAAAATTTCATACAAGGATACTGAGAAACTTTTTCTTTTTCAATGGTACACAGGTCATTTTGAACTTTTATAATGGCGCACAGGGAATTCTCTCTTTTCTTTTTGTGCGTGACCATCTCATCCTTTGCCACGGTGGACTGCCAGCTGAGCAAAACAGCTTTCCAAAACCACCCTAAACCAGCCTAGGGTGCTAGTTGAACGGTTTTAGAAACTTTATGGCCTGTGCGTCTACGTGAATTCCTGGCCCGTGACCATGACTCCGCTGCCCTTTTCTTCTGGCCCGTGACTCGATGGCCCAACATGCGCCTCTGACATGCACGCTAGCTGCATGGTGGGCTGGCCTTTTTTTTTTTTGAGTTGAAGCCTTGCAGCCTAGTCTGTCTGTATTCACGTGCGGGAGACAAGGAATGTAGCACACGTTGAGTTTCATTTTCCAATTTGTGTGTTGCTTTTTTCATTTTTAATGTTTATTATAGTTTCAGTTTAGTAATTCTTTTTAAGTTTTCACTTATTTGGTTTTTTTTTTTTTTTTCAGTTTCAGTGTTCGTTTCATATCTTTTTTATTTTTTTCATTTTGTTTTATCTATATGACAGTTTTTCAATATTTCTTATTTTCAGTTTTAAATATTTTTAGTTTCAGTTTTCAATCTATTTTTTTTAGTTTCAGCTTTCAGTTTCCTTTTAGGTTCGATTGCAATTGTAAATCCTACATGCCGGTTGTATCATAACTTACCCTCTAGTTGGCACCTTATGCCTAATATTTTGTTCCTCAGGGTGTTGCCTCTCTTATTTTTGGATTGCTACTCTTGTCTTTTTTAATAAATGTCCCTCTAGTTGTCGGTTAATCATGCTTCCCAGCTCATATAGTGGGTTATAGAATACCTTGCCCTTCTAGTGGCAGCTTATACAATGCTTGTTTTAATTATTTGCCCCTAGCTTGCAGCTCGTCTTTGTTTTATGCCCATGCACTTAATTTTAATAAATGCCCCATTTGGTAGCAAGATATGTTTCCTACCTTTTTAAAATGTGTTGTACAATAACTTGTTTTTCTTAATTGGTAGTTTATGCAATGTTTATTTTAATAATTTGCCCGTTCTCTTTAATGGTTAGCACCTTTCTATAAATAATATATAATAAAATTTATTATATTCCTATTGTAACAATCGATGTGCATATCATGTAAAAAATTATTATATTTTTGAGTAGCAAATTTAGTATTGCATGGTAGCAATTCTCATAATCTCCTAGCATATATTTACACATAAATTGCTATTGGAATCAAATTATTTGAACATAGGTGAGTGGAGTCTAGATTTGTTCGTCTCATCACGTAGAATATATCAGTGTAAACGGAGTTAAAAAACGGATATATCATTCACAAATTATAGTCATTGAAACAAAATGTTGTGTTTTTTTTTTGTTCATGTCAGTTGACGCCGTGGTTTTGCTAAAAAAAGCTGACATCATGGTTTCCACATTTCTCGAATGCTGTCCCACTGTGGCCTTTGGTGGCCGCAACAGGCGCGGCGCAGCCGATCAAAGTTTCAGTTAAAACCGCGAAGGAGAGGGGCGGCGGACGTGGAAGCCTAAAACGGAAAGGAAGACGTGTCGCGCGCTCGACGCTATGTCGCGTTAACGCCGCCCTTAATTTTGTCATATATATATCTAAAGTTAAACTGTCTAAAGCTTGATGGACTTTATACAAAAATTAGTAATATTATTTATGTTACTAAACAATTATCATTAATATTTGGCATGCAACATATTTTAAGATATAATATATCCTGTCGGTGTCATAGATATTAACAAATTTCACTATGTCAAGGCTAGTCTCAGTTAGAGTTTTATTTATATTTAATAAGCTGGCACATAAGAGTTTTCGATGAAGATATGACAATACTTTTAAGAAAAGACATGATGAGTGAGTATCATAGAGAATAAGTCTTTTGACACGATTATTAACTCTCTATAAGTCATAAAATTAAATACTTATAAAAGTACAGAATCATTAAGAGTGTGTATTTCATACATTTTAACTCCATCCTATATGACATGACAATCTTAGAAACGACACCATAAAACTCAAAAACTAAGACTGATCTAAGTTTAATCAAATTTATAAATAGTTTGACTTTAGACAAAACTAAAACATGTAAGCTTTTATCCTTTTAAGGTAGGGAGAGTATTGTTATTCAACTTATTAATTACACATCTATTTTACCAGCACGCAGAGATTACCGAAACTTAACCCACACATGAAAAATGAAACATCCCTAGCAGGCGGCGGCAGCGGCAGCAGCTGCAGCTACTCGTCTGCACCGCGGCGGCCTTCTTCCTGCCGCGGGCGCCGGTGGTTCCCGCGGCGGCGTCGGAACTACCGGGCTTCCTGCGATAGGCCTCCTCGTAGCGCCTGGCGTCGTCGATGCCCCGGATGTTGGGGACCCTGTAGTTCTGCGCCACGTACGCGCCCACCGCTGTGCCCACCAGGAACGGGAACAGCCGCCGCACCCGGCAAAACATGCTGCTTTCTTGTTTCTTAGATAGTGTTCTGCTGCTGAATTCGGCAGTGAGTGGAGTGATGTGTCTGATCTGATCTGATCTGATGGGAGCAGGACCCGGCCTGTTGTTTCTATACTTGAGCAGTTGAGCTGAAACTGAAACTGAAATGTATGGCCACATGATGGTTCCGTTCCGTTTCTTGCACAGGGGTTCAAGAAAGAAGGCAAAGGAATAATGAACATCACCAAGCAAGCTGCTGCTACTACTCTACTACTGCTCACGCGGTTTCGATTGGTGTGATTCAGTGCACAGCTGACAATGACAGACACGGGCCAGGAGCAACTTCTTCTCCAAGGGTCAACGGCTCAACGGCGCCGCCGTCCGAGCCCACTGACCGAGCGATCCACTGAATCGTCGCCATATTCGCGCGCTTGTGGAAAGGAAAGCGAAGCAACAGCCAGAGCTACCTGCCTCCTCTTCTTCTGAAACCCAAATGAAAGGATCGATGCCAAACAAAACCAGCTCGATTCCATTTCTCATTGCAGTTGTCATTGAATTACAGTGTGCATTGCTTGAGGTGTGTACTGCATTGCATTACGAGGAGTACTCAGCAAAAGCACTTGTTTGGCTTCAGCCCTGTCATAGCCCATCAGAACTTGAACTTACAATTAGCTTCAAGATAATTCATGCTAACATATACTACTAGATATTATGGGCATATGGCTTGATGAACCACGCACAGCAGAAATAACTAAAAAAACAGGAAAACACTACTGGAGTGAGTCAGCACTCAGCAGAGCATGGTTGAGAAAAACAAAATACAGGTTTATCAGTCTGCACTATTTTTTTTTTTTTGGTTCATTGCCTGTAGTGATATCATATTTATTAATACTTGCCATTTGTAATGTCCCAGCAATCCGGGGCACTACTGGAGTGAGTATGCATACAGCTCTACTACTTGCCATTTATATCATGAGAAAAACAATGCTGATTTGCTGCATGCATACAGTTCAAGGAGCAGCATGTAGCCACCTCTAAATGAGAATAGAGCACCACCACCAGAGCTCTCAACTTCCATGTAAAACTGGTGTGTCGACAACTAGGCCAACAGGGACAAATGAAATGTAAAAGGTGGGGGGTGGGATATATCACAGATCAATGAAATGTATAAACTGATGTGACACACATCACTACTGTCAAAGGAAACATGAACAATGTACTTCATACATTCAAGAACATGATGTATGATAAAACAAACAAACCTTCTACAAAAACCAGTACTCAGTACCAACTACCAAGAAAGTAAAATTATCTTTCTTGCAAACTTCACATCTAGCTATGATGGGCTAAACTATGTATCAAAGTTCGAATCCGCCTTGACCTGCCCAAAAACCTCTACGATCTGTACCTATTTCTTTAATACCATGCCAGGAAAATTAAGCTTATAGTGAAATCTCAACCAAAGTACTCAATTGTTTTCTCAAATGATCTTAAGACCACGCAGCAGTAAACCATTAAAGCAGCTCAATAATTGTCAGGAATTTTACCCACCACCAAACGCTGAAGTAATTTCAGCATCAGTTAAAGTTGAAATAATTACAAAGATGACTTCCCACAACTATCTCAAAAGATAATAAAAAGAACCTCCAGACAGAAACTGTAGTCCAGCGAAATTTTTGATGTGCCATCAACAAGCAGAAATACTTTGGATAACTGATTCACCTGGAGAACAGATGCAGAAACATACCCCACCTTGCCAAACTATTCCAGTCCAGTTCCCAACAGAGGGTCATCATCTAAGCATGGTATCAGGTTTTACACAATATCGCTGGTGCTACAGAAGCATGTCACCCGAAAACATACACATCTATCAAAGAGCAACCATCGTACTGTGGTCTAAGCATGATAGCCTGTAGCATGCAGGTCTCTCTAACTAAGTTTTATTACTGTCCAGCAGGACCAACAAGGACTCCCTGCGCAGTGCCTTCCTTCTTGCTACCTTCATCCTCGGCATCATTGTCAGCCTTCCGGATCCTGATCTTGTACTTGAGCTCAAACTCTTCCTCTCCAGTGCCTCGTGCATGCGGGCAATCACCTCTTCGAGGCCCTCCTTATTACGCTTCACAGCAGGCAGGACCTCCTTGACGGTCCTCTCCACCAGGACACCGCCAATCATCCTGTAGCACCGCCTTGCGGGATCCAGTGGCTCGATCGCACCAATCACAAGGGAATGCTCGCTGACCTCCATCTCCAGCTCTGTGATCTTCGTGTAGAGCTGGTTCATTTCGGTACGCATGTTGGCGTAAGTGTTGGCGATTACTTGTTCGTTTATGGCTTCTTTGCCATCACCACCTGCTCTGCTTGCCATTTCCCTAGTGACGCAGATAACCAGAGAACAGAATCACCAACGTCAAAACCTGTGAAGAGAAAAGCATCTTCTAAGAACAGGTGCTAGCTAAGAGTTTATCACAGCATCTGAGGCGCACAATAAAACAGTTGAAGCCAAATACATTGACATCGAAGAAACACATTTCTGTAGCACTAATAGAAATCCGTCATAAACAGCACCAAGCAAAGCAATAAAATCAAACAAGCAGTAAGCCAATAACGATGGATAAGAAAGTTAAAAAGTAGTGTTTTTTTTTTTGAAACAAAGGCAGGAACTCTGCTGCTCAATTAAGATGAATGAATTTATATACAAGAACGTTGGCCAAAAAAAGCATTCGAAGGGTTAACCACCCACGCAACGCGGCTGAGCACAAACACGATGCACTGCTACGGGTCACTGTTTAAGAAATATGAGCAAAGGTAGTAAAATAATTTATACGCTAATACTGCAAAAAGTAATGTCAGCAGTTTGTAATCACCTCATCAACTATGAGTAATCTTTGATTACCTACCTCTAGTAAATCATAATATCATAATCGCCTCATTTTTTGCAGGCAGTATTTGGCTGTGCACAACTAAATAACAGTCTTCTTGCCTATTAAGCGAGTAAAGTTACAGCCTTGTTCAAGATGTAAGGCACATGCAAGCTGTCAACCGTTTTATGACTATAACGGTATAATAAGCATTGAAACACAGGCTCCATGCTCCCTGCTCTAACAGAAATGACGAAAGAGCAACATACTGAAAAAGGACAGCTTGCTGACATCAACATTTGATGAGCATATCAAATCCTACTCGAGTTAAGTGAGCCTCGAAATCAATACTAAAAATACTAGTACATATCAAACTGGCCAAGAAAGAGGGCATAGCAGAGCAATTCATCAGTAATTAGCAACTACTAGTACCAGTCTCTGTTATTACTGATGCAAGTTTACTGGCACGATTGATAATCCGGGAAACAAAAACAATTCTTCCTCCAAGAACAAGCACTAGCATCAACTCAAAGCAGGACTATTCTGGATGCAAGTGGGTAATGTCCATAGCTAATTCAGGACACAAATTTCTTAGTCAGTAAGAAAGAAATATAGGGAAGCCTGACACAAAATTCTCGAAGTGGTAGGCATAGCACATATATAGACCTGTAATTAGACCAGATCCGAGTACAATTTACAGATAAATATATAGCTTAAGTTAGGGTTGGGGAGCTTCGGTTTCGCACAGCAGAAAAGGGGGAGAAGGGGTGCGCATACCTGCAGCTGTGGGTGCTCGTTCGTCGCCGGCGAAGAGACCGACGGAGACCTGGGCATTCTATTTTATGATTTTTCTATGATTTACTATAATTTTTTAAAGATTCAACCGAAATAATAAAAAACAAAATCACTATTAAAAGCCGTCGAGGGATGTAATATGAACGGTTTTGAAAGTTGAGGGATGTGTTTTATCCGATTTTAGAGTTCAGGGATGACATACAGACTTTCGTGAAAGTTAGGGGACCCAAAGTAGACTTTTTCCTTAAGAAAACTGAATTGTTACTCTCACCAAGAATGTTGGTACTACGTATATCTGTGTGCATGCTATATATTGAGTTGTTACTCTCTCTCCTTCAAATTCTAGATCTTTTTGGTTTTTCTATGTTCACAGGTAATTTGTCTAGACGCATAATAAAAATTTTATTATTTATCTCAAAAAATTTAAAACGACTTGTAATTTAGAACGAGGATAACTCTGAGTTTGAAAATCTTGATTTATTCAATAATTCACATCGTAGTACATGGTAAATGGAGGAAAAACCTAAACCGACAAATAAGATCGTATCCCCCGTAGTACAGGCGCCACAAGTACAAACATTGTACGTATAATAACGAATTAATTAACAGCATGCACCGTCAGCGTAAAGCAACTGCGGTTCTACTCTTCGTCGTCGTCAGGTGCTGGTTCCATCACGGGCGGCGTCCATGGCAGCATCAGCAGGCTTCTTGCGGTAGGCCTCCTCGTAGCGCCTGGCGGCGTCGACGCCGCGGTCGGCGACGTGGTGGATGTTGGGCACCTTGTAGTTCTGTGCCGCGTAGACTCCGACGGCCGTGCCGACCAAGAAGGGGAAGAGACGGCGGAGCAAGCAGCCCATGGCTTGTTCTTGTTAAGCCTATAACTATATGTTAGCTGGATCACTCACTAAGGCGCAAAAAAGCAAGCAAATTAAAGCGCTATATGTCAATGGATCTATCGATGGACGATGGTGATCGAGTGATGAGTGATGAGTGAGTTAGATGGCACCTGCAGAGCAGCCTTTAGCCATTCGATCGTTTATATACTTGCAGGCTTTCGGCTAGCTAGGCTGGCTTTGCTTGCTTGACCTGAAGCATCATCTATTCTCTCATCTTTGTTAATTTGCTTTGTTTCTTGGACAAGGGTGCAAGAAAGAAGGCGAGTGAGCAACGTACAACTACAGGTTGGTCAGAAATTAATTAAAAATAAATACTAACTTCGTCATAAAGCGATGCAATTCTGAATGAAATAAATACTACCATCCGCGGTCGGCGAGGTGGCGGATGTTTAGGAAGCTGGCAACGCTCCAGGCGCTGCTTTAGTTTCAGCTTCTTGGTTGTGTGCTCTGCACTTGGTGGCGACAATTGTGTTTAGGCTGACGGTAATGCTCATTACCGGTCGGTCCCTGTGTTCTTTGTTGTAATTTGTCACTATATCTCTTCTTAGTGAAGATCGAAACAAGTTTCTTTAATGTAACTAAATTTAAAGGGAAAATATTAGTATTGACTTCAGATAGTTATACTATGAAAATATATTTAATGTTTAATTTAATAATATTTTATTCAATATCATAAACGTTAGTGATTTCTTTTAAAAAAGATTTAGTTAACAAGTTTAAAAATATTTAACTTCTTACTATAATTGAAAATCGTATCTTTTTAAAATAGAGGGAGTATTACATACAAAGTAGTATTCAGCAGCAGGTTAATTCCATGATGTGGTAGACAGATGAGGTGGAGGCCGATCGTGATCAACTTCTTCTGCAAGGGTCAACGGTGAGTTGCAGCAGGCGCGGGCGATGCACTGCCCACCAAGGCAGCAGCACGCGGCTTAGTGTTTTTTTTTTCTTCCAGCGATTCCACGGGTGATAGATGGGGTTTGTTAGAGTGCATGGTTAGTTCCGATCCAAATAGATCTACTAATCGGCGAATGTGAAAGCATAATCATCCATAGAAGAAGACATGCAAACGAGAACGACACCAAGGCACGATATTTTTTAACGAAGTTCGGCGATGTGCGTAATCCTTGGGGCATGACTACGGACGCCCCCCCCCTCCAAATCAGTAGCTACACCGGTATCCGGGCGATCTTGCGGCCTCGGCGCCACCCAAACCAGCCACTAAGTCGTCTCTCTAGGTTACTAGAGGGGTTGCCTCATATTTATGGCCCCCTAGGATATAGAGTCCGACTCCAACTCTATCCTAACCTCCAATACAACCCAAGTCCTAGCGTAACCTAACTCGTACACATATTCGACACATAACCAACAAACTCCACCTTGGCGAATATGTAGGCCATCTTGAAGTCGTCCATACATGAACCTCCGTGTACCTGGACTTGACTCGTCTCCTTCACCGCTCACTTCATACGGCCTGATGAGGATGATCCCATAGCCGCATCACCATCAGAATAGAAACACCGTCAAGTTTGCATTGCTATCCATGACTCCACCTTCAATAACGCTTCCATTTAGCTTGTATTGATGTGCACTTGACTTCTCACCAATCATAATTGTCTTGCCTCCTTGTATGACTGTCAAGGTCTTCTTGTCAGGTGCCACCTGATACAACCAACCTTCTTCATGCAATAAACCAAGTGAAATTAGATTCCTCGTTAGCCCTGGTACATGCTTAACACCCTTAAGCAGCATCTCCTAACCATCACACAACTTGAACTTGATGTCGCCTACTCCTTCAGTAAGATAGCCTGAACCTTCTCCCAAGTAAGCAAAACCACTTTCTTTCTCCATGTAACTCCTTCTTCGGTGTTGCATAGAACGAGCTAGCTGAATCCAACAACCACGCTTCACAAGACTGAGAAGGTCACCATCGCTATCCGAGTCATCTTTTTTGTTGGAAATCACAACACTTATGGATCCTCCATCTTTCTTCAGTTTTAGTCAGTCTCTCTTTACATGTCCCCAACCCTTGCACTTGTAGCATTGTGTCCCCTTCTTATTGCTCCTCTTATCTCCAAACTACGATCACCCCTGACTAGTAAAGCATCACTAGAAGGCTCCTCCGTTGCAGTGTTCTTCCTCCTTTGATCATGAACAAGCAAAACAGCAACAATGTCCTCCACCTTGATGTCCTCCTTCCCATACGTTAGCGTAGAAACCAAGTGTTCATAAGATCTCGGCAACAAACACATAAGAATAATTGCCATGTCTTCATCATCAATCTTCACATCGACCTTCACAAGATCAGCAAACAGTTGATTGAAGACGTTGATGTGCTCCGCAAGATTTGACCCTTCCTGTATCTTCAAGCCGAATAACTTTTGCTTCAGATACAATTTCTGAGTCACCATCTTGGACATAAACTGATTGGCTAACTTGTCCCAAATTTTCTTCGACGAAGTATCCTCCATGATATGGTACATGATCTGATCAGAGAGACACAATCTGATAGTAGCACACCCTTACGTCTGCATCTCCTCCCACTTGTCATCATCTATCTTCTACAGCTTAATCCCGCTGAGCACCTACGAGATATTCAGTCTAAAGTTCTAAGTGCCATCAAACTTCGTCACCTCAAATTTGGATCGTTTGCCACAGTCCGAAGTTCTCAGTGCCATCAAACTTCCTCACCTCAAATTTGGATCCCATCGATGCCATCTGCCTGTTGCCGCAGATCGCCAAAAAATCACGTACCTTATGTACGCCCGCGGCGTGCATGCTCCACGCGCACCAAACATATCGTCCACGTGCTTGTTCCTCGCCGCAGGACTCACGTCACCACAGCACACGCCTCTCGCACGTGCTGTCTAAGTCCGTCGTGTGTCATTGCCGCCATACACCGCCTGTGCACAGCCGCACCGCTTGCAAGCCTCATTGAGTGCCTCGTCGTTCATACACAACGAAGTCAACCTGCTTAAACACCGTCCGCCGTTCGTCTTCTTCCGCCGCAGGTACCGGTTACAAACAGCTACGATTGCTTTGGATGCAATCTCCCGTGGACCTTGTCTAGTTTTATGGAGATCAGAAACCAACCCCGCGAGTCCTGTCCCACTAGGACTCCTCTTGTGCATGTCCGTTTCCTTTTTTTGTTCAGTACTTTCTGTGACGCAATTAGATGCAAATCCGTATCTTGGCACTTGCACCAAGCCACCAACACGGCAGCTAGCACTCCCGCACACACGTAACTGGATTAATTTATTTAATCCCGATTGCCTGAAATCCCACACGTATGCATCTTGGGTCCTACCAAATAATAGACTCCAAAGCAACACATGCAAGCAACCTGCCTCACATATGTTGCATGCTAAACCACCGTAGGCCTGAGCCTCCATGCTCGTTCTTTCTGACTCGTGCAACAAACGTATCCACATCGGATACAGCACGTACCAGTCAGAACAAACTCTGCCATCGAGAAACTACATCATGATTGCTCTCGTATATCCCTGTCTTCCTTTGATGAATAGGACACAGATACGCCGCCTTTACGTCAAGCTGCAATTCAAACAAACCACCACCATGACACACAAGTCCACTCTGGCTTTCCTACCATCATCATTACTGCTTCATGAGCCTTGTAACGATCACTCAGATCATGATCAAACTCTCTTTGATCTGATTTTGAGTCGAAGCCACCTTCTTCATGCACGATGTTTTCCAAACGTACCGTTGTTGACGGTCACTAAGTCCAAATTTTATATCGTCAACAATGGCTCCTGAATAGGCAATAAGTAGACTGATAGGGTTTTATCTGATAAATTCCACGAGTTTTGGTGATTTGTGAAATTTCCAGGTAATTTTCCAGAAAAGGTTAAAAAAAGGATCTCAATACAAATTTACCATGAAACTTAACCGCGACGCAACTACATCGCCAGATGGTTCAGGAAGGATCAGAAGACACCGAAGAAGCGGGGCCCACGGCCCGCTGCCCGGTGGGGGCGGCCGGCCCCACCATGGGGCGGTCGGCGCCCTAGGCTGGCCAACGGCACCCCGCTTACGGAAGCTTCTCCTGCCGCCTAGGGTTTTCATCTCCGCCGTTGGTTGAGTTGGTTTGATCTTGCGCACGCAGCGCAGCACTCCCATAGGGCTATAAAAGGAGGGGTAGACCCCCTTCAACACACCAATTCATTCCTCCCGCTTCATTCGTCAAGAGTAGTCGAAGTTAGGGTTTCGGAGATTAGAAGTAGAGCTCTAGTTCTTCAAGTTCTTAGTTTAGTCGTCTAGCAAGATTCAAGTAGAGATCGGACGCCTCCGCTCGGGATTCAGATCTGTCTTCTAGAATTTGGTAATTTTATCTTGTATTTCATTATGACTTCTCTACTTTAATATATTGCTACTTATTAGGTTCTTAGTTTATTCTAGTTACACATTCGATATAGATGTAGTTTATGATGATTATTGTTATATGATCGTAAAACGCCTGATTCAATAATCGAGTGGGTCAGGTGATGCGTATTATATAGGCGTGGTGTCTAGATATATTGTGTACCTACGGAGGCACCCTGATGTGCCGGGTCGTGTGGTAGTCCGCGCAAGTGACAGCTGTGTTGGTTCCTCTGTAGTCCATCCCCCGTACGTAGGACTAGCCGAGCATGGTCGTGAAGAAGGTGACTTTATTGTCTTAAAATCCTCATTAGTTGATGCTCCTTATGATGTTTTCTGAGTTTATTGCACTATAGATGAGAGTGTATGGCAATGGCGTAGGCTGTAGACTTTATATTAGCAATTACATAGGTTTCTTTATTTCTAATTGAGTCCCTAGATTACTTTACTAAATTAGAGAGTCTCTATTTTCTAGCTCTGGAATACCATTTATCTTAATTACTCATTTATTATTTATCATTTATCGTTACTGTTGACTAGTTATTGCTAAAGCATTGGTATAATAGGTTATGATAAGGTTCATTTATTATTCTTAATCCTAGCAACCTGCTCCTAATAAGTAGAATGCTGCTTTATCCTTTTGGCATAAAAATAAATCAACGATACTTAGAATATTACCTCTGGGTGAAATGCTACAACGGAAGAATTATCTGTGCGCTTGCGGATATATTCTAATTAGAGTTATTGCGTGTAGATTATTTTTATCCTTGGTTTTGGCATCATGTTAGGGATGACAACTTAACTTGAAGTGATGTTAAAAATACCAATAATTATTTCTGGTGCCGTTGCTGGAGAATGGCAATTTTATTTATTAGGGTAATTTATTAGGATTATTGATTCGTCGGGATATACATCTAGAATTTTATATGAGTAAATCTTTATGGAAACCAAATATATTAAAATCATATCTAGATCATAACCTTTTGCTTTAGCAGATTTACCTAGATTTTATTTAGAAAATTTTATAGGATAAATATAGGAATTGGTTGTAGAATTTTAACTCTTATCGGGGAACAACCATAGGAAGAAAGGTCTTACATCATTTTAAGAAGCGATGGTGAGAAGAACTCTGTGTGAATTCTCTCGCTCCAAGCACCGAGAATATTTGCGTAGGTCCCTGCTCTTGATACTTTCGATATTAGAGAACAAGATTATGAGATCAAGCCAAGCCTCATCAAAATGATGCAAGTTATTATGTTTAGTGGAAAGAAGGATGAAGATACTATTACTCATCTGTAGAATTTTCTGGAGATTGGTAACACCATTAACATTCAAGGCATTCCTCAAGATATCGTGCTACTTCGTCTGTTTCCTTTCTCATTAGAAGGAAGAGCGAAGCGGTGGTTTTATCAAAGTAAAGATCAAGTCAAGACATGAAAAGAATGTTCGAAAACTTTCCTAGAGAAGTTTTTCCCAATAGGCCAAACAAATATCTTAAAAGGGAGGATTTCAGAATTTCATCAGCAGAAAGGTGAACCTATTCTAGAAGCTTGGGAACGTTTTCAAGGATACATATCAGACTGTCCGCATCATGGAATGGAGAAGTGGTTTCTCATGCAAACATTCTATCATGGACTAACTCAAAATTCATGTGAGCAATTAGACGCCAATGCTGAAGGATCATTTATGTCACTCACCCCTGGAAGAGCTGAGGCAATTATGGCAAAGATGGCAGAAAATCAGAATTGGACATTCAACACCCAGACATGCCATGAAAGTGAAGAAGTTCCAGAGAAGTTATGTGCAATATCAACCAAGATGGATGTATTATTGAACTGGCTAGAGCAAAGGAGTAATTATAAAAGAGATCGTCAAGCTATTCAAGATACATTCAACTCTCAAGATCAATATGAAGAAGATATCAGTGCAATCATCAAGAAACAAGAATGGAGTCAACTTCAGGCATCAAGCCAAGGTAAGTACCAAGGTAGTTATAATTCTTTAAATCAAAGACAACCACCCTTGAGAGAATTAATATTAGAACAAGCTAGAATTAATGAGAGTATTTATAAGAAGCTTGCTTTTAATGATAAAATGTTAGAAGGAATAAATTTAAAACTAGATAATTTTTCTCTAGCAGTTAAGGAGCAAATAATGTTTAATAAAAAGATAGAATCACAAATTATACATCTAGCCTCTACTTTGTCTGCCACTAACCATGAACAGATTAAAGGAATATCTACTCGAGGAGGTAAGGTTACACGTGATCCACCTTACCCTGATGGTGCACGCAGACCTTCACATGTAGTGCAGGTAGATAAAGAAGTTGAAAACAATACTAGAGAAGAAGAAGTGGAAGCACCCCTACCAACAGATGATCCATTAGAGCCTGAATTAACATAAGACTTTCAAGATACTATGATTCTGCCCTTCCCACGAAGAAGAAGGAGTATCGGCACTGATGATCGATTCAGTAAGTTTGTAGAGATTATATAAAAATTATATATCAATGTTCTGTTGTTAGATGCTATGCAGGTACCCACATATGAAAAGTACCTCCGATCCATCCTCAACGACAAGGGACCACTACCTTTTACTGAAGTCATCAAGCTAACAGAAGCATGTAGTGAGGCAATCCTGCATTCTTCTCCCATCAAGAAGAAGGATCCAGGATGTCCCACTATTGGTTGCTCTATAGGCAACCAGATGTTCGAGAACGCCTTGTGTGATCTTGGAGTAAGCGTCAGCGTCATGCCTAAGACGGTCTTCGACAAACTTAACTATTCCATGCTCACTCCAACAACAATGTGCTTGCAACTGGCTGACCAATCAGTCCGCTACCCTGCAAGGATAGCAGAAAATATTCCAGTAAAAATCCATGACTTTTTCATTCCCGTAGATATTGTGGTACTTGACATGCAGGAAGAGAGGAAGATACCTCTTATCCTTGGACGACCATTCCTAAAAACCGCAAATGCAACTATCAATGTTGGAGCTGGAGAAATTATATTCACCATCAATGGGCAAGAAGAGCGATTTACATTTAGGCCAAGATCCGAGCAATGCAAGACTCTGAAGGACTAAGAAGAGCAAGGTGCACCAACATCTCCGACCACAGAGATCAATCATAAAGAATAAATGAATTGGAGAAGTCCAATTCGGTGGACTTTAAATCCTGAACCTTCACCGGGAGGTAACTCGGTAGTTATCAGTAATTTAATTTCTCACATTAAATAGCATATTTATATTTTTCCTATCAATTGCATTATTAAAAAAAAGAAATAAAAAAATATGCATGCCATATATAAAAATCTAAGCCCCATAAAATTATGACTAACGAAGCGTAAAACCTTCGTCAATGAAATTTACTGTGGTGGCAGAAAATTATAAGAATACCATCATTAGAATGCTAATTTTTTATAGATTCATAAAAGTAATTTAGTTTTTCATTCTTGTGTCATTATACGGTATACATACGGGAGACATGTGGGACCCACACACATCACCTCACATCACATCTCAACCACCAATTATTCACTACACTCCACACATCTAAATTATCATACTCACATGCATGTACCATCTCCATCTTTCCTGCCACCGAAAGCAGCCCCTAGAGTATAGGTAAGTGATTTGTTTCAGGCAATTGTCGACAACAGAGGAGAATGGACACCAGCAGGCAACAGCTGGGGCTGGCCGGCCCTACCACCACGCCGGTCGGCGCCCCCTTTTCTCCTCTCTGCCTCTCAATTCTCACACCCCTCACTCCTTCACTCAGAAACCAGAGAGCTCTGCTCCATGGACAGCTACAACTTCGACACTCTGTTCTTCAAAATCACCCATTAATTAGCAAGAAAAAGAGAAGAGAAAAGAGAGAGAAATCAATTTACAAGACCATCACAAGGATTTCCCCTCTCCTCTCCCTCTTTGATTTGCTAGTCCTAATCACTTTTGTTCTTCTTCGTGTTCTTGTTGTTCTTACCGTGTTCTTCGTGTTCTTCATTTGCAGGCAAGATGAGTCGAAAATTTGGAGGTGCACCCAAGAGCATCGGGAGAACTCTCTCCTTCCGAAGCTCCCGAAGCCGTTCATCATCTCAAGTACCTTCAGCTTCCGGCTCCGGAATGGACGTCGATCCTCCATCACCTCCTGAGTATCACTAACCGTTTTCCTGTTCTCAACATGAAGAGAGGTATGAGTTAACAAACATCAATTAAATTTTATTACCACTAAGACCTCAAGTAGAAATATTCAATGTGATAAAGATTAAGGAGTTTACTCATACCCCAATATTTGATGATACTTTACTCATTGAGACTGGAATAGATTCGGAGTTTGAACTTATTTTGAGAATGGTTGGATGGGAAGATGTATGGAAAATCACTGAGCAGGGTAGCAAATTACTCACCATAGAATTCATTAGCTTCCTAGACTTTGATGATGATTATGTTCGGTTTAGACTGTTCAACAAGTCTTTTGTTCTCACATAGAAAAATTTTAGTATGGCACTAGGATTTTTCGAGCAGTGCGTAGTAAATATAGCTGATGTTCTTGAAGATTTTGATAAAGATGATTTCTGGGAGAGCATCACTGCTAAGAAACTGGAACGCAAACAAAAATACACCACTGAAGAAGTCCATAACCCAACACTGAGATTCATGCTTAAATGGCTAGCCATTACTTTCTTTCCTAGAGAAGAATTAAATACCATTAGACAGGATGAGTTTTATTTACTATACATCATGATTAAAAAGAGAAAAGCATCCCCTGTGAAGTTAATGTTGAGCTACTGGAAAACCGTGCCTCCCATGAGAAAGTGCAATATTTCTTTTACATCTTGGATTACACGTTTAGCTTTAGGACTAGATTTGTTATCTAAAGCTACACTTATATATATTACTAGTGCCCGAAGAGTTATTGGATATGACTTTTTCTTTCGTGCTCACATTGTAAAACGCCGAAATAAAAAGATAATCATGATTTATAAAAATTATCCAAATGAGTACGAGCTGCCTGACAGGGATTTAGGGATTTATTCTGTTGATAGTTTTACTTTTCCAGAGACCACTAACATTGGCAGGTGTCCATCAGCACGCATCAGCAGAGTGCCCAGAGCTGTATACACTGGGAAAAAGATACAGCATCATCGGGTCCAATTTATTTCCATTACACTAACTTTTCTGAACCAGATGCATATCGTGAGCCACATCAGCCGTGGTCCACCCACTCAGGTTGGGAGGACCAGCCCACTTATCAGCAGGGGAGCCGTCTACATCTACCGGTTGGGGAACATT
Organism: Chrysopogon serrulatus; assembly: GCA_015844335.1. Lineage (NCBI taxonomy): Eukaryota > Viridiplantae > Streptophyta > Magnoliopsida > Poales > Poaceae > Chrysopogon > Chrysopogon serrulatus. Next base: position 61,902 of record JADLZL010003975.1, read on the forward strand.
CTCTACCCAGGAGCCTGAGGATCATGGGCAAGGATTCCAGAGAGGACGGACATCATTCTCTGTGCGCGGGAACACGGAGTACACCACTGGTGGACCGTACCCGTAACATGCACCACCGGCAAATGATTACATACCGCCTCCTGAGCAGTATTTTAGCACTCCTATTAATGATTTTCCTGCTATGTCTACAATTTTTACTAACCTCCAGCAGGGATAGCAGATGACCAATGAGACCTTGCACCGACATGAGCAGTGGCAACACCAGGTTGACGATAGGCTTCACCAGCAGACACAGTGGCATCACCAGACAGACCAGCGGCTCAAGCAGTTACAACATGGACAACATCACCTACAAACCGGGGTGGGATACCTGATAGACCAGTTGGGGTTTCCACCACCACGTGCACCACAATTCTGAGTACGGCAAACATGCAGCTTGGGGGAGAGACCCCGCGAGGCGAGCACCATCCACCTCTCTGTATATACTTTATCTTTTCTATATTTTAGTATTTACTTTCTAGTATTTGATTTCTATCATTAGAGTAGGATTTGTCTTTAAATTCTGAAGTTCTTATTCAAAAAAAATTTAAAAATCTGTAATTACTTAGTGTCTGAAATTTAATCTTTCTTTGAATTATATGAAGTTTATCTACCCCGATAATTTATTCTGAGACCTCATATCTATGGGTTGCATAAAATTTGTAATTCAATCTAAGTAATTGATAGATATGATATAAAAAGGTTTGAGCTAGTATATGTTTCATTCTAAGTGATACCTAAGCTCTAGATATTTTAGAATTAAATTAAGCAATCTGATAATTTATCTTACTAGCATGATTGAGTAGATTACTCTGCTATGCATTCATGATTGAATTCACATGCACAAAAATATTGTACTCTGTAACAAATTCTCTATTAGAAGTCTAAAAAGAGAGTGTGGGTTATAAAAATTAAAAGATGCCATACTAAAGTAGTATGAGCCTAAAAAGATGCCATATCAAAAGGGTATGAGCCAAATTAAAAGAAAGAGAATAATATATGCTTGTGCATTGCATAGACGTCATCTATTCTATTACATCTTCAAATCAGACTCTATCTTGTGGCTGGACGTGTTCTATTTTAACTCGTATAAACCTGGGTCATGAGTTGTAGTCATGGATAAGACAATGAATCAGTTAGGACTCTAATCCTTAATTTATGATGGGGTACTATTGCTCTTAGTAAAACTGATCAAAACTATTATGCTCAGGTGAGTGGACTCCCAAACTGTGGAAGAGATGGTGATTTGGCAAATATGCGTATACGTAGTGTACAATTTGCTTATGGTCTTTTGAACAATTTGTGGCTTAAAGATTTATTCAATGATCTAGTCATTTGTTCCAATAGGTATTTAAATTGGGCTCCATACCTTGCATGAGCAGTGCGGGTCATGTTAATCATGGTCAGGAAATAGGGAAGTGCGTGAGTGTATGGGGAGTAAATCACGAACGTTGGAAGAATATGTATTGCTTTTTAAATATTAATAGCAAAAAACATTAAGAATTTGTGATATAGAGTTTTGTTCTATGACTTCACTATTCGTTTCTATTCATTTTGGAATCAGACCCAATAGCATGTGTCCATTCATACTGGTCTAACTTGCATGATCAATTTTTGCGGTCCACTTGTGCACATATGTGAGTTGCTATAACATGAAAAAGCTCCATATTTTAATATTGTTGGAGAGAATGTATTTTCTTAAAAAATAGAAAAATATTATAGGTATATATAAAATGCATATACTATATTTAAAAATTACTCTCTCTGTGCATACGTATAACTTTGTGGTGGTGCCGGGCGGCCGGTACATAAACACCATGCTGTTTACGTTCTGGATTTGAACTCTGTATTTGTTATTATTCTTTTCATTTCTTTTCTGCTGTGATTGATGGCCGCTCAAACACAACTTTTGTCGGATTTGTCAGCTGCGGACTCCTAAACGGAAAAGCAGGCGATCTGAGAGCCGTGTCTGGGTAAACCGGCCTCTTTTGTAAATCAAATATATCGTCAAAAGAAGGATTTCACCGATTACAGAAACCAAATAGATGAGTCCACTGTGTGAAAATAAGTGGCATAAATTTTGCCTTTTAAATATTGGAATAGAGGTAATAGATTAAATTTAAATTAGTCTTTGCCCCTGTCGTGGGCCATAATACCTTTCAATTAAATACTAAGGCCCATAAAAAATATTGTCTGTAATATAGAATTTGTACCATATGGAAAATCAAGAAGAGATCAACTCGATTTATTAAATGGCTATTGTCTATGTATTATGAAAGAAAAAACGCTAGTTACCAATAAGATTTTACAATTTGAAACTAAATAAGAGATAAATGGTGATTTTATTTCATTCATCTTGAAAGAAGAGTTAGTTAGAGGAGGGCCGGACCAAAAAAATAGGAAGAAATTTTACCTCTTTATTAATAGGTATAGACAAGGAAAAAAATAGCCTGCTATTTTTGCCGCTATAGCCCAAATAGCTTGAAAAAAAATTGTGCCACTATTTGCGTTCATGGACAATTTTGCCGCTAAAGTCCGCTAATTATGGTTTATAAAACGCTAAACACCTTGGCCTTAGCTTCGCTATTTAAAACATGGGGTATAGATATAGATATAGATTTAGCCAAAATATGCATATTGAAAAAGAAAAAGGAAAACAGATCTTGCACTGAGGCCCCTGTACTTTTGCCAAACTGAAACGCACTGTTTGCACTATTCAACTGAGTCACAGGATCTGCATGAAACACCCTGTCGAAGTTTCTATTTTCATCGTGAAGACCTTCTTCTTCCTCAGGACGACGAACAGAGCAGAGCAGGCACCCGGGGTGGAGCTCATGGCGGGCAACTCCGGCCGGTGGTTGGCCAGCAGCGGCGGGACGCGGCCACGCCGTAGCCAGGCCCGTGCGCACCTGCGCGGGACCTCGGCGTGGCCCGCGAAGACTGACGTGGCCCAGGGCGCGCGTGCAGGCGGCTCCGGCCAAGGGCGCTTGCCGCCGGCGGTGCCCCAGCGGAGGAGTGGGACGGGAAAAAGGGCGCGCCGGGTTCGCAGGAGGGTGATGACGGCGTTGGGGTGCTTGGCTTGGGTGGAGGTGGCTAGCAGCAGCGGCGCCATGGAGCTCTAGCTCGGCAATGGCGGCCGGCCAAGGCGAAGCTCCACGTTCTGGGGCGGCAGAGGCGAGGGGAGAAATGGAGGAGCCAGGGAGAGCGAGGGAGAGTGGAGGAGGAGTGAGCTGAGGGGCTCTGGCCCTCCACAAGCGCACCAGGGAAGGAAGGGCAGGTGGCAATGGTGGATGCCAAGCTCTGTGCATGGGTGTCACGTCCAGGACACGCGTCGCCCATTGGGGCATTTTCCCGAGCACGTGGTGGGCGCGGCTTGCGGCGTGGTTTTGGGCCAGTTATCGGCTGAATCAGTGAATGGGCCCAAAACAAAGTTTGCTCTACTTCTGATGCTCTACAAACTTCATTAGAGTATTTGGCCATTAGTTTGATAGATTAGGAGATAATGATCCGTGAACTTAATGTAGTCAGCGCATTAATACCTGTCGAAGTTGGATGTCAAACCTTGTCAAACTGAGTCGGATTAATCCCATCTTTTATTATGCTCTTCCTCAAATAATTAACTTCAACTTCTATTTTAAGGTTCAACTCAAGTTGCTACACAAAATTTGGAGAACGCGAGACGTTGGCGTCATGGACATCGACTTGAGACAGCCAAATTTCGAAATCCTGAAATCAGCACTGGACTCTGTCTTGGCCCCTTTTCAAGCATGTTGCACATATTTTCATGACTTGACCCTTAAACAAATTTTGTTTCTTATAAAATTCTCTATAACTTTGATTAAGGATGCATAGGCATACAAATAATCTAAGATGCACTTTTTAAAAGGTCAAGCAAAAGCACTCTAGGGTCAACTAGGTCAAACCATCACTTAGGAGCATTTTCTGGACATTTGCTCAACACGAATCCCTCATAACTTTTGTTCCTAATTCCAAATAGAGTACTTTGGGTAGCATGGCAAGGCTTGATTGGTATTCCATAGTCTCATGGTGAGGTATTCCAAGCAATGGCATAACTCATCATTTCATGTGACTTCTTGATTCCAATCTTCACAAAACTTCTTCCAATAATCAGTGTAGATGGAGATGGATGTGATATAGAGATTAGGATCATCACCTATCATTTTTTTCTAATTAAGTTAAATCTCGTTGCTTAGCTTATGACTAACACCTAGGGTGTTACCGATGTAGTCACCAAAGTTTGTTTGGATGTCTTCTTTGAAATGGATGTTTCATTATGTAAAAACACAGATTGATCCTGTGAGAGTATCTCCACCAACACTCTCCCCCTCTTGTCCTACTCCAGGTGGTGTTAGAGAAATTCCAGTATCTCTTGTCGATGCAAGAAAATAAGGTTCATGCTCATGAAATATAATATCCATACTAACAAAAAAAATGACGTTCAGAAGGGCAACAACACCGATAACCCTTCTGAGGTGGAAAGTAGTCCATAAAGCACATTTGACACCACAAGGAACCAATTTCCCTATAGAATTTTGATAATCATGTACAAAACAAACACAACCAAAAATCTTTGGAGGAACAACAAAATCATTTGAGTTCAAGAGAAGCTGAGCAGGAGTTTTAAATTCCAAAATCTGAAGAGGCACAAATATGTTGCAGTTTTTATTGCCTCTCCTAAAGAAATTTAGGAACATTCATGGTAAACATAAGACAACAAGCAACTTCTAGTAAATGTCTATTCTTACGTTTTGCAACACCATTTTGCTCTGGTGTATTAACGCAAGTAGTTTGGTGTTCAATGCCATGTGAGTCAAGGAACTGCCCAAACTCAGCATTAATATACTCAGTGCCATTGTCAGAATGTAAGCTTGTTATGAATTAGAGCACATAAATCTTTGAAAACAGAGAACACATCACTTTTGTGCTTCAATAGATAGAGCCAAGTGTAACGACTAAAATCATCGATGAAAGTGACAAACCACCTATGACCAGAGACGGAAGAAACCTCACAGGGTCCCCACACATCAGAATGTAACATTTCAAATGGTTTCTGACTTCGCAAACCCCTACTAGGATGGGTTCCCCTTGTATGTTTTGCTAATTTCACATGCGTCACATACAAGGGAATCCCTAGGACATAACATAAAAAGAGAGGGATAAATACGAGACATAGCAGCAAAAGAGAGATGGCCAAGTGTAACACCTCAAGTGTTAAGCATGCATTAGGCTAGTAATTAATTAACTTGATCATCATTAAGCATGGCATAAGCATCATCAAGCACTAAACCCTAAATGCATCATCATTTCATGTGTTGCATTTTTGTTGATTTCTTAGTTGCTTGATTTGCTTATTAGTTAATTAAATGTCTTGAAAATCACTTGATCAAGTTTGGATTCACTTGCCCAACATTTTGAAATGACTTAACAAAAGTTATTGCAAAAGATTTGGTGCATTTTTGAGCAAAAAGAAAAATAATTGGAAAATTTCCTTTTTAGGCTCAAATTCAAAATGAAATTTATAGTTCAAAATAATTTGGAATTTGGACCTGAGCCTTAAATGAAAGTTGTTCAGTTTTAAATTCTCTACAACTTTCATTTTGGACATATTTCATGAAAATGCTTTTAAATTTATCAAAAATATGCTTTTTGCTCGGTTTAAAATAAAATTAAAAAAAAAGAAATGTCACCGCGAACCGGCAGGGCGAATCCGGCCCATTCGGCCCCACCGGCGCGCGTCCGCCTCCGCGCCCGGCGCGTGCGCCGCCAGCGTCGTGGCCGACGCGCGCCAGAAGGCCGCTGGCGCCCGCAGCTCGCCGTCGTCTAGCCGGGGCGCCGCGTGAGGTCGCCATGCGCCCGGCAGTGGGTCCCGCCCGGCCGGCCGTCGCCCGATTTGGAAACCCAGCCCGCTCTCTCTCGCCCTCACTCGCCCATTTGCTCTCTGCTCGCTCTCTCTCGCTCTACCTCGCGGCGGCCGCGGCAGGCACCGCCGCCGTGGCCTCGTCGTCGCCCGGCGTGTTCCACCACCGCCACGCACACCCGAGCCCCGCCGGCGCAAACACGGCGCCCCGCCACCACTCCACGCACCCGTCGAGCCATCGTCGCCCTTTGCATTGCCTCGGTAAGGGCGGGGACGGCCCCCCCCGCCGTCATCCGCCATGGCTGGAGCTTGGCAAGCTCAGCGGCCGTGCTCCGCCACTGGGAGCCGCCTTTCTTCCTTCTTTTTCGCTACAAGACGGAAACCCCGAGGGTTCAAATCGAACTCCGGTGAGCTGGCGTGGCCGATTAGGGCCCCTAGCCACCTCGCCGTCGCCTCGCAGGCGTGGTCACCGCCACCGAGCCACCCTTCACCGCGGTCGGAGCTCTGGGCAGCCCAATAGGGGCAGCCGACCTCTCGGGCAGCTCCGCCATGAGCTTAGGGAGCCAAGACGCCTCTCCTCACCTAACACCGCTGGAGGAGGCCGGCTAGCCCGTTGTTGCCGACGCCGCTGATTACCCTTCGGCCACCACCTGCACTTTCGCCCGTCGGCGTCACCGGGTTCAATGCCGTGGCACGGGGGAGCACTGCTGGGTGCTACCCTTGTCGCCGGTGAGCACCGGCCGGTCAGCGCCACCTCAGCCCTTGGCTGACTGACCGGTGGGGTCGGTTTGACCCTAGGGCCCGCATGTCAGTGGCTCCTGGCCCACTAGACCGGGTGCACCTAGCATTAGGGTTTTAGTTTTTGATTTAATGTTTTTCCAGAAATGCATTTAAACAGTTTTAAATCCATAGCTGGTGCAAATATGACCCAAAATATATATCATGCAGATCCTGTGTAAAAATATTGAGATGTGATTTAATTGTGTTTTAGGGCTGATTCTTAAATGATTTTTAGTAAATTAATTATGAGGAATTATGCCTTAGCAATTTTTGGTGACTGCTCTTGTGCTAAGAAGCTCTAATTAAAAATATAAAATCTATTGTTTGATACTTTTCACAGTACAAAGTTGTTAAATGTGCATTTCTGCCCTGTTGCTTCATCTTTTTTGTGTAGGCTAATGTACTTGATGAAATGTAATAGAAATTTTATCATGGTCTTTTTATGGCATAGTGAAGCTCCTGTAATTTTTGTAAATTGTTTTGGACCATTTAGACAGATGTCACCTTTCAAGCCTATTATTTCACATGAAATGATAAAGCTTTAATTTAATTGTTAGCATGTTCTATATTTACTTTTGAGCAATTTTGATTATGTTATACTTGCTGGTTATGAAATGCAGTACCTTAACTGAAATGGGATGTTGACTATGAGTAGTGGTACTTCTCTCTATTTATGTGATGTGTATGTGTGTATGCCTAGACACACCCCTCTTCTTTATACACTTCTCTAAGTGTTTAGAGAAGAGATTTGCACGTACTCAATAATTAAGTTAAGTTGTTTGCCGAGAAGAGATATGCACTTACTCAGTAAAATGGAATGTTAATCATCTTCATCCATAAGCATCATGTGTCGTGCATTCGTTATACTTATGCATGTGCATCCATCATACTGAGGTTCGTAGGAGGACCCCCCAGCTGTTGGAGCCCGAGGGGAGAATCATCCGGTGGAGCCCCAACAGGAGGTTCCACCGGAAGGAGACGAGGAAGACCTGCCCGAGTGCCCGAATCATCGCGCAGCTGACTTCGAGTAAGGCAAGCACCGGAGCATCTACTTACCTATGCTTTCTAACAGTCTAATTATGCTTTATGATTATTGCATTAAGTATAGGAGTTGTGTGCAGCTGTTGACGCATTATATCCTTGCTTTACCGTTGAATTATCCCACCTTGATACACCCTGCTAGTCTAGGGTGAGTAATATGCTTAGCTTGCTTAGACGATGGAAGTCGGGTGATTTTCTGTCATCCGCGAGTATAGGTGGTGACTTATGGTTTGTCGGAAAGGCTTATGTTGATATCATCTAGTTATGGTTTTGGTTATGATAAATGGAGACCGAACGGAGTCTTGTGGGGTTATTGGACCATAGTGATTCCGTCTGTGTTGGTTAAGGACCGTACCGTTGTTGTACCATAAGTCATATTGAACACACGCCTCACATTTAGCTGGCTGGATAAGCACTTCCGACCGCGAAGCCTAACACTATTCAGGTTGGTTCTCGACCCATTCGCACCGTATTGGAGATGGATGGGGGACCACAGAGGCGCGAAGAGTAAGTCCGAGGCCAGTATGATTGGCTAAGATAGTCGGGCGGTCCCTAGGTACGGTGGTTCCGTGCGAGTCCACGTATTATTTTCTCGGATATGTGCCACGGTGATCTGTAGCTCACTGAAGGGTGAGTGTGGTTTGTGTGAGGAATACCCCCTGAGCTCAGTTGTAATCGATTTGAATCGCCATCGTTCCTGGACAGTGAACACCTTGACTTGAGCTGCAACATCGTAGTAATGATTATGGAATGTGGATAATGATGATGATGAGTTAAGCTGATGATTATGCTTATGGTTATTATTTGCTTGCTTAATCATGACTAATATACTATAATGATGCATAGTATAGGTGCTCACCTAGCATAATAGGAATGGTTAAGCTGAGCTATCATTTCAAATGTTACTACCGCTTTTACGCAAAAAGAGTCAAGCTACCTTCCTAGATAAAGTCTGTCATACTCCTTGGAGTCTTTTATTTTGAGTCAAACGGGTAAGTCTAGCTGAGTACCTTCTCGTACTCAGGGTTTTTCCCGCTTGTTGTTTGTGCAGATGGCCATACCTACCATGGGTATTGTGAGACCTACTTATATCAAGTGGATTAAAGTACCAAGGGTATGGTCGTTCTTAATATTCTCGCCACTTGCTTTTGTGGATTGGCTATCGAGCTGGCACTATATTAAACTTAATTTTATGTGTGTGGGTTGAGCTTTTAAAACTACTTTGCTTTCGCTATTCGAATTCGAAGAACTTGGTTTGTAATAACTCTAATTTCCGCACTCTGATGTTATCGAACTATTTGTGAAATATTGTAACGTACGAATGGTGACGCTAAACTTGTATAATCTTGGTTGATGATGTTGGATTGAAATCCTTCGAGATTTCTGGACTACCGGGTTTATAACGGTTTAAGTGTGACAATTGCTTGCTTAGCGAGTGATTTTTCACTTATGCTTTTATAAATTGGTCGGTTCTGTTACACCAAGCCTTTGATGATAGAGTAATAATTCTTGGCTTGGAGACATACAAGTTGCAAGAGCAATTTCATCACCCCCTTCATCAAGATAGTAGAGTCCATCATGCATGGTCCCAGTCCCAAGTAGTCTCCCTATACCAAGCTCCTGAAAAGCACAACAGGTAGGATCAAACCAACATTTACAATTTAGGCTTTTAGTGATGGGGCTAATGGATAAAAGATTAGCAGGAAATTTAGGGACATGTAGAATCGGAGACAAGGACAATGTTTTAGTACACTGAATAGTTCCACGTCTTGTGATAGGTGCCATGGAACCATCAGCCACATGAACTTTGTCCTTACCTAAGGAGGGTGTGTAAGAGGTAAACAAGTTGGAGGCTCCTGTCATATGGTTTGTTGCTCCAATATCAATTATCCATAATAATTTAGATTGAGTTTGATGTGGTTTCATACCTTGAGAAATGACATTAAGACTAGAATCAGCTTTTGAGGAAGTGTGGAAGGAAGGCGAGTCTTATGAGAGCTTGAGCTTGGATTTGAACTCCTCAAGAGCTTGCATATCTACCACTGGTAGCTCCCTTGTAGTTGAAGTGTGATTAGCTTGCCTTTTAGTTGAACCTCGAGCTCCCCCTGGCTGAGATTTCCCTTTCTCCCACCATTGTGGATAGCCATGCAACTCAAAACACATGTCCTCTGTGTGTCTTTTCTTCTTACAATGAGTACAAAACATTTTATTTTTATCCTCTTTACTAGAGGAATTTTGGACACGATAGGATTGCATGGACAATGCTGCACGTGCATCTACACTCTTGTGATCATATCCTCCTTGGGCTGAGCTAAACGTCTCCTCCTCAATCACACTAGAAATAATATCATCAAGACTAGGCCATTTAGGCTTAGAAAATATTAGCTGATGACGGAGATCCAATTCCTGGTTTAGGCCATCAAGAAAGAGCTTGCTCACAAATAATTCAAACCAAGTATGGTGAACTGCCAAGTCATTCTTATCAATAGGCTCAAAAGGATGATAGAAGTGTAAGACTCTATATAGTTTCTTTACTTCCGCTGCATACTCAGTCACAGATCTTGAACCTTGCTTCAATTTAGTCAATTCATGCATGATACGTGTGGCTTGCATCTTATTTGTCTTTCCAGCAAATTGCTTCTGTAAAGATGACCAAACCTCATGAACAGTGTCAAAGTTTTCCACCTGTTCTCTGATTTGTGGTTCCATACTTCCCAACAACCACACTAACACTTTATCATTGATATGTTTTCTGTTAAAGCTACCTTCCTCCAATTTATCTTCATTAGCAGCCAGCAAGTAATCATAATCATTGGCACTCAAGATTAATTTAGCATTACGTGCCCAGCTAATACAATTTATCGGTCCAGATAATTTAACCGGATTAGGGTCCAGTGTGTACTTGGCTATCTCAAGGACTGGCTTTGATTGTTGCTGCTGCTCAAACAATTTTGAGAAAATTTCATACAAGAATCCCCGGATTTTTCTTTATTTGGATCTGCCTTGATTTTTTGATACCCAAAGAACCAGTACAAAGGCCACCTACATCACTGTAGCTGCTAGCAAGAAGGGGATGAACCCGCTCACGTAAAGCAACCAAGTTCACGGGGAATAAATCACAAATCTTGATAGCAAGCCTCTAATGCAAATCGACCTTGGAGACACAGCACCAGTTCTCAATCTTCCAAGACACAGGATGAGCACCCACAAATCCTGGTGACACAACACCGTAGCAGCACAAGAAATCAGCAAAATGAGGCAATTTCACTCTGGATCAACCCGCTCTGGTACCATATTGTAGATTGATTTATGGAATTGAGTAAGATTTGATGTTGAGGGTTGAGAGGAGAGAGCAGCCATTGAGATGGGGAAGCTTCTGGGAACTCACAGTCCCCTTCCTTGCCTTGTTCTTTTACTTCAATGCTTTTACAGTTCAGTCCCTAGTGAAGTCTATAACTACAATATACATCAACAAATACACTGTTAATTATGTTGTTTTTTCGGATAAGAAATCCTAGCATAAGTAACATTGCATAGAGGATGTATAGATCACAAACCTTTGACCGTGCTTACTTGCAGACGTGTTTGATGTGTTTGAGATGAATCCTACCAAAAAATAGAGATAGTGAACTATTAGTATGTAATATTCAACTATTGACAACCCCAATATAAATGATGAGAGCACTGTAGTATGTGTCGTACTCACTACTCAGCATGGTCAACCTGAAACAGGCATAAGTACAACAAACATGCAGCACACATCACACACAACACCTAGAGTCCCAAAATGTAACTAATTCACCAGAGCAAGTCGTTGTACAGGACAATAAAGCAAATGCACTAGACTACTGGTAGGTTACTGGAACTGGAACTGAATTACTGAAAACTGAATGGCTTCTGTCCAATTTAGAAACTGTTAAGTTTCAGCTTTGGTTTACAGCAGAGCAAACATATTCTCCCAACTAACTCTTGCTTCTCATGCTGGGTTAGCTGCTGCTGAACAATAGGCAGACAAGAAAGCATATTCTAGTGCCTACAAAGGAATTCACCGTCAAATTGTTTGCTCCTCAACAATATTCTTTCAAATCTTGCGGATAAGATAGGGCTACCTGTATGCATGTCGTTGATTATCCAATTACATAAACCAGAAGTAGTATTAGTATAAAAATTGGCTACACAACTAATATAATATCCCAATTGGCTTCTTCCCTTCTAATCTTCCAAGATACTGAATATACTACACACATGTTGGTAGTTCAAAATATAACTGTTTAAGGGCAAGTTAGAGCAATAACCCTAAGCCTATAGAATGCTTGCATACTGATGCTCCTCAATTCCTCACAAGCAACGGCACTCTATTGGGCATGCTCTAATTACTTTCAAGAGGAAATACAACATTATGAACACTGCTGAGCAATTGGGCCAACCTATAGTGAATTACTCCACCTAATTTGCGCCATGATCATCTATCAGTAGTGGCATCCAATGAGCCTATCATGATTCAAGGTATACCTACAAAGCAGCAAACAGTGTGCATGCCCCTTGAGAACACAGCTCAGCGTCATATGCATGAAATAATCTAACACTTTGGGACCTAGAAATCTCATGGTTTTCAAAAGTTCAATCATTTCCGTACATTCTGCTAATCACCTCCTCAGGATACAAGATCTGAACAATTAAAAAAACTCAATGCTAGGAATTGATGTCTGGTGTATAAATTATTAGAAATACAAATTGATGTATATATATCTGTGAAATAGGCTATATCAATCATAAAAAAGATGTCAGATATAGTTTCTTGGTTGCATAATGTTGGGGGAAAACCTTCTGAATGTTCGCCTTCTCTCTAAGGAGACGCTTGCATGCTAGGTCAAGGATGGTGGTGAGGGAAGGACCACGTAGCAGCTCAGTGAGCAAAAAATAACTGAACCTAATTCTTGGACTGGAATAATCAGTTTGCATAACTCAGAAATCCTATGAGCATACAGTTTGATTTGCGAGGTGGAGCAGCTAGGTAAGTTGAAATTGCCTACAATATCTTCAAAGTAAATATGAAAGGTAAATCCAATTTGTTCAAGAGCAGCCTCTGGACCAGAAATGGAAGATGTGAATTAACTAGATTAGTTTTGGTCACACAAATATCACTGATTGGTGGCTGCAATTTTAGTGGAAGAAAACAGAGGCAGAAGAAAACTACCTGCAGGGAAGACCTGCATTTAGATTCCTGGAGCCAGCCAGCATCTAAGGATGCCTGGTAGCGCCCAAGCTTTGCCAACACCCAGCACCTTGCGCCACAGACCGCGTCCGGCGACGACAAGGCAGGTACTACCATCATCTTTGTTGAGGACGATGTGAAGCAGGATGGAGACAGACGGTGGCAGAGCTCAACCAAAATTTAGCTGGGGCAGAACGTAAACACTAAATCCCCTAACTAAACTAGTATTATACAAAAATCAAATACGCACATCACATTCTCATTGATATCCCCACGAATGGATAATATACGACAAATTAAATCTCTTAAAGAATGAAGATGGTACCTACTATTAAAAGCAGTCGTCCATAGCATGCTAGCAACGCCTTCATACAACTCATTAACTCAACATACACCAATACTACTCCATATTCATAAAACTTAACGTTTTTAGACAAGGATACGGTCTCTAAAATCTAACTTTATTCATTATTTTTTATTAAAATATATAAGAAAAACTAAAAATAAAATTACTTTTTATAAAAGTGGGTTTTAAGGTGAATCTATACATATAAGTTTTATCTTTTCAAACTAAATATTTTAAAAGTTATTAATAGTTTATGTTCCCAATGTTTGACCCAAATCTTATTCAAAATGTTAAGTTCTATGAATATGGAGGAAGTAGCTAATAAACCTGTAAATTTAAAGAGCAAATCAATTAGTGTACACGATATGTGATAATACATTTACACAGCTATGAAAAGACATGGCACGACATAGCACTAGTGCATTTCGACAATGAACTCTGCTGGTAAACCATAGAATCAACTGCCATTAGCTATGCTATAGCAAATGGAGGAATTTTTTTTTTTTCATTTTGACATTTTCCATTACGCGGGGAAGACAATTTATCTAATAAATCCAATCTAGTCGCAATGTTGCCTATATGAACCCCAGTTTCGACTCGCTTTGTCATCCTCATCCCAAACCAGAGGATGATGCTAACCGCCGGTGTGGCCCTCTCCAAAGTCTCCTCATGAGGAAGATGGCGTAGTGGCTGGTCGCCCGCGACGGACGCCAGCAGCCACGACTCACGGCGCTGCGACGGGCGGTGGCGCCAGGCCCTGATGCGGCGCCGGAGGTTTTATGCACCTCATTTATATCATTTTTATACATCCTGACACGTAGTATTTATTTTGACATTTATGCACCGAAGTATGCGGATTTGTTTCCTTTCAATGATATAAATGAGGCAAGAATTACGCAAAGCATAGCCTACAGTTATGTGATTATATTATGTTATGTGTGACATGGTTCTTTTATGGAGAAAATTAGATATATACTCCCTCCGTCACAAAATATCAGTCATTTCTATCCCAAAATAAAAGTCATTTTCAGTTTTCGTGCCACTTGACTCAATTTATATATAAATATAAAAAAATATTTATATCTCTAAATAATTTTATTAAAAAGCTAGATTTAAAGATCTTTCCAATAATATTAATAATGATGCTAATAGATGATATTTAATATTTATAAAAATTGCCGCACAGATATACTAGGACAGAGGAAGTACCATTGAAAGAATACATGTCTGGAGTATAGCATCAAAAGATCCAGTCTCTGCTATAAAACATCACTAAATTACAGCGTTAATGATATCTACCATTCCGTAAGCTACCGTTAGTCAAATCGTTGGCATCCAATCCCCCGATACATGTTGCCGAACCAAACAGCTTGCTAACTCTACATGACTGATCAACCAGCTGTTAAAACCAGACAGAATAGCCTTAAAAAAAAAAGAAGACAGAACAAACAGCAGTGGCTTGGAGAGTATAAGTTTTGAGCAGTGTAGTAGACTAGTAGTCCTCAGAAATTTTTTTGTGGCACACAAAGAATTGCAATATTCAACCATGTCTCCACAGGTTGAAGACTTCGCATAAATAGCACAAGCACAACCAGGTCAGTGACGTTTAATAAAGAGAGCAACAAAATAGGTAGCAGGTAACACATGACAGTTAACGTCGCAAGATTAGTAAAGTATGCAGTTACAGGTCTCTCCATAGCAACATAACATGACACAGAATCAAGGTTCAGTAGCGCACGCACGCGCGCACACAATGTAGTCGGCAGCCTTCTAAGGTGTCCGCAAAACACATGCACTCATCATAACCAGACCGATCTGGGAGAAACGTGCATCCCAAAACCAGGCACCTGCACAATTAAGACAGACATGACAGTAGTAAATCTGAGTTTACATGGGTATATTAATCAAGCAAAATCAAAGCAGAGGAAAATGCCTACATCTATAATGCAAACCATTTGGCAATACAATCTTTTTTTTTTTTTAGTTTTTCCTTTATCTGTGCCTTCATGTATTCTACCAACTTGTTCAGAAACTTCAAAAAACAAACATACCTTTCCATCATGCAATCCTTATCACCTTTGCCAGTGTTTTGAGTGCAGACGTACTGTACATTCTTGACTGACGAGTACTCGCCAATGGCTGAATTCTTCCGGCTAACCCAATATTATGATTACAGATCAATGAAGGCCCATGGCTCATTCTGCTGTGAAGCAGTTCATGATGAACATCGGACTTATCATCTGCTACCCCATAGGATGGATGTTGGATCCCATCCTTGCACCGGGCCCCTAATACTGATCTCCAGTACGGGACAAAACTTCTCATAATGTATGTAGGATCCCATCCTCCAGATGTTACCTTTCTCACGGCCTAGATCAATAAAAAATAAGCATTGTGATGGATGATCTGCCAAAGAACTTGATTCACAATGTTCATACATTATGTTATATTTAACATACTCAACATGATAAAGCAGCTTTGGACAGTGTTTCACAAAGCTCTAAACGCTAGTCTGGCTGTCGGGATCTGCACCTCTGCCTAGAGCCTATGCATTGCTAGGCATTTATACTTCCCATGGACAGTTCGACAAAAGCTATGCTAAATAAAGGAAATTTAGCACATCAACAATGAGTACTGTAATTTGCCCTCACTTTCATGCCTACTAAGCTTTACAACAAAATCATAGCAATTGACAATTTTGCTATTGCCCCCAAACACTACACTAAACCACAACATCCTCCACCAAAGTTATCACAAGTATAAATAAAATCCATCGCAATTGATTTTATATTCAATTTTGGTAACACCATAAGAGTGAGAAGATCATTCTAATTGCCTACAGAAATAATAAGCCAATTTCTTAAGATTCACACCACATGTTACTTGGCAATCTACATTGCCTTTCCATGTTATTGAACAGATTCAAAAGGATTGTGGACAAGCAATAGCAATTCACCTGCACTTCCTTTAGCTTTTCATTCTATTTGCTAGTTTCAGAGCACAAGGAACAATGTCAAAAATAGAAAAAAAAAGTTCCCAGAACATGGAAAATAACATACATCTACGAATTCCATCATTTTACTGAATTCCATCATTTTATTGCCCACCTAAGCTGTGATCAAAACAACCAATTAAGTCCATGCACACCAAAGTTATCACATACAAACCCAGCTGGAGAAAATAAAATCCCACAGAATATTTACAGGAAAAAAGATATAATCCCTAAAATACTTTCAGATTCGTTCATAGTATCATGGTCTACAGGTGATACACTGCTGTAAAAAGGATCAAGAAGCCACAACTAACCGAGAGATAAGTGACCAGAGACAGAAAAAAAAAATGACTTTCTAGTACGATCACAGCTAAGAAACTGCTGCTCCCTGCATGCTATAATAGAATGTGCTACCACCATGTACAAAACTAAGAAAAAGCAAAGATACAAACTCATTTGGTAAGTGGTAAAACTATATATTTACCTTCTCTGCAGCATGCAAATAAGTTATTTCTGTAGGCTCCTTGGTTCCATCCATGTGCACTAATGCCCATGACAAAGAAAAAGCAATCAGGGCTCTATTCTAAGAAATTCAGAAATAATTACCTGACTAATCAATTTATGTACCTTTGTCATGTAACCCCCTTACAAAAACCTTGCAGTCATATGGGCGGCTTCAAGAACAAATTGGAGAAATGATTAAATGATCAACAAACTAACCATGAATATGTAATTTTGCATACAAATTTTCATATTTAAGCAAAGCAAAAAGAGCATTACAGGTTTCTAACGTCAATACAGTCTCCTCGAGGGCAAAACCCAAATTCCTTAAGTATAGACGAGACATGTTCAAGGGCCTCTGCATGTGGCACCTGAATGTCAATTAAGATGTTGTGTGAAACAGAGGAAAAGGGAAAAGGAAATTATAGCATACAAGTAATACATTGATAGTATATTAGTATGCATCATGAAGGACAATCCTATAATCAATCGAAAGAGTTGAAAGAAAGAATGGTGTAAGAGGCAATTATAACATGTGAAATCAAAAGATACAGGAAAATTTGGATTCAAATTGAATACAAAGCCTATTAGCTAACATCCTCAGAAACAATCACATTAATGTATAGAACAAAGCCTATTAGCTAACAGCCTAACACGAAGAACCAATTATTAACATGCAAGTATTCATTTTTACCATTTTTGTGTGCTGTGCAGCAAGAAAATACAGAAGTACAAAAGGAAAAGGAGCATGCAAGTATCCATGAAAAATCTGTACAAAGTTGCATTAAACAATATCTGCTACTACAATATTTATTTCAAAACAATATGCCACTAGGGAACTTAATCTTATGGTTTCAAGACAAAATTGAAGCTGAAGGAAACAAAACAAACCTATCATTTTATGCTGGCTACGTTAACCCACACACACCAAAGTCATACAGGTCAGTAAGCACCACAGAAATCTAATGGAAGCATACAGTAATAAATGCAGTGAAAGGCCAGCGTGTCACTGTAACTGACATAGACAGAAAGTTGTGTCACCTCTGAATGTGCCTGGATATATTTATCAAGAGATTCACCAGCCTGGCAAATTATATTAACAAGATAAAATGTTACTTCCAGCTGCTTCCGTGCCTCACCATTATCACCTTTCTTAAACCTTAACAAAGAAGAGTCTCTGAATATACGAAACATGATAGTATTAAACCAATCATGTTTCCGAATATGCTTTTGGGCTGCCAGTAGTAAAATTGAAGTCTGAACAAGCTTTCTATCCTTAATGTAGTTCCAGATCTCATCAACTAGATTATCTGTTTTTTCAGAAATAAGTCTAACCGTATCCAGGAAGATCTTCTGCAAAACAAAAACAAGGCCTTTTAGCCTCAAGCAAGTCAGGGTAAACTAGAGATGAAACCCAACATGAGACACCAACAAAAAGATCTTCTGCACAAATAGAAGGCCAAGGAACAAAAACCTTTCAGAATTTGCATGCAAGCATGCAGCACAGAATAACTTCCTATTTCATCACTTTTTTTCGTTTAATCATATCAAGCACTCCCTCCATTCAAAATTACAAGTCGTTCTGGCTTGAAACCCAACATGAGACACCAGTAAAAAGATCTTGTACCAATAAAAGGCCAAGGAATAAAAAACCTTTTAGAATTTGCATGCAAGAAAGCATCGTGGAATAACTTCCTATTTCATCACCTTTTTCATTTGATCATATCAACTACTCCCTTCATTCCAAATTATAAGCAGCTTTTCTAGGTACATTGCATTTGCTATGTACCTAGATATAGGGTAGGTCTAGATACTTAATAAAAGCTATGTATAGCTATGTATCTAGAAAAGCAAGAATGCCTTATAACTTGGAATGGAGGAAGTATGGACTAGTAACAATTTCCATGCAAAATAAAATATTTGGTAGACACGATTCTATGAATCCATGTCCCTAAAATTTAAAAGAAGAATATGCAGGAACATGTTTAAAACTATTAACACAGGAAAAGTAACTTTATTTCTCATGCTTATAAAGTAGAAAAGCTTTAGAGAGAGACTGAAACAAACCATCTCAGGTAGGCACAGCAGATGAATGAGCTTGTAGACATCATCCTGATGATACTGCATAGGAGTGAGATTGTCCTCCAGATACTTGTGCATGCAAGTATTCTCAACTGCAACATGGAGTGGGAGTAGATCCTGAACAACGAGATCACCAACTGTGCGTACGTTGGCTGATGCACCATGGCGAAAGAGCAACTTGATCATATCAACAGAGAACCGTTCAGCAGCTTCATGGATAGGAAAGTATCCACGCGGGTTCATGCAGTTGGGATTGGCATGCAGACCATGGAGCCCAGAACCCTTGCCCTGCAATACAACTTTTGCACATCGCAGGGCATTGTGGCTGACTATGTAGGTTAAGGTATCAGAGGTTATGCTCAAATTCCATGCCATAGCCCCAGGAGATTTCGCAAACAAGCGGAGGAAGCACCGGACACTATCCTTTTCCAATATCAGCCCCAAGCTGTGAGATATATCATTGAAGGCATTTCGCACAAACTAGAATGATCCATTTACAGTCGAAAAAAAGAAGAAAGGCAATCAGTTTCCATTAATAAAGAAAGCCTTAATGACAGGCACTTTATGAAAACAAAACAATTCTAGCAGAGACAATTCAGTAAACTAAATTGCAGCAGAATTAAAAAAGAAATAATTGAAACAACAGAAAGATTTAACAACTGAATTATGTACATGACAATTAGAAGAAAAGCACCTTAGGAGTAGGGTCTGGGATGATTATATCATTAGGAACGTACTTGATCATCCAAGTATATCTTTGGTTCAACACCTGGAAGAGAGAATGTCAAGAGACAGGTATTAAAGGAAAGAAAACATAAGCTGAGGGGATGATCATACATATTGTTAATTACCATACCTTATCCATCTTGTCCCAATCAATGCTCTTGTGAACCATAAACAGCCAAGAGGGATCCCATGGACACCCTGTTATATCAACAGTTGATCCATCTCTACCATCACAATCATCTCCGTGACAAGCAATTTGCGAGGCCTCCTTTGTATATGTAGTGTCTATTGATGGAGAATCAACAGAAACTTTCGATGGTGTTGTTTCTTTATCTGAAAACAAATTTATTTAATATCGAAGTACATAGACTTGATAAACAATAATCATGTATGATATTAGAAAGAAGGGGTAGTCAGTTATTTTTTCCACACTAATACAGAAAGGAATTTTTTTCCTCAACATATGGGGACATGGTATTAGTGAACTAAAAGTGCTACAAGTGAAATGAGCAGCCAAGAAAGTTTTGCATACTAGTTTATCTTAACAATTACAGTAAGAGTTTGTGACTAGCACAGTCAGGGTTTTAGTTGTGGTTTCTTTTGTTTTCATGTAAGAGTTTGCTTCTTGTTGGTGATGTGTGTGGGTGGGTGGGTGGGGTGTGTGTGAAATTATTCTTCTTAATGAAATGAAAAGAAAACACAGTTACAAGTTTTGTCTTAAAAATTAGAAACTATGGCGACTGGTGCATACAAAATATGAAAAAGGAACAGCTAAAAGTTACTCCCTTCTTCCCATAATAATATTTCAAAATCTATGATTCAAAATTTGTACCAGAAACACTACAAGTTTAGACCAGCTCACGGAACCAACCAAAAAAGAAACTTGTGTCAGAAAAAGCCACTTCCGTCCAGAGCTCTGGACCGTTCCCGTCCACTCATTCCTCTCAGGCATGTCCGATGGAAGGCAGCAGTGTTTTAATGGATTCTGCAGAATGCTGTGGCCATGTTAGCTGGGGCAATATATTTTTAACAGCAGCCTTGGTTTGCTCGCTCAATATATTTGTGGGACAGAGGGAATATTTTTTTTTACTACCCAGTGGGGGAAAAAAGTTAGAAGGGAAGAAAACTTCCCCATGCTCATAACAAGGCGTCAAAGATTTCAGGCTCGGTACTCGTGGCCCTGTATGCTGACTAAAGACTACGGTAACATAACGATGCGCAACGATGTAAGCTCTGTTTCTGTCCAAAGATGCGTTTTAGCGCGAGGACCAGTTCCAGATCTGAGGGCTGCGACCAATAGCTACAGATCCAAACTTCAAAAGCAAATAAATAGCTATGAACTCACTTTATAAAGAGTGCTCGCGATTGAAAACTAATTTTAAGATAAAATGGCAACAGCACCCGAATCCCATGTGGTAGTTAAAAGAAAGGAACTTGCAATCAAAATGTTACGCCTGCGCCTTACCAGAGCCCGATTCCGTCATGATCTCCGGGATATGATAAGGATTGAAGCCTACCGCAACTGCAGGAGCTGGCAGTGTTGAAAGGAGAGGGGGAGAGGAAACGTTAGGGTTCGCAACAGCGGCGGCAGAAGAGTGGGGTGGCTAGGGTTCGTGGAAGCCCCATCCTTGAATAAATAGGGAGCGGGGATATAAGGGCCGCAATTGAGTGGGATCTTGGGGAAGCCCAGGCCTTCAGTGATTGGAGGGAACGCAACCTGGTCACTCTGGGCCGGGCTGGTCAGGCCGCAAGATTACTACTCCACCGGCGTCACGCTATTGCCACCATGCAGGACTATATGAATGAGAATGGGATTTTTTTGCTAAAAAAGAGGAATGAAAATGGAAAGAAAAAAAATCTCGAACGATGTCGGACTACGTGTCATTTTAGGAAAGAAATACTCCTGCACGCTGGACACTTTTTTGAAATACTGATTATGTATTTGTTCTTTTATTGGAATATTATATTATGTCTATAATAATAAAAATACTCTTTTCATAGTACTAGAAAATATACCCGTCCGTTACAACAGTAGAAAAAAAAAAAAAGCTATCAAATAGTAATGAAAAACATATATGAATCTTACATTTCTATTTATATCTTATTCTTTTGTTAAATTTAAGAACTATAATTTATTATATGATGACCATGACTGTGTTTTGATGATAGCTTCACAAAGCCTTTTTAGTTTTTCTATTTTTTTTCATTGCTCATCTATGCATACCACTCTCTCTATTTTCCTTTTTTTTGGCATCCATGATTGGATATTCTAACCCTGGCATTGTACTTTAATTTTGTACTGTATAAATCCATATATTATATTAAAAAGAATGCATAATAAGAATGGTGTGATATTTTTCATCATTGCAATAGAAAACTCAAAAGAAAAAGCAATATTAAAGTAATTTTATCGGATACAAAAAAAAATTTCACCTAGTGCATCAATATTTGTAATATGATTTTCAAGTGCATTAGCCACCTCCTCCATATACATCTTCACGGGCATCAATTAAGGTATGCCGATCTTAATCATATGGTTCAATGTTGATTTCCTTTTGACAATGAAAATTATATATATTGAATTGCACTTCTCAACAGTTTACTGTTATGATCTAGCATGCACGGCTACACTACTAAAAAATATCCAATCACTTACTATAGTTACGGATGGAGTTAGACAACAAAGTTGTGTGTGAAGTCATTTATTTGCATATACATTTGCGCTCACTATATAGTATGTGTATATATATATATATATATATATATATATATATATATATATATATATATATATATATATATGGTAGCAACAAAATAAGGATGATCTTTGCTCTTTTGTAAAGATTGTCCCCTACCAGGACATAATTTTTGCTTCTTCTGATAATCCGAGTAGCTTCTGCCTTATTTTCGGGTAGTTTCTTTTCCTTTATGTAGTCTATGAATATCTGCATCCAAGTTGGATTATGCGAGGCGATTGTTAAAATTTGGTCTCACTCCGTCTTCTTTTTGTCTTCTTTTGCGTCAGTCTTGATAGATGACTTGCTTAGTTCTTTTACAAATACTCCGGCGGGTACTTTTGCCCTGTCTGAGCCTAGTTTGGCTAGTACATCAGCTGCCACGTTTGAGTCCCGTAATATGTGGTGTATTTCCAGTCCTTAAAAATTTTTCTCGAGTTTTCTGATTTCTGAGCAGTAAGCATCCATATTCTCCTTAGTACAATCCCACTCCTTATTGATTTGATTGATTACTACTGCTGAATCTCCGTAGACTAGTAGTCTTTTGATTCCGAGTGAGGTTGCTATTTGTAATCCGTGGATGAGTGCTTCATATTCTACCTCATTGTTGGTGGCTTGCCATAGGATCTGTAGAACGTATTTGAGTTGTTTTCCGTCTGGTGCAATGAGGAGTACTCCTGCTCCTGCCCCTCCTAATTTTAGAGATCCATCAAAATACATTTTCCAATGATCTAAGATGGTGTGCGGGTAGGTTTGTTGTATTTCGGTCTGATACGCAATGAAGTCGGATAGTGCTTGAGACTTGATTGCTTTCTTTGGTTTGAATTTAATCTTGAAAGTTCCAAGTTCGACTGCCCATTTTGAGATTCGTCCTGTTGAATCTCGATTCCTTAGAATGCCTTCGAGTGGAAAATCTGTTACGATAATGATCTTGTGGGCTTCGAAATAATGCTTGAGCTTTCTTGAAATTATGAGTACTGCGTAGAGTAGTTTCTGCACATGTGGATATCTTGTTTTTGATATTATGAGGACTTCACTTATGTAGTATACTGGCCTTTGTACCTTGTATAAGTGTCCTTGTTCTTCTCTTTCTACCACAATCGCTGTGCTGACTATAGAAGTTGTTGCTGTGATGTATAACATGAGTTCTTCATCCTTCTTTGGTGGTACTAGTATGGGTGATGTGCTGATATATGCTTTTAATTTGTCAAAGGCTTCTTGTGCCTCCTCATTCCATGTAAATTTGTCGTCTTCTTTAGAAGTTTGAAGAAAGGTAGTCCATTTTCTCCGAACGGAAATAAATCTCATTGTGCCGCCATGCATCCCGTTAATTTTTGTAGGTCTTTGATATCGATGGTGGTCCCATGTCAGCTATTGCTTTGATTTGTTTTGAGCTAGCTTCAATTCCTCTTTCACTGACTAGAAATCCAAGTAGTTGTCCGATAATACTCGAAACGCACTTGTTGGGGTTGAGTTTTCACTTCCATTCTTTGAGATTGTTGAAAGTTTGCTGTAGATCTTCTATTAAAGAATTCGGGTTCTTTGTTTTGACGACTACATCGTCTACATATGCTTCGGCGTTTTTTCTATTTGATCTCCCAAACAAGTCTGGATTGCTCTTTGATATGTTGCTCCAGCATTTTTGAGTCCAAAAGACATTGTCTTATAACAGTAGGCACTGAAGGGTGTAATAAAAGAAGTCTTGCTTTGGTCTTCTTCTTTAAGTGCGATCTGGTGATACCCTGAATGGCAGTCGAGAAAAGATGGTAAAGCTGCTCCAGCTGTTGAATCTACTATTTGATCAATTCTTGGTAATCCGAAAGGATCTTTTGGGCAATATTTGTTGAGATCTGTGTAGTCGACACACATTCACCATTCATCTGTGTTCTTTTTATGTACTAGAACAGGGTTTGCTAACCAATCTGGATGGAGAATTTCTCTTATAAAGTCTGCATCCAGTAGTCGGGCTATCTCCTTCTTTATTGCTTTTTTCTTGTCTGGTGAAAAATGTCGTAGCCTCTATTTGACTGGTTTTGTTCCTTTGTTGACTTTAATTTTGTGCTCAGCCCACTTCCTTGGGACTCCAGACATATCAGCTGGTTTTCAGGCAAATATGTCCTTGTTATCCCGTAAGAAGTCAGTGAGCGCGATTTCCTATTTGATAGGCAGATGTGCACTGATCGTGGCAGTCTTGGATGGATCCCCTGTACCTAAATCAATCTTCTTGGTGTTCTCTCCTTTGGCTGTGGTGATTGTATTTTATTTTTTGGCCGGGATTTCCAGTTCTTCTATCTTTGTCTTTTCAACTTCCGAGTTGATTTCTCCTTGCACTTTTGAGGATATTTGTATTGCTTGCACGTCAC
The DNA here is from genome assembly GCA_015844335.1 of Chrysopogon serrulatus. Classification (NCBI taxonomy): domain Eukaryota; kingdom Viridiplantae; phylum Streptophyta; class Magnoliopsida; order Poales; family Poaceae; genus Chrysopogon; species Chrysopogon serrulatus. Next base: position 86,600 of record JADLZL010003975.1, read on the forward strand.
ATTCGTAAGCTCTTTTGAGATCTCCTCGTAGAGAAAGTACTCCATGTGGGCCTGGCATCTTGAATGGTAGGTATGGATAATATGGTATTGCCAGGAATTTTGCTAACGCTGGTCTTCCCAATATCGCGTGATATGATGATTTAAAATCTGCCACCTCAAATTTGATGAGTTCTATCCTATAGTTTGTGGGGTTCCGGGTACTATTCTGTGTGATCTGTCCGAGTGGCATAGCTGGTCTTCCGGGTACTATTCCATAGAAAGGAACGCTGGTTGGTGTAATCATTTTTGAGAATTCTGGTCCCATTTTTCTTAAAGTATCGCGAAGATGATGTTGAGTCCTGCTCCTCCGTCAATGAGTACTTTTGTTACTATCAACCGCTTTGCTATTGTAGGTCCGAGTACTAGTGGATATAGCCCCCTGCATTTTCAACACTTGTCCATTGATCTTCTCGTGAAAATTGGATTGGATATTGAGACCGTTTAGATATCTAGGTGTGGTGGTTCTGCCATTATTATTGTTCTCCAGGCGAGTTTGTCTTCTTGTTTGCTTCTAGAGCCGGGTACTCTGAGAAAATTTACGACATCTTGTTGCTCTTGGGTTTTGGAAGCCGTTTTCTGTTGTATTGTTCTCTTCTTTTTTTCTCTTTATCTTCTTCCTTCTCTTGTTTGTCTTTCTTCATATATCTTTCTTGAAATATGCGATATTTTCCTATTGGGTGAAATCCTGTTGGATGGTAAATGCACTTCATGTTCTCTAGATCATCAAATCTTTTTGTTGGATAAAATTTCTTTCTTTCGGTTGATGCCACCATGTTATCTGAGTTGTCTTGATATCTCGAGTTGTCTTGGTATCTTGAGCTGTGATCATTTGAGTTATTTCTTCTATCCGAGTTGTTTTTTTTAAATGCGAGTTGTTTTACGTTGTCCGGAAATCTCTCTCGTGTCTTTTCCTCTTTGTGATCATCTTTTCAACTGTTCTTTTGAACTCGTCGTTTGTTTGTGGGTTTTCCTTGCAAAAATCGTGAAACATCCATCTTACTTTCAATCCATATGAAAAATGCTTCGACTACTTCTCTTTCAGTAATGTCGTGTACTTGTGCTCTGAGCTCTCCAAATCTTCTGTAGAAATCTCTTAGACTTTCTCCCGGGTTTTGCTTTAACCCTTTCAACTCGGCTTATGTTATTGGATGGAGAAGTATGCCTGCGAAATTTTTGTAAAAAGCCTTTTGCAGATCACCCCATGTCTTGATAGACCCGGGTCGTAGTTTGTCGAACCATTGGAGTGGTAATGTTTCCAGAGCTATTGGAAAAAACAGTGCTTTGATATCGTCGTCTCCTCCGGCTAGTTCTATAGATTGAGAATAGATTCTGAGCCATTGCATTGGTTCTGTTTTGCCATCGTATTTTGAATGATTGGAAGGTTTAAACTTGTGCGGTAGCCTGATTGTAAGTAGTCTTCCTGCGAAACAGGGAAATCTGTCGGGTACTTTTTCAGGTTTGTAGTCAGAATCCGCTTGACTGTCGTATCTTGAAATAATTCTTTGAGGACTTCTGTGTGGTGTAGGTGACCCACCCCTGTTTTCCCCGGTTCTTTCTGTCCAGTCATGATGTGATTGAGCTCTTCTTCCATAACTTGGAGTTGACAACCTTTCGAAAGCAGAAATCCTTTGAGTTCTTTGACTTGTTTGTTCAGATGGTGCATGTCTCTGGGGTACTCGGTCGTCTTATATTCTTTGAGCTGTGTTTTTGAGTAGATTTCTAAGTTTGTTTTGTTCTTCACTTGGCCGTTGAATGGCATCAATTTCATCAATCAGTTCTTGTATTTTGTTGATTGGATCGAGCCTGGCTCTTGCTGCCGTTCGCCTTTCGTCGAACTTCTCTTTTCTGCTCTTTTCGATTGTACTCGGCTAGTTCTTCCTCGTATCTACGCCACGCTTCTCTGCGCTCTTGCACTCGGCTTCTTCTACCTCCTTTCTTTTTGTTTCTCCTCTCTCTTGCTATCCTTTGGCTGTCAGTCTCTCTATCTTTTGTAACAGAATTGGCTGGAATATCGGCTTCTGATTCTTCTGATGAGTTATAGTTGGGTTGAACTGGCGGTACCAAAGGCTGCCTCATCATTAGCACTTCCTTGTGTTCACCTTGTGGATGGTCGAGTTCTTTTTCTTCTTTCATAGGTTTTCCATATTGAAAAGGAAGGAAGTCAGAGTACTTATCTTGTTTGAAGATGTTCCATTGAGTGAGGTGGTAGGACTCCAGTGTCGTTCTCTGGACGGTGTCTTGATATACTCGTGCCGAGTTCTTTGAAGCCATAGTGAAAAGAACTTCGGTTCTCCTTGCGTGCTTGTATCTGTAGCTTCTTCTGTTAGCTTGAGTTTTAAAAAAATTTCTTGCATCTTTGACGTGGGTTCTTAAAGCAGTCGGCTGTGAATTCCTTGGTCATCTGCTTCGTAAATCCAGCTTCTGAAAGTAAAAGCTGATCTTGTCGGGAAGATCATCGTGCGTAGGTCCATCGAGCTCTTGACGTTGATTTCGCCGAAAGCCCCCTACCTGGCGTGCCCGGTTGCCGGTGTTTGACCACCGATAGCACGCCATGGGGTTCCCTTGGTTGAGTTGATTCGGACCTCGGCGAATAACTAGAACTCAGCGGTACGACGCGAAAGACACACGGTTTATCCTGGTTCGGGCCATCGTCGGCGAGTAAAAACCCTACTCCAGTTGGCCTTGGCCTTTTGCGTTGGATTGATGATCTTGATGGGTATTGTCGTTGATGCATTACAAAGAGGGTGCTCGCTCCTTTTTATGAGAGGAAAAGAGCGAGCTATGGTTCCTAGTCCTAGTCGGACTTGTAGAAGGTGTTCTGTCCCTATAACAGACGTTACTTTCTATCTGTCTAACTAGGATGATCCGTAATCTACTCGGATCCGGTCTTCTTGTTATTGTCCCGACGTGCTCCGTCTTGATGAGTACTCTGGTACGTCCCGTGCCGACAGATACTAACTCTGATTACCCGATATTAATTCGGGTAATATCCCTCGGTACCCGAATTACCCGAACTACCCGAATATATGTCTATTTTTTGGTGTTTGTGATGTATTTTCTATTGTACACTTAAACCTATCACTTTACTTGTATATAATTCTCTCTATTTGAACAAGAAAGTGTAATATATCATTCTATATAAATTGTTGTTGAAATTTAATACAAATTGCTACTAAATTATGTATAAATTACTACTAAAATTTTGTATAGATTATCGTTTTCTACCAAGTTCGGGTATATTGGGAATACTGAACCCGAACAAAATATCGGGTACCCGAAATTTTAGGTAGTGTTTTTCGGATGAACTAGGAAATATGCCCGTGCGTTGCAACGGGAGATAAATCTTTATCATCTAGCTAAGAATATAGGTTGTAACTTGACTTTTGACTAATGTCAATTATTTTAAAAAGTGAAAGTTAAAGTAAGACGTTTACATGCAAAATGATAGAGTTTTTGGACTTTGATAGAGCATCCCATTAATAATCGAATGCATCGATGCCATGGAACATTATGGCCACAGGTATACTATGGTCACTGGTATAGTAGTCAAGGTATTTATCGGTGTCCACCAAGTCCGATAACATATACAAATCCTTTAATAAAATACTATTATAAATTTATAAAAAAACCTATATGTTATATAATGGAGTTAGGCTTCATGACCCCGACGATTTTCTTGGCTAGATTCGCCTCTTCTAATAGTACCGTGATATGAGTGTAGATATGTCAAGTCTAATTTATTGTTTTTCTGTCCATAAAATAGGATTATGATTCATCTAATAATATAATCCACTGCGATCAGCACATTTGAAAACTTTGAAAAAAGATGAAGAAAACGAAATGAATACACAACACAAGATGGTGTAGTTTTGCTTACACCCATTTTCCATGAGTCTTCATTTTGCATGGTTCAACTCATGTGGGTGGACACTGCTAGAGTCCATATCAGCTTTTTTCTAAATGACATCCGCTTTGATTTTTTAACGACGTCGACTTTAGTTATGGTTTGATTGAACTAAAGAAAAGGACTAAACTTATCTCTTCCATGGCCCAAGCCCGCAACCATTGTCTTCCGCCACCCTCTCCTTTCCTTCCTGCTCTCACCAAAGTCCTTAGGCCATTAGCGACGGCGACGCGAGTCCTTTGCGGCAGGGGCATGCTCCTGTGAGGAGTTCAGGGATGCCAAGCAGCTCTCAACAATGGCTGGTGGGGGGAGGCATCCTAGCAGGGCGGCACTGATGCAGCTTTGCAGGCGGGTGCCAGTGGGGTTTAGTACATTTTTTGAGAATCCATTAAAAATATGTAACTTAAATATCGTATTAAAGTCGGTAACAGGTTAGTTGTCACGCTCCTTGGTTTCTATATGTCCACATTATCAAGAATTATACTGGTATATGCAGACAATTTAAAGATTTACAATGCTACACACATAGATTAATTGGAGAAATATTTGTTTTAATTAGATTATTAGATGAGAATTTATTTAAGATTTTAGTCATAAGAAAATACATAATTTTTTATCTTTATCTTAGTATATGAAAAAGCATGGTTGCTTCATTAGAAAAAAAAAAAATAAAATGTAGAGAAATATTTGTTTTGATTAGATTAGATGACAATCTATTTAAGATTTTAGTTTACGATTTCATTAGTTTGGCCATCGGCTGATGATTCATGTTATAGCAATAATTTATTTCTAATTAAAAGTAATAACTTGGTAATAAAAATATTTATTATTAAGTCAAGGATTCAAACGTACTGCTATATTTTATTTATCTTTATTTTTGCATAAGAAAACACATAGTTTTTTTTTATCTTAGTATATGAAAAGCATGGTTCCTTCGTTAAAAAGGAAAAAAAATAAAACGTAAAGAGCTGTATTTCTTGTCCACGAGTGGGTTGGGCCGGCAGCATATCCTGAGACCCCCACCATCCGGATTCCGAAATATAGAACGCTAAAAAATACAAAGATCAGAACGGAAGACAAAAGATACGGAAAGGGCACTAACACGAATACAAACCGGATTTTAGGTTGGATGAAAAATTTAAGATAACTGAAATGTAGAAAAAAGGATAGATTTATTTAAATTGGACTTTGATTCATTGTGGGCCATAACATCTAAGCTTATCTCAACTATGTTTTAATTAAATACTAAGGCCCATAAAAAAATACTATCTGCAATATATAATTTGTACCATATGGAAAATCAAAGAGGGATCGACTCGGTTTATTAGGTGGCTATTGTCTACGTATATTATGTAAGAAAGCTTTAAAAAGATAGAACGCTAATCTGGGAGGAGAAACCTCTCCCTTTTAAGTATTAGGTATAGATATTACGTAAGAAAAAGCTTTAAAAAGATAGAACGCTAATCTGGGAGGAGAAACCTCTCCCTTTTTAAGTATTAGGTATAGATAAGGTTTTGCAATTTTGCAATTTCAAAAAAGAAGTTAGTTAGAGAAGGCCGGACCAAATCTGGGAGGAGAAACCTCTCCCTTTTAAGTATTATATATATATATATATATATAATATAATATAATATAGATATATAGATATAGGTATAGATAGATATAGATATAGATATAGATATAAATATAGATTTCGGGTACTAATTTTCATTACCTGAACTTTAAATTATCCGAATTACCCGACCCAAAAAATTCGGGTAACCCGAACGCCCAAGGTGAATAACGGTTTCTGGTGGCCGGCGCGATAGGACTCGATGTCATGCAACCAGCTTCCGCCAACAAAACTCTTCGACACGCTGCCGCTTCTCTATCACCAAGCTGAAGCAGCTCGCCGATGCATCTCCCGACATCTGGACCCAACGGATTAGACATGCTAAGCAAGAAGAAAAGTTGGGAGCGACGTTGGTTTCGACTGCATGCCGAGCTGCACATGCATGACAGTCCAACTCTCTGACTCCAGTTCGATCCTAAGAAGCCGTTTCGGAGTTCAAGCTTGTCAGAGGTTTCAGTTGGAGAATCCAGAACGTGCATATCCAAATCTTCAAAGATCGCAGAGGCCCATACAAGCAAATAATATCGTGCATGTACATGTACGTGTATATAAAGTGAAGACGTCAGCATCAGAATATTTTAAATCAGAAATTTCGAAGATCAAAACTATGCATCTCCACTTGCCGAGTCCGACTCCACCGTTGCCAACTCCAACTCCCAGTCCTAGTCGGCTTCACCTCAACAGACTATATTCCAACGTCAGCAAAAGGGAGGAGTACGACCCGTCATGTTTGGCTACAACTCGGAGGGCTACAACTCCAAGATCCCATCGGACTACTCAAGTCGACTACCAGAGACACCATACAAGCTTAGTCACCAAGAGACGTACAAGCTAATTATACCTTCTCGCGTACACCAAGCAATCAAGAATTCGATTAAACGGACCATCCACCTCCATCAAGATTTCTTTTTCGAAAGGACGGCAAAAGCTTTGCCGTGATTTCTATTAGACGAATAAAAGAAAAAGGCAAGTGCCAGCCCAGAGAAAAAACCATACAAATGTAGAGGGTACCCTACTCCACCTGCACATCTAGGTACCAAGTCGACTCAACTCGCGCCACAACTAGCGCCCACTCAACTCGTTGCTTGGTCGGATTGGGACATTGACACAAGCCACAACTCCTCAGTCGAATTGGGACATTGACGTGAGCCACCACTTCCACTAAACAACTCAAAAACAACAACTAACAAAAAGAAACTACACCTACTCCACCACCGACCCAACCCGCGTGACACGACAACGGAAAGACGAACCAGGTCCTGCCACGAGACATCACGACCGAGTCTAGATCCACAACGACGCCTTCAAGAAGGTTACGACGCCCCAGCGCCGCCGTCGCTCGTCCGAGAAGGACTGGGTTTTCACCCGTGGCGAGTGCAGGGGACGCGACACCCTCAACAGGGAGAGCGGCACCCACAGTGTCGCCGCCGCCAGCTTTCGCCCAAAGTACCCACAGCACGGACCTCGGTCACGATGCCGGTTCCCCACCAGACACCCGAGCCGTCGTTGCCAGACCTGCAGCAGCCTCCCCGGAAAGATCGGCGCGCCGACCACGTAGTAGCCGCAAAGCTGCGCCTGTACCGCTCCAAACAGGCGACATGCGAAGACTGACCTCCCACCGCCGTGCACGTCCACCAACCGCACCACCCGCCGCCACGCACGACCACCGGAGCCGAAGGATGCCAAAGCCTCCATCTTCACAACAACCACCCCGCGACGGCAGCCAAGGCTAAAGGGGGGAGGGACGGCGTAGACGAGGACCGCCCCCCCCCAACGCCAGCAAAAGCCCCAGCCACCGCCACAGAGTGACCACCACCAAGAAGAAAGAAGGGGCAAACAGAGAGGGGGGACCCCCTGCTGCCCCCCTGCGTCCGCCCCGAGCCCCGACGGAGAAGGGCAACCACCGCCAGGCCCAAGACCGCAGCGGAAGACCACCACGGCACCGCACGCGGCCCGAGACAAAGGCCGGTCACGCCACCACGGCGTCACCGAGGAAGCCGCACTACTGCCGGGGGGAGACGCCGAGCATCTAGAGCCGCCGCTTGGCGAGCACCCATCCATCGAACCCGTGGGGAGGCGACCGCTGCACGCCGCCACGGACTCCCCCGCGACGACCCCCGCTCCCGCACGTCCGACCAGACGCCGAGAAGCGGAACACGGCCAACAGCATTACCCCACCGTCTCGCCCACCTAGGGCGCGGTCCCCCGCAAGCCGAGCCGAGCCGTCGTGAGACGGCCGCAATCGTAGTCGCGCACCGCAGAAGAGCCGGAGGCGGCAGATCCGGCCCGAGATGGCCGGATCCGGCCACCGTCGCCGGCCGCCCGCAGCCCCGCCGGCCAGCCCCCCGCAACCCGGGCGGAACCCACGCCGCCCGGCGGTAGCCGCCACCGGAGAGAAGGGCCGAAGCGGCAGATCCGGGGCCCCAGATGGCCGGATCCGACCACCGGCCGCCCGGCCACAGCCCCGCCGGCCGGCCAGCCCCGCAACGGCGCCGTCGGCTTGCAGGAAACCCCAGAAGAGACGAGAGGAAGACGAGGGGGGGAAGGCCAGCCCTGCCGCCGCCCGTCATTGCCTCCGGCCGGGCTTCCCGGGGCCGGCTCGCAGCGGCAGAGCGCAGAGACGACGGGCGGCCCTGGGCGGCGGCGCGTTTTGTCGCCGCCCGAAGTCGCCCTGGAGCGACGCGGGGCTGGTCACTGTAACAAAAAACCCTCCATCAAGATTTCAAGACGTTCGAATACATGCTAGACTCAGAAGCAAGCCAAATCAAGCAGAGCCGTCCGACTACTTCGAACCACCGGCAAGCTACCGACTACATCAAACTCTACGACAACATCAGATCCTCGGGCAAAGCAGAACTAGACAGACAGCCACGCCACTTCCATCAACAACACAACTCCATACAGTTTTAAATACAACTCGGACAAGCCAAGTCCAGCTTCTACACGAACCAGCGACATGCAAGCAAGGAAGAACACAAGGCAAAACAAGATATATATGTATATAAGCATGCATGAAGGCAAAAGCAAACAGGACCATGTCAAAGCCACGAGCAAGCAACTACATTCTCAGAACCCGGCAACAAGTTCTGAGTTGTTTTGAGTACTCAACATACTAGTTACTTAACTGGTTTTACTCGTCAACAAACAACTCGGTCGAGCTATCGAACTACTCCAGGTTTTTAACTCCATCGAGCAGATTGTCAACCCCATTTCCGTCAACTCAAATGCTACACCAACAACTCGGACACAGTACCCGACTATTCTACTCGACATGCCAACTACTCTATTCGGCTACCGACTGCTCCGTTCAACATGCTGACTACTTCGCTTGACACATGGACTGATCCACCTGGCCACCGACTACTTTCGGCTATCGATTGCCACACTCGGCTACCGGCTACTCTCGACACGCCAACTCCTCCACTCGGCCACAAATAAGCTAAGTCTTATTTTTTAATATTTCTTCTAAATTCTAAATATTTTCTAAAGCTTCATATACTCTTGGATACTGACCATATGCCTCCATGAGGCTAATCCAGCGCTGTTCATACTAATAAAGATCTAGTGCAACAGCATCCTTCTCCAGCATAAGGATGGACTTGGCATCTTGATGCCACTCACGACGGCACATCTAATTTACGACAAATTCTTGTAATGAACACTTGCGACTCCATTGCCATCAAGGATGATGATCGGATGAACCACAGTTCTATGCAAGAGGCAAACAAGCTAATGAAGACTCTTTGCCAAGACTAAGCATGCATCATCAACGAGCACCATGACAGATCGAGTTCAACTTGGACTCCGTCTTACCAAATTTAATTCTTCTGATAAAGGAAGACAAATCAGATTACAACTCGGCCTCAATATTGGAATTTTCAAATTAAGGTCAAGACAGCTATGCAGATCGCAGCATCAAGCCTGATCAGGCAAACAAGCTGCACCAGACGACAAGCAACGCCAGGGGCATACACACGCATCACACATGCAGCAGCATCAGTATGAGGACATTACCGGATCGGCAACAAGAAGCGTCTCATGGAGCAAGCTGATCATACACTGCCGCTAGCACGACTGCACGACCGTGTTCACACAGCATCCTCCAACTCTGACATCCCCATACTCAAATCCTATGGCAAAGCATTCTGATGATAAGATAAATCTTCCCCGATCGATGCTCAACTACGCGCAGAGACGCAGACAGCTTACTAGCTATTCGTTTTGTTTGTGAGACCAGGCAACCAGCATGACAGTTTACTGAGATTATTGATTCATCTCCACATCAAATGCGAAGACATCTCACTTGAGAACAAACGACGAAGCTCGAGGGCCCGGTCCTTACCATCACTGAGTACTCTGGCATCAATGACAACTACTTAGAATACAAGATGGATCGGTTCCAACTACTTGGCTGGCCGGTTTGCTCGATCATCCATATACATGAAAATAACGCCAACAAGCTAGTGATTGAGGACGTAAGCCAGCAAATTAGTCAAGATCCAAACGAGCCCGTTCTTTCCATACAAGCTAATTCCAGCCAGTTTCCATGCACAACTTGAAGACATACTCTGTACAAGCTAATTGTGGCTTGGATACATGGACACATATAAATAAACCATAAGCATGCATGCACGGAGAAAAGCTCTCACGTTTTGATCTGCAGAGCATCGGATCCAGATCTACTCGAACCAAGTTTGACTGCAAGTTCGACTCCGACTGCGAAAAGAAAGAAAACAAAGCGAACGAGGCCCTCCAAATAAACGCACCACGTATGCGAGATGACCACACGCCAACAAGGAAGCAAGAAAGGATGTGAGCTAATTGAGGATTGAAGAAACTCGTATATACATATATACATGCAAGAAAGCAAGCGATTGGCGACACACACGTACACGGAAGACCTACATACAATAGGGCACACAACAGCTCAAGAAGACTCGATGACCACCTCAAGATGAACAACTACATCCGAACAGCTCGGAGAAGAGAAGAAGAACCTCACAGACAAAACGCCTATAGCACTAGTACAGAAATGATTTTTGTTGGCGTCAGGATTTTATTTGTACAGACGGTTGAGTTTATCGGACGCCAGTATTAAAAATCACGTGGGCCCGGCTTTAGAACCGCCAATGGAAACACAACAACACTGGCGGTTGGCTAAGTCAACCGCCAGTGCTGATGGCTCCATTAACACTGGCGGTTGACTTAGCCAACCGCCAGTGTTAATGTGCACTATCGCTGGCGGTTGACTAAGCCAACCGCCAGTGATAATAGAGCCATCAGCACTGGCGGTTGACTTAGCCAACCGCTAGTGTTGTCATGTTTCCACTGGCGGTTGGCTTAGACAACCGCCAGTGCTAGGTCTGCTATAAATACCCCTCCTTCCTCCCCGACCAGCACAGTTACCCGACGCCAACTTTCCATTGTTGGCGATTTGGAGGTCCAGATTTCCTAAAATACAAGGGGGGTTTTGATCTTCAAATCTTGGAAGAAGGTTGCTAAAAAAGGTTAGTTTATGTCTCTCTTGCATCTTTTTAGCCAATATTGCTCATTTGTAGCCACTTTTTGGATCTAGGGTTTCACCATGAGTGAGAGGGGGGAGAAGTTAGGATTTTCTCTCTATTTGATTATTTCATACTTAGTGTTTTTTTCTTTATTAGATATGGTGATTAAAGAAGGACTTTTTATGTCGCTTAGCTATTGCCATAATTATTTTTGAATAAAAGGATCCCCTCCTCTATAGATTTAGTGTGTCATGCATGAATAGATTCATTTGTTAGAAGAAAATTGAAGATTATTTCTTATTATTTACTAGGGTACCATTTTATTAGATTTAATTTTATTTATTTTTAATTAGATAATTAATAGTGTTCAAATTATTTAGAGAGAAGAAGTGTTTAATTATTCTTTCCATTATTTATTACTATGTATTTCTTCAATAATACTCCAATTTATTACTATATATTTTTAATTAAATAATTAGTAGTGTTTAAATTAATTAGAGAGAAGTACCTATGTATATTTTTGTATTGGATTCCCATTAATTGGAAGATTTGATTAATTATTTGCCATGCCTCCTCTCTCATACTTAGGTAACCTTAGGCCTCAACGTCTATAATTTGGAAAATATATATACAAGAGTGAGGTTATCGAACAGCTCGGCGACACAGAGAGCAATAATATGAGGAGCCAATTAAGACAACATCGCAAGGTTGAAGAAGGAGCTCAACGACAACTAAGAAGGAGTTTTACTCTAGGACCAAGCTTCAGAGAAGAAGTACCTAAATCAAGTTTCAAACCAGAAAGTACTTTTAGAAGATTCAAGAATGAAAGAACTCCAGAAAGAAGAGAAGATGAAAGAACTCATGAAGGATTTGAGAACAAGACAAGCAAAAGATACGATAGATTTCCTTGCTTCTCGAAACGACTACGGACGGCCAAGTTACCCGCCAAATTCAAGCCATCAAATCACTCCAAGTACGACGGCAAGACAGAACCTAAGCAATGGCTCAGGGTATATTCACAATCAATCAAGCTAGTTGGAGGAGACGACGACGTCAAAACACTCTTTTTTCCTATGGCGCTGGAGACCATGCCACTCCAATGGTTTGATAAGCTCGAAGAAGGGTCGATAAGATCTTTGGGAGGACTTACAGAAGGCTTTCTGTGACAACTTCGACAGAATCATAACTCACTTAGTCACTCAGGCGAGAACTCAAAAAACTCAAGTAGAAACACGGAGAGACTTTGAGGGATTACTATCGACGATTTGGAGAAACAAGAGTTCAAATTTATGATATCACGGAGCGAGAGGAGATCGAAGCTTTCTCAAATGGAATCTATGAGAAACAACAGTTCCAGGATTTCATCAAAGAAAACCCAAAGACAAACGAATAGTTCAAACAAAACAGTAGTAAAGATTATCGAAGTAGAAGAATGAACTCGAGAAAAGTTTCCAGAGGAAAAAAGTAACTCAAAGAATCAAAAAAACAATTCTCAGAAAACAAAGAGAGGTCCAAACCACACTATGGCGGTAGCAAACAAGCCAAGAGAAGATCTTGAAAGCATGATGTGTCCATTCCACCCACAGGGCAAGCATATCCAAGGACAATGCTTCACATTGCGAAAAAGACATGCAAGATAGCTGCAGGATCAAGATATTGAAGAAATTTCATCTAGGAGTTCATCACTTCAAACATCATACTTGCTTATGAAAGGACATGAAGCCAATAAAAGTCTTGGGGACTTTGGTATAAAAAGGAGCCTAACTCCTCGAGCACAAAAAGCCATATGAAGCTAAATTGAATTCAACAAAAAGAACCCAATCTCTTACTAAAAAGGGCATGGAATACATGGACGCATGTACTCCATAACCCAAGCGGGGCGTTTCGTAATAGAAACCTGCAAAGCAGGGCGTTTTGTAATAGAAACCTACGACCAGTGCGTTTCATAATAGAACACTAGATCTACAAAAAGCGGGGTATTTCGTAATAGAAACCCGCAAAGCAGGGCATTTCATAATAGAAACCTGTAGGTCTGAGGGAAAACCCCAGAGGCATCTCAGGACCAATATCCAGTGCGTTTTGTAATAGAACACTGGATCTACAAAAAGAACCCTACGAGCAGGGATCAGAAAAAAGAACTCAACTAACAGAGATCGGGAGAAAAAGAACCCTACGAGCAGGATCAGAAGAAAAAGAACTCCAACTACGCTCAGGGGCTCGATCTTAAGGGAGAAAAAGAACCCTGCCAACAGAGATCAGGAGAAAAAGAACCCTACGAGTAGGGATCAGAAGAAAAAAGAACTCCAACTACGCTCGAGGGCTCGATCTTAAGGGAGAAAAAGAACCCTACCAATAGGGATCAGAAGAAAAAGAACTCAACCGATAGTGATTGGGAGAAAAAGAACCATACCAATAGGGAATAGAAGAAAAAGAACTCCAACCACGCTCGGGGGCTCAATCTAAAAGGAGAAAAAGAACCCGGGATCAGAAGAAAAGAACTCAACCAACAGAGATCAGGAGAAAAAGAACCCTATAAGCAGGGATCAGAAGAAAAAGAACTCCAACTACACTCGGGGGCTCGATCTTAAGGGAGAAAAAGAACCCTACCAATAGGGATCAAAAGAAAAAGAACTCAACCGATAGTGACTGGGAGAAAAAGAACCCTACCAATAGGGAATAGAAGAAAAAGAACTCCAACCACGCTCGAGGGCTCAATCTTAAAGGAGAAAAAGAACCCTACCAGCAGGGATCAGAAGAAAAGAACTTAACCAACAGAGATCGAAAGAAAAAGAACTCTATTAGCAGGAATCAGAAGAAAAAGAACTCATCCAACAAGAGATCAAGAGAAAAAGAACCCCATCAGCAGTGATTAGAAGAAAAGAACTCAATCAGGACACATCAAGTTTACATACGCTGTCAAACTACTCCATACTGATCAAGTCAGGGTACTAACTTTGAGCAGTATGTCTTAGGCCTTGATTAGTATATCTCAGACTTATTTCTTGACCCTGCTACAAGATTTCTACGGCGTCTTCTAGCAGGTGTTGGTATTTCTAACATCAGTACTAAAAAGCAGATATAAATCCTACCTCTAGTAACGATGCCAGAAATGGTCGGTATTATAATTACTTATTATTAGCAACTAGCCACTCTTGAATTACTAACATTTCTAAATATAAAATAGGTTGTCATCCCTAATTATATTGCTATAAAATTATCATAGATTTACATTATACTATTGTGACTAGGCAAATAAAATATATGAATAAAATATAAATATAAACTTAATGGTTTACGCAAGCGGATGAGATAATTATACCGTTGTAGCATTTTACCTAGGGAAGTGTCTAGATTGTCGATTTATAATTATACCTCGGGAAAAGCTATGTAATAAACTATTTATTATTATATTGATGAGACAACTATATAAACTGAATAACTGATATTACCTAAGTCATATACTCTAATCATGATAGGTAGAGGTCACAAGATAAATAAAGATAGATATGGGTGATAGCATAATCATCAAGTACTATAATTTAGGAATCATAGCTAGCCATTAGATGAACTAGGAAAATAGGTCTATAACTATGTCAATTGAATAACTTAATTAGTGCAACTACATCTAAAAATCATTGCTAAGTCAACCCTAAATCATCATTGCATGTAAAGAGGCATCAACTAATGAGGGTATTAAGACCAAGTCACCTCCTTCGCGACCGTGCCCGTGCTAGTCCTATATACGGGGGTGGACTACAGAGAAACTAACGTAGCTGTCAGCCTGTCACCTACACAGACTACCACACGTCCCGGCATATCAAGGTGCACTCACAGATAAACAAGATATTTAGACACCATGTCTACATATCGCCTATCATCTACCCATTGTACATATGGATAAACGCTATACGAGCAATTACATGAATTCAATCAGGTCGAAGTAACTAAACTAGACATATAATCAAAGTAGACAATGATTATTGCAATTAAGAACATATGAATCTATTTAGAGTAAAGTCTCTCTAATCTGAATAATGAATACAATAAAGTAATTAAGAACTAGATCTATTACCGAACTCTCGCGCTCCAGCCAGACGCCAGGGGCTTTAGATCCGATGAAGAACTAGATCTTCTCTACTTCTAATCTAGCTAGCTAATCCTATGAACTAGAAGGTTCTTGATGAACTTGAAGGCTCTTGATGCTTGACGGCTTGAGGCTTTGATGAATAATGAATTGGTTCTTTCCAGGGGGTCTACCCACATATTTATAGTCCGGTGGGATATGCGTGCGCCGCAGGATCAAACTGACGTAACGTAGGGCCGAGATGCATCAGGAGAGGCGGTGGAGGAACATTCCAGAAGGGGGGCCGTAACCCTAACCCTAGGGCGCCGCCCGGCCCATAGTGGGGCCGGCCGGCCCCACCTGGCCACGGGCTGGCCCCCATTGCTTCGGGTGTCTTCCAGAGTCTTTCTGAGTCTTCTCGTGATGTCCTCCGTGGTGGATAAGTTTTGTGGTTATTTTGCAATAGAATCTCTCTTTGCAGCTTTTCTAGAAATCTCCATGGAAATTACAGAATAAGCAAAACTCATGGAAATTGTCAGATAAATCCCTAGACTAGTGCGTTTTTATGTTATCCTTCGGGTAAAAAGCCCTAGTAAAAGTTGACGCTGACAGGTGTCAACAATACCCCAAGCTTTACCTTTTGTCAGTCCCTTGGCAAACACACCAAGCCTAAATGTTTATTGTATTTGGATCAGGAGTTGCTACAATGTCATTATACTTTTAGTACACACTCTTTCAAATAAAATTTTATCTGGTTCAAACCATGTATGCTCTAACCGTTAAACTTACTCATTTTACCTATAATATGGGGCTTCACACTTTTTGCATTAGTCTTGAGCAAATCGAAAGATAGAACAATCAAGTTAAGTACTTGTCTCAAATTCTTTGCAATTCTAACATTTTGGAGTTTTTTTAATAAGTTTTTATAATAAAACTCAGAGCTTAATTGTATGACACCCTCAAATCTCTCAATATATGTGGTATTTATGGTTCTCTCTTAAGACATTAATGTTGTTATGCCTCCTATAGCTAAAGGTATATATAGTGGAGCTTATACTTGTAAAATATGTATTGTAAAGTCAACTATGGATCCACAAAAAGAATCAAGGCATACAATCAAACCAAGATGTGTATGTGTATGAAATATAATGAATGAGTGCATATGTGTTATTTATGGCTAACTTCTATTATTGCTCTTTCGAGAATGACTCTCTTTTAAAACTTTTCTCAGGAAAGACATGGGCTATCTTTATTATTTCTTTTTATTCAGGGAGGCGGGCATCTAGTACCCATTGTTTTAATCGCTAGGACACTTGTCCATCTTTTACTCTTCTTTTCTTTCTTTTTTTTGCTCTTTCTTTCTTTATTTTCTTTTCTTTTTTGCATAGCCACATGTATCCTTTGAATACAATAAATAAATTGAGAGATATAATCAGGACTTAGAGCATTAAAGATAGGGGTTATCCTATAGGATTTTAGTATATTTTTGTGTCCTCTCCCAGTGTAGGAGGCGAACGTTTTATGATGAACATGCATGGAAGTATGGTGAGTAATTGCGATTACTCCTTGAAGTAGAAATAATGCATATATGGACTGAAGTGTGCAAGTAATTCTTGGTTTTAAAAGCATGGCAAGACTCATAAGGTATACAACACAGATTGACTGAACTCAATGCAGAGCAAATAGCTTAAATGTGAAAGGGTTTTTCTATCCTCTAAGATATTAATTCTGGCTTTTGTAAGAATTCACATTTATCATACAAGAGCTCACCATGTAAATTTTAGATTTTTAAAAGTAAAATCTCTAGAACTTAGCAATGCTAGAAATAAGATAAACAAAGCAGCTCATCTTTCATAAATCATATCAATCGATTACCTAGACTTAGCGTAAGTTTATGTCTCCACAATTAAGGTTCAGGAAAAAAATTTTAATTAAAACAACAGTGTTTAGAACCAAGGAGATTTTAAGTTTGGCAAGTAGGTACTTAGTAAGTATTATAACAGAGCAACTATTCATCATCTCCAAAGCAATTTTAATGTTCATCAATTTAATAGCTCTAGCCTGGACTAAATTTATACTCTAATAAATATAGAACTAAATATTTATTTAGTTTTATTAATTATAATTATATATATTATTTTTTATAGTTTTATATTTAATATCTAACACAAGACTCTATGACTTCGTGGATCTTCATGTGCCCATATATTTTTGATATTTTATGACTATTTATAAAGTGGACTCAAAAATCACTTAAGTGTAGTCATCGATAACTAGGGGATGCTCCTCCCCAAGCTTGATGATTGTAATATCCGGTGTAAATATCATTTAGAGCGAACTAGCCAATAGCGAACCCGGTGGTTGCCAGCGATAGTCTCTCTCCTTGCTATGATGTTGTTCTGTATAAATACTCCACAGAAACCAAAACTCGAGGCTCTAATTTTAATAATGGGTTAGCGGTCAGCCAAAGAGTAATTGATTACCTTTATGAGTTATTTTTAATGATGTCTAATTTAAAGGATTTTACTTCCTTTTGAATTTTTTTTTTATGATGCACGAATTAAATACGAATGCTATATTTTTGTCATTTTTATTTTATGCCACCACAGTGGATATTCCTTCAAAAAATATTATAGGGTATTCATATGGGGTTTATGATGCCATGAATAATACAAGTAAATATTTTTGCTATTTTTAATATGTGTACAGATGATGCTACTACATAGTTTTAAATTACTAATGCATTTAATGAGATAACTACCAAAGAACACAGATGATGCACTCAATATAAAATGTGAACTAAAGAACAAATAAGAACAAATTTCTTACTTAAATCGGAATGGTAAATACAAAAGTACTTCGTAACGACTCCGAGCGAGGAAGTTGAATCCGAAAAGAATACTGACCACGAAGAAGCACCGACAGTAGGAGCTCCTCCAGAATCTCTACTCCTCTACTCAATCTCTCTAATATCTAAACAAAACTAGATCCAGAAGAACTAGTCTTTCCTAATTGCTATAACTAGATGAACTAGACTAGATCAACTAGAGGGACCCTAACCCTAATTATGTAGAGAATATGAAGCACCGGGGTGTAGAATGCCTCTTGGGGGAGCCTTGGGCATCATTATATAGGCCGAGGTGGAGTAGGGGGTAAGAAACCACCACGTCAGCGATCCGTATCTTCATCTCATGTGCACCATCGGATCAAACCGACCTAAAATCAACGTAGGGATGGCTTGCTTGGCTTCCAATGATGCGTGAGAGGAAGACTCAGGCGGCGGCGCCAGCCGAGCAACCTAGGGCGCCGACCGGCCCCACCTGGGCTCCTCTGCGGGCCCCGCTGCTTCGGGTGTCTTCTAGACCCTTCCTGAGTCCGATGATGATGTTGCTCCGACGTGGATCAGTTTCGTGATAATTATGCACCATAATCCCCTTTTTTTCTTTTCTGAAAATCACCCGAAAAATATAGAATATGTAAAACTCGTGGAAATAGTTAGATAAAACCCTAGATCAGTGTGTTTTCTTGTTTTCCTTCAGGTAAAAAGCCCTAGTAAAAGTTGACGCTAAGGAGTGTCAACAACATACCCTCAAAGAAGATTCTCAAAATTTTTTAAGGACCCTCTAGCTTTTTGTTCCATAAAGCAAGAGGCTCAGGGGCTACACTCACTGAGTGCACTTTTTTAAAAAAAGTGCATCTCAGGTAAAGAAGTGAAAGCAGAAAGACCATCTTAAGATTTCATTTCAAAAGAACTCGGCTTCCGAATGCTCGAGGGCTTGTCGATGGGGATCAACAGGGCTCCCCACGGAGAAGAGAGAAGAAGACCTAGCCCAATTAGGACTTTCTATATGTAATTCTAGTAGGACTGCTACCTTATAATCCTATTAGGACTCCAATATTGTAACCAACTAGGACTCCGGCCTCTTGGACTATATAAAAGAGAGGCAGGGGTTCCTAGAAAGATAGACCCAACAGAAGACACAACAAGGCTCAACAGCCAAAACCACTAAGCGCAGGGCACAATATACTATCCACCCAAACTGGATGTAGGGCGCCGTGAATTTCCGGCGTACCGAACCAGTATAAATCATGTCTACCTGCATTTACCATCGAGTTCCTACATACGCCGACACCCCTCCGAATAAAACACCGTCTCGGGTAACCCCGTGGCGGGCTATCGGTGACGAAACACCGACAGTTGTATTCATTAAAATATATGGTATAAATTATTTAAACTGGCTATCACCTAAATCTTATCTACCTGAACCCCCACCTTTACTATACCTAAGAGTCATCCCCCTCCCAAAATTTTAGGAGTTTTTCTTCATAAAATTATGCATGTTTCAAAGGACCACAATCCATGTGATATGTAGTTTTACTAGATTTTTGCTTACAAATGGGTTTTTTCTTAGAAACGGTTTAAATTATCGAAATATATCTATGTGAGGTCTTGTTTTGAAGAGTTTATTACGATGAATACCATGGTGGAATTAGATTTTAATTATGATACTTGGTTTAGGTGCTACGGCTTTTTTCTATTCTAAAAGAAAAAGTTAGTGGGAGATAATGGAAGTAACTCCTTTGATGATGTCAGCTGACATTACTTTTGATGTCTTGACCAATGAAGAGTTAGAGAAATAGTTAGTGGGGGTTAGGATTATAGGAGTTATAGATACGCCACATCTCACTTCACACTTTTATTTATTTATTTATTTTTTCTCTCTCTAATCAAAAGAGTGTTTTTATTGTTTATAATTTTACCTCTTTATTAATAGTAGGACCTTCTACTCATGGGACCAAAGACCATAGTTTGAATTTATTTTTTGTCTTGCCAAATATAAGAGTGATTTCTGTAAAAAATAAAGATTTCAATAAAATAAATAAAATAAAATTTAGACAAACATCATCAAAGCTTGTATGGTGTCTTTGGTAGGATCTCCTACTCATGGTGCTGAAGACCACCGTTTGAATCTCAAATCTAGCGTATTAGTTTTGGCCTTTTCCGCTAGGTGGTAGGTGCCTGTAGTGGGCCATGGCCTCCACGCATGCGCTAGTTGGGCTTTGGCTGGAGTGGGCCATGGGCTGGACGCAAGTGCTGGTCGGCCCAGATGAGAGTACAGGGGTTAGAGTGGGCTGCTAAGTGAGTGCTAAGTGCAAAGCGAGTGAGCTCAATAGTTATTCTAGTTAGAATGGGCCAGACGAAGAAAACAACAGAAATTTTGCTTTATTAATAGGTATACTAGCAAATATGCCTGTGTGTGTTGCAACGGAAGAGAAAAAAAACTATGCAATGTATAAATAAAAAATGTTACCGAACATTCATGAAGAATAAGTATCAGAATAATACTTACTCTGTTCATCCCAAATTATAAGTCATTTCAAAAATCCTCGAAGAGTCAAAACATCTTAAATTTGACTAAATTAATATAAGTAAGCATCATTAGATTCTTCATTAGTTTAATTTTCATAATATACCTATTTTATGTTATAAACTTTTATACTTTTCTCTATGATTTTAGTCAAACTTAAGATGTTGAACTCCTCAAAATTATCGGAATACCTTATAATTTAAGATGAAGGGATTATATCCATTTATGTTTTATCCTTTACTCGTATATATGTTGCACGACATCTTGGAATATGACTTTATATACTCGCTGAACAGACGCAAGCTGTTCTAACTCACATGAGTACAATCTTGGTTATATACAAGATGTAAGAAACCATCGCTTTGGCGTAAGGCAGCAGATGTAGTTGAGTTTGCATCAATGTCCTCTGTTCGTGGCGCTACATCGCTCATCGTTGACTTGCTTGCTTGCACTGTGTCGGCATGTGCATATCGCGCCATCACCTGCTCTCTCGTCTTGCAGCCCCTTCTTCGCCACACATCGCCACACTGTGCCATGCCCATGCACATTGCGCCATCGCACCGTCTGTTATGCTCACGCCACACATACTAGAAGCCACCACCGCTCGCCAAAACTTTGACATCTCACCGCATCTTTTTCCTATTGTGTTTTCTTAGGGTTTGGATATATTGAGACAAAGAAGAAAGCGGATTAGACAACAGAGATGAGAGCATGCAAAGTTGTATAGCGAGATTTGTGATTTTTACACCAAAATTGTTGTGGAACTGCCAAGCAAAACATGTTGATGGCAAAGAAAGACATCGACGATCAAGTTCATGACCTCTGTAGAGCCAGCTCAAATGTTCATGATCACACCAAGTACAATACTACGATCAAGAATTTCTTCCCACACCTAGCGTGCACATAGAATATGTAGACAATAAATATATATGTATGCATATTAAAATTAAACAGGACTCTAAGAGTCCGAAAGCATATACGTACACGTACCATGGACGTCGGAACTTGTTCAATTAGATGCATGCAACAGTAGGAAACGGACCAAAGTTCAAAGATTAAGGGGCTAGGAAAACAACTATCTGCGATATTTATGTATGGAAGTACTTTAGAAATTCAATATTTGTGTTGCAATGGAATAGAACTTGCTATTTAGAATCCTATAATCCAAATCTAATCTAAATACAAAAGGATTATCTCTATTTCATTCTCTTATCTTCTATAGTTTTTCAGGTTTTTTTCAAAAAATGTTCGGACTATTTTTTTTTTTTTTGTAGAGACCTTATCCGTCTCAAAGCAGAGGATGTTGTCAAGCTTTTCTTCAATATATTTTTTTTTAATTCTTTTTCAATTCTTATTATAATACTTTTTAATTTTGACTTTTTTTATTACTGCTTATTTTTTTAGATCCTGTTAGACTCCATCGTCCATGAACTTTTTTTATTTCTATTATTGGTATCATGCTAGGTGATAAGCACGAGTTGTAAATATGTCCGAACGACAAACTCTCTATTATCCAATTCATGATTAAAGAGTTCTTTCCGGATCAAAATCATAGTTTCTATTTATTTAGGCTCAATAAACTCTACACATCTGTCATATATATTAAATTTAAATTGAACTTTACCCCATCATAGGCTATAATATTGGACTTATCTTAACCATGTTTCAATTAAATATTAAGGCTCATAAAGAATACTATCTGCAGTATAAGATTTGTACCATAATATAGAAAATCGGGGAGAGATCAATTCAGTTTATTAGGTAGCTATTGTCTTTGTATATTATGTAAGGAGCTTAAAAAAGAATAGAACGCATTTGCAATTCCAAACTAACTAAGTGGTGCAATTCTAAATTAATAAGTAAGTGATGGTAGTTTTATTTCATTCATCTTGTAAGAATAGTTAGTTAGGGGAGGGCTGGACAAAAAATAGGAGAAATTTTGCCTCTTTATTAATACTAGGAAATATGCCCGTGCGTTGCAACGGGAGAAAAAAGGAAACTACTATTTTATCATTCCTATAGTATTTTAAAGCAACTCTTTCTATTACAAATGATAAGGCGTTTGTTTGCTGATCAAGTGTAATTATTTAGATAACAAATTGCTCAAGATTGAACATCAAATTTTATTATGTGAACCAAGTTCTATCCGGATTGAAATTACATCAACAATGTAGTGGTAGAAATATTTCTTTTTAGGTACTGTGGATAGAAAATGGTTTAGGTTTCAAAGATCCATAATATTATATTCTTTTATATTTTTTCTTGTTTTATATATAAGAAAAAGAATGAAAAAAATGGAAGATACTTTTTGGAAAGAAAAGAATAAAAAAAGTTATTTGGATCAAACACACCGACTTGGTGAGCACAGGGGAACAAATGGACACAGTATACCCTACATGTTGAAAGCTTTTTAACGCACAAAAAAATGGATGATACAGCAAATATACAATGGTATTGTTGTTCATTTGTTCCAATGCAATCACAAGATCATAATCATACTATGCTATGACAGGCTTACCAGGTCAAGGACTGTGATACTATTAGATGTTGTAATAACCATGCTAATATTTGTAAGAGAAATTCTAATCCATACCTCAAACATTAAGCTTGTTCTTTATGCTATATATGAAGTGAATCAAATAAGATTGTATAGTTATTGGGCTAAGTTTTCCAAACAGAAGATGGTTCAAAACTGTAAAAGGCAACTAACAGCGTCCTACGAGATTTGATATCTAACATTTAAAATATCAGAGTTATTGGTTAATCTGACACAAATGAAGCATGAATGCCCAAAACTCTGCAAGGTTACTGCGATTATGTAGGCAGCTCCACACGCAAGAAGCATGTAGCTAGCAATATCTAGGAGCAAAATCAGTTGATTCCTCTCAATATTTGGGTATGCCTTGGTCATGATAGCAACACCGCCGAAAAGCAAAGTTAAAAAAAAAAGAAACTCAACAGAGGAATACATTCCATCTTGTAGAAGGATACATAATTAGTAGGATTGCCCTATCTATCCCTGTGCCCTGCTATAGCAAGTGCTTTGCTCTGAATACAATGTTTGGACTCTGAATTTTTGAACTTTTCATGGCAGTATTATAAAACCTTCAATGAAGCATGTCATGAGAAGCAGATTCACAATAGTCCACCATCCAATTGTCTATGGTAATAAATATAAATATGTGGATGAGCACCAAACCTTTATATAGCACTAAGAACAGGTAGTATGTACATTCCAATATATATACATGAACAGATTGAGCTCTGAATCTTGTGAAAGCAGAACAAGATTTGTAGCATTCTCCTTGCCGGCAAAGTATGAAATATCTAGTGGCATAAATAATAACAAGAAATACATTAAGCTAGCAGGCCTAAAAAATTGTTCAGCTTAACCGAGGGAAGCCAAAGCGTAGATAGGAAACCTTGCACAGCCTCATGACGAATTGCTGATCGTGTGTATGACGAGATTAGAAGATTTGATTTTTGTTCAGCTTGGCAAAATCAGAATTTCGAAGGTGAGGTGCATGCCACTCGTCGAGATCAGAATCAGAATTTGAAGTTCAAAGGTGAGGTTTGTACTTTGCCCGGCGAGATCAGAAACTCTTCTGCACCTCGGATATCCCGAGCAAAGTATGTCATGTATAAGTAGCAAAAAAAAATAAGCATCGTGTCGAATTTGGAGTTCATGTTGAACATACCTTGGTTATCTGGAGTGATTCGATTCTAATCCAATTCTGATTTCAATTACGACTCCGGTCCGCAACGTCGCTTCCTTGTAGAGTCCGCCCGCGCCGTGCCTCGGTGGCCATGGCGTTCGTGTAGGCGGCGCTCAGCGCGCCGAGATTCTCGCGCGTGGGCTCGGCGATGGCGCGGCTGCGGCGTCCAAGCAGCGGGCACGAGCGAGGAGGCGGAGCAGCGCTGCATGCGCGAGCTCGCCGAGGCTCACGCATGGGCGCAGTCGCGAGGTCCCCATGCCTCATGAGCGTTGGCGTCCCTTCCATCCTGGCTTCCGCCGCCAATTCTTTTTTTCTTTTTTTAACGGAAAAGGGAGATCGGGAGAGCATGAGCCAGCTTAGCGAGGGGAGAGGGCAGCCGACGGCTGTTGATGGTGAATGGCCAAAACGAAACCCTAAGCATTTTGTTGGGCCGTGAATGGACTGGAAGCTAGTGAGTGGCAAGACAGTTGGGCTATTTTAGAATGGGCCAGACGAAAAAAAAGGCAGAAATTTTGCCTTTTAAATATTATATATATATATAATAGATATAGATAGAATAGAATAGATATAGATATAGATATAGTATATATAGAGAGAGAAAATAGATAAATAGATAGAAGAATCAAAAGGATTTTTTAAAATCATTTTATTTAAAAAAAATCTAATGGCTCCCACGACTACCTGGACCTGGACCGCCCTCCCACGCGCGTGCCAACACCGGGCGCCTTGCCTCCCTGGCTCGGTGGCTCTCCCTCGGCCCGCGCTGGCTGACTGCGCATGCCGCAGGCGCCGGCCCGCGGACTCACGCCATTGCCGGTCATCTCGCCGCCTCCCTCGCCCTAGCCACGACTGAGCCCGAGCGCTCGCCGCCCACGCCTCTTAGACTGCTACCGACCCACCGTGCCGATCATGTGGAGTGGAGAGCGCGGACAACGCGAACATGGACGCGGGAGGGAGGGTCGGAGAGAGCTCCAAGTGCTGCTGGCCTGGGCGGCTGCCCTCCAGCACCCTATAGCGTTAGGACCGGCAAGGGGCGAGCAAGGCGGCCACGCCGGCGGCTAACATGAACGGCGTAAGCGCAACGCTGATGGCGCCACCGTCGTCCCGCGCTCCGCCGCTCGCCACGATCATGCGCTCCTCGTTCGGGTCCACGAGCAAGGGAAGGAGGCAAGCGGTGGATGAAGAGGTCGGGTGGCGCCGCCAGGGCAGGGGGCCTTTTTCAGTTCCGTTTGCTTGAAGAGGAGGCGACGCTGATTCGTGTATCCCCTGGCCTCTGCTGCTTGGCCTCCGTGGACGTGTCGTAGTGCCACGTATGTGAATACACCGACAAGTATCGTATTTTCGTATTATTTGTGTATTTATTTCCATCTTTTGATTTGATAATAATTGGATTCATTTGTGATGACGTATTTCGATGTATATCTTTCTGTGCCTGCTCATGTACTCTTATTCAGCTGTCAGCTTGTATTCCATCTAAAAACTATGTACTCTCAGCTTTTGTGTCCACAATTTGTTTCAAAACAGACGGGATAAATCTCAGCGTCATGGTATACTTGAGAAAAAAAAGTTACCGGAAAAAAGAGACACACACACATTGGGGAGCTATTCTGGTAGGAAGGCTTCTGTTTGTCTTATTTTCCATGAGAAACCTGATCCTCCGCTCAGAATCACAGACAAATCCAGAGAACTCTTGAGTCTCTGACAGAGCGAATTCTTCAGAGATATCATCAGTTATTAGACCTCAATTGCAGGTTGTACTCATTTTCTACCCCAGCTTCCGCACACAGATTGCCCAGGAAACGATGGCGTTGCTGCCCATCTGAAAAACTAAGCCTTGCATTTGCATACAAGTTCATCTCCGCATATTACTTACAGGAACCTACAGAAGAAGAAAAAAAAAATGGTGCGACAATGATCCGCCAAATTATTGGCTGTCAAAAGTCAAAACTGTGCATGCCCTTCGGCTCCAAGGCCTTCCCAACATCGCCGGTGCACCTCTGTCATCCTCTCCACTGGATTGCAGATGCCAGTGCAGTTCCAGTCGAAGGATGCCGCACATGGGTTCCCGGCCTGCACTTTCCATTCGCAGTCTGCAAGATCAAAGATGGCACATCAAATGTGTGCAGATTATAGTGAGAAGTGAGAACAATTAGTTAAAAAGGCTAGCGGCATATTTATAAAAGGTAAATAGGTGTTTAACACTCATGCGTTCATAAAGTTCCCTTAAGGTGCATCTGGAAGCATGCATATAATGATCAGAGCTGGCACTGATGATTGATCAGGTACAGATAGTACATTCGTAGACCAAGAAATAGCACCAATTACAGCAAAAGCGAAGTGAATAGGATAGGATAGAACCATGTCATGGAGAAACCGGCAGACAAGAAGCTCATTGCTTCAGAAGGTCAACAAGGAGTACACTCACAATGGCAGGAAAAAAAATTCCAAACGGCATTAAAATCATTGTATCTCTGAGTTTGTTCAAAAGTAATCATCTACTGCTCAGTGTCAGTAGCGTTCAGAAAAACGGAACCACTCAATTTCAGGCTCCACTGTTGCCCATGGTGGCCGCCTAGACCTTAAGCATCTCGCTTAGGTGCTAGGTTGTAGGCGCCACCGTCCTGCCTAGTCTGTCCAATCGCCATAGCTGGTAGATGCTGGTGTGCCTACCACCTTGTGCTTAGGAGCAGCGGCAAATGATCAGGGGCCTTGGACTGTATCGGTGATTGTTGTTGAACACCAATTTGTCAACTATGAGCATGTCTGGTTATAAAGTATGGGACCATTGCTGGTAAGCAGAGGACATTGCTGGTAAACAGAGGACACAAAGCTGAAGAAAGCAAGTTTTGACTAATAAAAAGTGCAGTTGTTACACATTTCATATCAATCTTTTCTTACTAAAAACTACAATTGGCTTACTAAATAGTACAGTAAAGCAACTAACTTCAAGGTTAAGCAAAGTCATGCCACTATCCCAATAAGCATGCAGCAATTAACTAGATGCTACAGGAGTAAACACGGAAGAAGCATGGAAATTTGAGTGAGTGTAAATGGAGAGGCCAACCTGGGGGAGTACCACAGCAAAGGCTTCTCTCATCAACATGTTCGACTTCCAGCCCAATCAACCAAGAGCCAAATGATACATCTTCGTTTGAATATTTGTGCAGGATATGCCTGGAAGTGGTGTTCAGAAAATATGAAATAAACAGTTAATCAGTCCGATATATAGCATTCCGCAGCATCATTAGAACTCACCGGTTTGCTGATATGTAAGTTGCCAAATCCCTGGTTACAGCATAAAGCTGCCGTGTTGCATGCCTAAAGTAGTTGTTACCCTCAGTCCCAAACTTCCAATGATCTGGCTCATAATACTTGGAGTCACTGTTAACATTAGACAGGAAACTTTATTATGTCATTTCTGAAAACAAATGTTGGTAAGATGAAATTAGCTATTTGGGATTTGCTAGCAACAAATGTCCTGGTGATGAGTAAATGTGGAAGTGCGGTCTCAACTGCTATGGCAAGGAGATGAACCATGTTTGTAAATAAAATCCATAAAATGTGAGAAAGAAAGTCAGCAAATATGGAGTATTACTTTTTAGCAATAACAGGTCCAGACTTCATGCAGCCTATGTACACCCGAGGTTTCGTCCTGTGTCGCGCTAAAATCGATCTGGTGATACCTGTATTGAAAGAGCTCCCCAGTCACAGTGTGATGCATCGGCACTATACTTGATTCATCAAAGGTGAAAGGGTCCAGTCTTTGCATACCAATGTTGACATGAACATTATCGTCAGCTTTTACATAGAAATCAGCGTCCCACATGGTAAGAGCAGTTGAAAGAAACATCTGAATCTTCTCAGGCAGCCCTCCATAGCCTTCCACGTGATTCTGTAATAGGATGATTAATGTTGCAAACACATGATTGGTGGCTAACTGGCTGTCACTGATCGAAGAAAAGGAGAAAAGTTGAAACTAATCAGCTGAAATGAACATACAATTCTCAAGATATCATTGTATTCTTTATCTTCTGCATCAATTGCACGGTCAACCTCATTGTCCGGGTTAGGATTTGCACTACAAGAAAGAATCCCCAGATTTCAGGAGCATATATAGCACTAACTAAAGAAGAACACTGTATCACCGTCTGTTTTTAACTCCAACTCAAAAGTCCATACCATACCTGCGTCCAATAACAAATCGGATAACAACGCCCTTCTCTTCCAATATTCGCAACTGATCACCTACAGACGTTCAATACGCATTTTACATATATGAAAAAACAATGGAACAAAGGCTCCACGGTGCAAAACGGCAGGAAAAGGACATCTACCTTGCGGCATCCATGTCTGCCTTATCGAATCTCTCCGCTTCCGGTTAGCAAAGGTGGTGAAAACGCCCATGACAAAAGACATCCTGTGCCGCGCGGTTCCCTGGTCGCTCTCCGAGTCGGCCGGTGACATGCCCTGGCTCATGGCCTGGGCGGCTCTAGCCGCAGCCAGGCGCATCTCGATGTCGGATATCGTCTTATCCAACGCCCTGCGATTGAAACACCAAGACGCTGTAACATAACAAACAGACCCATATTTAACCAGACAGATTCAGGAGCTGAAGAAGCCTGTGGTGTTGCTTACATGACGACTTCGCGAGTCTGTGACACTTGGTTCAACGCGACCCTCGAGCGGTCAGAGCCTACCTGGAAAATTGGAGAGCAAATTTCTGAATGCGCTACCATAGGAACGAACACTCCAGGAAGAGACAAGAGAGGGGGGATTGCATTACCTTGTCTGGGCAACCAGGATGCTCAGGAACAGCCCAGTACCTGCAAAAAAGCACAAAAATGTGGAGCAATTACTACCGCTCCCCGACCTTGGAACCAACGAGCATTGCCTCGGGACGGTTTACTGCAGGCAGCGGGGCGGCGAGGGGCCGGAGGCGAGCGGGGGACTTGTATCTGAGAGGACGGGCGGCGGGCGGATTTGGGGGGAGAAGGCGTACGGACCTGTTGACGACGCAGACGCCGAGGAGGAAGCAGGCGGCGCAGAGCGCGGCCACACACCGCGTGGGCACGCGCGCCGGCGAAGCCTTGTGCGGCCTCAGCGCCGCCGCGGCCATCATCGTGGCGGCTTGGCCACCTCGGATGCCCCCTCCTCGTTCGAAAGGGAGGAGAGGGAAAGCGAATGCGAAGGCTCCGTCCGTTTCCCCCCCCCAACCCCAGGTGGCCAGGTCCGCGTGAGAGCTCTGCTGCCTTGGACTGCTAGCTGCAACCGCTGCCAACGCAGTCGCTGGCGCTCTCAGTGGCTACTACGTGGACTCAGTCCACCTTATATCCCCCTGCTCCTCCGTGGTTCTTCTAAAGATTGTAGGTCACTTTTTACAATTTTTTTTTTGTTCTAAAAAAAGATTAGGTCACTTTTTGCATTTTTTTTCTTTATAAAAGGTTGTATGTAGTACATGCTGTGTTTGGGCTGGTGGTTGTAGTTGTAATGCTACCAGCTACTTATGAGTGCTAAATAAATAATGTAAGTATAGGACGTAATTTGGTGCTCCCTCCATCCAAAATTAAATCAACTTCTAAAGTTGTCCTAAATCAAACCATTGTGAGTCATATTATCAAATTTATAGAAAAATAGCACCAATAAATATGATAATCACTAGATACATCATGAAATATATTTTCATAATGTTCTATGTAATGCTACACATGTCATCATTTTTCTGGTTAGTTAAACTTAAGATATTTTGACTTAGTATAATTCTATTGTGGCAGAACCTTCTAAATTATATGGCCCACAAGTACCTGACATTGTCCTTAAGACCTCTGTCAGCCGTAATTGTGCACCACATAACCTAGAATGTTCCGTCGGGTGAACCCCCGATAAACCACGTTTCTTCCAGGATCGATACTTACAGAGACATCACAGTATTACAACAGTTTTCATACAAAATACCAGAGTAGCGGAAGACTTATAATAACTTAATTTACAAAACTTTTGTCAAACTTATACAAACCGTAGTAGCATTATTACAAAAACGGCGGAAGTACCATTACTTAACTTTATTACACACACACAACGAAAGTGCCCTGCCCGGGGCCAATTAACCTAGTCCTCGTCAGACACTTCATCAACGACCGTCATGCAGCAAGGGCCGTAACACACTTGCTCACGCGGTTCACCTGCAACAGGGGTTAAACAAACCCTGAGTACAAAAAGTACTCCGCAAGACTTACCCGACCAAAAAAAATTGGGGAGAAGACTCAGGAATGCTGGCTAGTGGGAATCAAGGTAAGGCTTTAGCAAGATCAAAAGACACCTTTTTGCAAAAAGAGACTAAGCCAAGCCTTACTTTACTACATCACTCACTTGTCAACCAAGTACCGGATTTAAAACTTTCCATCATCAACTTCCATTATTACTACGATGCTGGTGCTAGGATCACGGCTCCCATATCGTGGAGCACACGACGATTCGAATCGCTTTATATACCCAGCTGGGGCTTCCTAGCCACACGATGTATGCAGGACCAAACATCTTACATACACCAACTCACGCTTGCATTTCTCCAGACCAGAACGGGTCCTAGCCACGAGAGTGCAGTACACCATCTTCCTACGCTGTCAGTCACAACCGTCGACGGGTATACCCGTAGTATGGGTACACGCTACTTCTCGTCCCGGCCGGTGTCCGTTCTCGCATGGATCATACAAGGGAGCTTACCGCCATTAGCATGCGACTAGTACTATCCAATAACCTCATGATCCAAGGGCCAAGGCAACGAGCGGTGCTTAACAGGCTCGTGTGGGCGACACTACACCGGGGCACTAGCCCCTCCCCGGTGCAAGTCACTCCACCCGGTCTCATTTACTCATCATCATGCTCTTGTTGCGTACCCTTGACCCGATCAAAGTGAAGGGATACCAACAAGTAACATCGAGTTTTCGTAATTGCCCTCAAGGGGAACTTTTATTATCACATCTTTAAAAACATTTCATAAAGCCTTTGCTATCTGCAAGGGCTAAGCATGCACTAGCATTTTCGAAATCAAAACAGGTATCCAGGGTTTATATCAAGGTACGGTAAATGCACCAAATTAGGTGATCACAAAACTCTGTTACCTAATGCATCACATCATCAACATACAATATAAAAGCTTTTTTTGAAATACAAGGCGGGGTTTAAATGCATCCGGGGCTTGCCTTGGGGCTCGACGGTTCGTAGCAGCGATGGCACCGCCGAGATCGGGACCAACCTTCTCACACTGATAACCTTCCTCCGAGACGGGAGTCGGATCAACTACACGATTGAGATGCATGATTACAGTGCAGTAAATAAAAGAGCATGCAATAATGATGCAACGATTGTTAACCTATCTTGAGTACAACTTTCCTTCACGGTATAGTTGCACTAAGAAGGTATAACTAGCGTCGACGACGACGGACTAGCGATACGTTAATCGACATAAAATGCCGAAAGTCATTAGGGTTAATGACCTAGGGTCATCACTCAATCCCAAAATCGACAACCCTAATAGTGATTAAAGTTAATTACTAATTTATTGACCATTTTTACAGTCGTCGAAAAACCACTAATTAACTTGCTAATTGGGGATTAACTAAACCCTAATTAACCACATGATTAATTAATTAAACATTAATTAATTAAGGCATTAATTAAGCATAATACAAAAATTAATCAAAACATAACCAAACTTTACAATTAAAATCATTATCATCTAAATAGCACACAAAACAAATTTCATAATTTTTGGACTTATATTTTAATTACTAAAAATCATGGAAGTGTCATTTAATAATTTAAAGAGCTATTTATTGCACAATTAATTTTTAATGAAAACACAGAGTTGGCATTTTTCCTAGGTAGATCATCACTCAAGAATTCCAGAGCATATTTTTGCACATTTTTACTTGCCCAAATCAAATTCTAACAAAAAGATGAAACTCAGCATTTGGAAATTGAAATGGAAAAAGAAAAGTATTTTTCCTCCTCCCCCCCGAAACCAGCATGCGGCCCGAAATGGCCCAACAGCGGCCCACTCCCCAGCGGCCCGCGCCTGCCTTCTCCTCCTCTCTTCTCCCCGCCCGACGGCGGGGGCCGGTGTCGGCGCCTTCTCCCTCCCTCTCCTTCTCTCTCGGCACGAGAGGTGGCGGTAGGCGATCGCCCGGCCGGGTAGCTCGTCGACGATGAGCACAACGCCGACGAAGAACGGCACGGCCGCCTTCCCAAACTCGGCGAATCCAGCGAGGTACTATACGACTACTAGTTTCCATGGGAGCGCGCCGCGGCCATCGCCATGGCGGCTCGGCGGCTACTGAGATCGCCCGGTGAGCGGTGCTCGGCCGGTGGGATGAGATAACGACCCCAAAATGGGTGGGATAGATCCAGTAGCTCACCACAAACTCGGTGCTTTGGTGTTGGTTCGAAGCGAGATGGAGCGGAGCGGTGGAAACTTCGGTGGCGGGATGAAGCGGCGATGGTGACCGGAGTTGGGGAGGATGATGCCGCTTCGGGTTGATCAAGACCAGGGGTAGGGGTGCAAGAGGAGGCTCACCACGACTTGTGCTCGCGTTGATTAGGCTTGGAGGTGCTCCGAGGTGGCCGGACGCAAGTGAGCGAGCTCGGTGGCGCTCGGCGGCGGCTCCGGGGAAGATGATCCCGCGTCGGCGCAACTCGGCGCTCTCAACTTGCTCTTCCGGTGCAAGCGGCGGATAGGATCATGGCGGAGGTGAGCCGCGAGAAAGAGAGGGATGGAAGTGGAGTGGCGAAGGCCAATTTTGCCGGGCGACAGACTTGGCCGGCGGCGTGCGGGAGAGAG
The DNA here is from genome assembly GCA_015844335.1 of Chrysopogon serrulatus. NCBI lineage: Eukaryota > Viridiplantae > Streptophyta > Magnoliopsida > Poales > Poaceae > Chrysopogon > Chrysopogon serrulatus. Next base: position 119,643 of record JADLZL010003975.1, read on the forward strand.
AGAGAAATTGGCGGCCGGGATCGCCTTTTATAGGACAAGGATGGACCGTGGAGTTAGCTAGCGGACGCCACGACTCCGGCCAGGTGGTTGGTTTCGCAGGATTGCCGGCGAGGAAGCGAGAAGAGCCACGGCGGCCGGGCAGCAGCGTGCCCGGCATGGGCAGCCGTGTGCGGTGGCAACACCCCCTATGTGGTAATCTTGTAGCAGGACACCTCATCCTCTCCTCTTTTCCAATTACTTTCAAAAATTGAACACAATATGAAAAACTTCCAAAATACAGCTTGTGCAAAATTTAATTCTCTACAACTTCTATTTAAGAAGTTTTGTCAGATTTCAAATATATTTTGAATTTGTATTTCGAATTCAAAAAAGAGGGCAAAACCTTAATTTTTAGGATTTCAAAATTACTTTTGATTTTTTGAATAAAAGATGAAAATCTCCAAAAATAAAAGTTGTTCCATTTAGCAAGATCTACAACTTTCATTTAGGAAGTTTTTCATGAAACCAAATAATTTTTGAATTAGAGTTTCAAACTCAAAAAGGGATATTTTCCAATTTGTAGAACTTTTGAAATTAGTTTAAATTTTATTCAAAAACTTGAAAAACTTTATATACCAAAGTTGTAGAGCTCAAAGAGATGCACAAACTGTATTTTTAGTGTTTTCCCAAATTTTGAATATTTTGAGATGAAATTGAAAAGGGGGCAAAAAACACTTTGAAAATTAGGGTTTTTGAAAAGGAATTTCAAATTGGACTTTTGGGCAATTAATTAATGATATTGTGGAACTTTTTTCAAACCCAACCAATAGCATACTTTCAAAGTACAAACTTCATACTTTGAAATGGTACCATTGGTTAGCAACTTTTATTTAGAAAATCAATTATGGTTAGCTCACCAAAATTGAAAATGAAATTCGAATTCCAACACTTAACCACTAGGGTTAGGGTTTGGGATTCGATTCGAATTCAACTTTGGTTCTCTCTTTTGCATCATTTGAATTGTAAAAACACGGTTAGGGTGTGAGTCAGGGTTAGCCAAGCACTTGCAAACATCAAAGTTGGTTTTAGTTGGTTGCTTTTATAAATAAAAGTAAAATTGTGAAGAAGGTTTAATGACATGCACATACGCATACGATATGAAAGAGCTCAACCAACCTTAGAAATTGATAAACTCATTTTGGTTGTTTGAATTAATGTTCTCTAATTATGAATGCTCATGCAATGATGATGATGACATGGCAGGTTTAGGCTAACGTAACAGGGGTGTTACATCTATATAGTGTTTTATCTTGGGAAGGAAAAAGCGCTTTATCGGCGACTTTAATGTTTCTCGGTGTCTAATTAAATGTGAGGCATAGAGAGAATTTAAAGAAATAAATAAGGGCTAAGGCTTCGTTTTTATGAAGCTTGAAAACATGCTTGAGCTTCACAAATGTAACTGAAGTATTTTGAATTAATTTAAGAGTTCCAAGTGAGGGAAAGTAACCTTAAAATGTGAGATAGAAGTGAAACAACAATACTACTTTAGTTGGTTATTATGTTCTTTATGTTGAACTTGCGACTCAGCGTGTGTAATCATGATAACGACAACTATTTTTCCAGTGGTGTGACGTGCATCCAGAGGAACGGAGTTATTTGTAGTTGGAGTGACTTCATGGACCTACCAAGACACACGAACATATGTGTGCACCTATGTATACAAATGTCTGCAAAATATATCACATTTCAAATAATATAAATATATGAGGTAAAAATGCTTAAGGTGGGTGCTACTTTCTTGTCGTAGGCGAGAGTATACAAAGCGTCTAGCTAGGTCTTTTTTGTTTTCTTTTAGCAAGAATTAGTGTGAGAAGAAAAAAAATGTTTTAGGTGCTTGTTACCTTTTCCATGCATGTACCACCATTTTCTTATTTAGCGTTTTGGTGTATGTCCTTTGCTTCTTTCCCGATAATAAATAAGTAAATCTATGTCCTGACGTTGAGTAGCACAAGTAAAAGCAACACAAAACCTGCAAGCTAGCCGCCACTGATTAGGCCGGTAGTACTAGTACTAGCACCTTGTAATAGAAAAGTAGCACTAATATTTATGACATTAATTATATCAATGGATACATCATGAAATATATTTTTGCAATATTTTATTTGTTGCCACAGATGTCATTACATTTTTCCTGTAAAGTTAGTTGGATTTGAGATATTTTGACTTAGTGTGATTCTAGATAGTATTTTATTAGGATGGAGAATTATCAACAATTTTAATGTTTCTAGTGTCTAATTAAATATGTAGCATAGAAAGAATTTAAAGAAATAAATAAGGCTTGGTTTTTATGGAGCTCCAAAATATGCTGACCTTCACGAATGTAGTTGAAGTATTTTTACATGAATTTAAGTGTTTCAAGTGTAACCTTGAATGTGACTATGTGAGGTAAAAGTGAAAGAACAATACTTTAGTTGGTTATGTTCTTTATGTTGAACTTGCGACTCAACATGTGTAATCATGATAACGACGACTATTCTTTTAATGGTGTGGCGTGCATCAGGGGTAATGGAGGTATTTCTAGTGACTTCATGGATCTACCAAGACACGTGAGCATATGTGTCCGCATGTGTGTATACAAATGTCTGCAAATACATCACATTTCAAATAAAATAGATATATGAGGTAAAAAAATGCTTAAGGTGGGTGTTACTTTCTTGTCGTAGGCGAGAGTATACAAAGCGTCTAGCTAGGTCTTTTTGTTTTCTTTTAGCAATAGTGAGTGTGAGAAGAAAAGAAATGTTTTAGGTGTTTTTCACCTTTTCCATGTACCACACCCTTATCTTATTTACTCGCGTTTTGCAAAGTTTTTGTCCCCTGCTTCTTTCCTGATAAATAAATAAATCTATGTCCTCACGTTGAGGTTGAGTGGCACAAGTAAAAGCAACACAAAACCTGCAAGCTAGCCACCACTAATTAGGCCGGTAAGTACCAGTACTAGCACCTTGTGCCGCTGTTGAAATTCTGTCTGCCACTGGCGTAGCGGTAGCGCCATGGACCAGGTCCGGCTACACCTCCGCGCACACGGACAGGGGCAGGGTCATTAACCGCGCGCTGTGTAGGCTGTAGCCCTCATGGGTGTTTGTACGCGGAGCACGAAGCGCGCATGTCCTCCTCTCCTCTGAGCCCGCGCTGCGACTCGCCGCTTGTGGACGCGGTCCTGGAGCACCGCGGGCGCGCCGACCCGCCACCGACTCCGCAACAGCCACAAGCCGCCACGGCTGGGTGTTGGTGGTCCACCGTCCACGGGTGGCGGAAGAAGGTTCGCTGGTTGCTTGGCGCCCCCGAGGGCCCGAGGCCCCGTTGGGATAAAAACGTTGCTGCCGTACCACGAATTCGCGCGGGGCCAACAGCGCCGTGCACCGCATACGGCCACTGTAGCAAAAGGGCTCCTGCTGCTGATGCGGCCCACTTGTCTGTCATTAATGGCTGTTTGCTGGTGCTGCTGTCGCTGTCGCCACCACACCACTCGCCCCGCCACACATGTTTCAACAGTTTTGCGTTAAAACGAATCCCAAGAGAGTCGCCAACTCAGCTATTAATTCAAGAAAAGCATCAAAGTTGACACATTTCAGTTGGTTATATATTTCTTGTGATAGAACCCGTCAATCTGAATTAAAATTCTCGACTTAACGTAGGTAATAATTCTTGTTAGGCGATACTCCATCTGTCTCTCGAAAGCTTCAACTCACAATCAAACGTGTTTAAATTTAACCAATTTTATAGAAAATAGCATCAATATCCATGATATAAAATGAGTATCTTATAAAAAATATATTATATGATAAATCTAATAAAACTAATTATAAATTTTAGTATTTTTCTAGAAGTTTGGTCAAAGTTTAAAAAGTTTAAAATTTTTAACTTAAGACATCTCTAGAAGTTGAAGTTCTCGAGAAAAAAGAAAGAGTATACCTGTAGATAACGCGGAGTCTACGGCAACTTTGTCATTTTTTAAGATTTTTGCTGATCTACCTCACTTGGTTTCGTAAAAAAGAGGTTGGCATATATGGTAGACTAAACTAGTTAATATTCTAGAAAAACTGAGCTGAATGGTCCGGTCATGACTCGTAGCAAGAAAAAATGGCATATACGGTCAGTAGAGTAAACTAGTTAACATTCTAGAAAAACTTGTTTTGTTGAAAAATGTCACCATATATGGTAGAGTAAACTAGTTAACATTCTAGAAAAAAAGGGGGGGTTTTGTAAAGAAAAAAAAAACAGCATACGTGGTAGAGTAAACCGGTTAGCATTCTAGAGAAACTGAACTGGTTGGTCTGGTGTACGGGTTAATAGTGTATATGTATCTATTCCCTCTCAAACAACCAAACAAATAAACAAAGGTGTCCTCAGGGCACTCCCAACTCAGACTTCACCATAGTTTCTATGAATATTTAATACCCCTGTATTTATTGAACTTTGGCCGAGGTGGCACTATATTTATTGAAGAAAGAGAGGAGAAAAACAAGAAACCGAGTCTAAAGAAGAAACGAAGTCTACGTGAGATTCGAGAGATGAAGAAACCATCGAAGTCGCGTTGGGGACCGGCACCTTCGTTTCTATCCGCTTGGTCCAGATCCTGTGCGCCTGGAGTGTCATCGTCGCTGTAACACCTCCGGTGTTACGTTAATCTAAACCTGCCATTTCATCATCATCATTGCATGAGCATTCATAATTAGAGAACACTAATGCAAACAACTAAAGTGAGTTTATTTAATTCTAGGGTTGTTTGAGCTCCTTTACATCACATGTGTATGAGTTGATAATTTAAATTTCATTCACATGTTTACTTTTATTTATAAAAGCAACCAATTAAAATCAACCCCGATGGTTGCAAGTGCTTGGTTAACTCTAACTCACACCCCAAAGATGTTTTACAAAGCAAATGAGGTACAAGGAAGAATCAAATTTGAATTTAGAATTCAAAATCCCAAACCCTAGCTTGATGGCTAAGTGTGGGAAATTGAATTTCATTTTCAATTTTGATGAGCTAACCATAATTACTTTTATAAATAAAAGTTGCTAACCAATGGCACTATTTCAAAGTATGAACTTTGTACTTTGAAAATATGCCATTGGTTGGGTTTGAAAAGTACCACAACACCATTAATTAATTGCCCAAAAGTTCAATTTGAAAATCCTTTTCAAAATCCTGAAATTCAAAGTGTTTTTGCCCCCTTTACAATTTCATCTCAAAATATTCAAAATTTGGGAAAACTCTAAAAATACAGTTTGTGCATCTCTTTGATCTCTACAACTTTGGTATACAAAGTTTTTTTCAAGTTTTTGAATAAAATTTGAATTAATTTCAAAAAGTTCTCCAAATTTGGAATAGTCCCCTTTTGCATTTTAAACTCCAATTCAAAAATTATTTGGTTTCATGAAAAACTTTCTACATGAAAGTTGTAGATCTTGAGAAATGGAACAACTTTTATTTTTGGAGATTTTCATCTTTTATTCAAAATTTGAAAGTAATTTTGAAATCCCAAAAGTTGGAATTTAATTTTTTTCAAATTTGAAATGCAATTCAAAAATTATTTGGATTCTGACAAAACTTCTTAAATGAAAGTTGTAGAGCAGGAATTTTTGTGCAATCTGTATTTTGGGAATTTTTCAACTTTTATTCAAAAGTTTGGAGTAATTTTGAAAAAGGAGCAAGGTGAGCTGTCCTGTGCTACAGTAACAGGGGGGAGAAACTTGTTTTCTCCTCTGCCCATGCCGACGCCGGCCGCCGTGGCAATTCCGGCGCTTTCCCGGATTTCACGCACGGCCGTCCACCTCGCCCTCACCGCGAAGCTGCTAGCCACGTTATCGCTCATCCCTTTGCCCTATATAAGCCGTGCGATTGCTCGCCGCCGTCGTCTTTTCTCCTTTGGTCACCGCCGCCGCCGTGTTTTCAACGGCAAAAATTGCCGATCCATCGAGCCATCGCCCCTCGCGCTTTGTCAAAAAGCTCCGCCACCATCTCGTCTACCATCCAAGCCGAGAAGTGCGGCTATAATCGCTGAAGTCGCTCGCGTGCCATCGTCTTCTCCATCTCCGGTTTCAGTCGACGGTGAGCTCCGCCTGGTCCGTCGTGCTCGCTCTGTTAGTTAATAGCTTGGTTGCGCTAGCTAAATGGATTTGTCGTGTCGAGTTACGTTGGTAAGTGGCCCTCTCGGTCACCGGGTCGCCGCCGTTGGGCGTCGCCGCGAGCCACCCCGCCGGCGAGCCGCTGCGGACGTCGTCGCGTGGCGTGCTCGATTTGGCGAAGGTGGAGAACCTTCTAAGTTATATGGCCCACAAGCACGACATTGTCCCTAAGACCTCTGTCGGCCTTGCGCACCACATAACCTAGAAAGTTCCGTCGGGTGGATCCCCGATAAACCACAATCACTCGAGGATCGATACTTACGAGAGACATCACAAGTATTACAACAGTTTTCATATATAAATACCGAGTAGCGGAAGACTTACAATAACATAATTTACAAACCTCTTGTAAAACTTATACAAACAGAGTGTTATTATTACAAACCGGAAGTATCATTATATAACTTTATTACAGACCACACAACCAAAGTGCCCCCGCCTGAGAGGCCACTCAATTCACTCCTCATCGGTTACTTCTTCGACCACCGTCATGCAACAAGGGCCGTAGCACTCTTGTCCATGCGGTTCACCGCAATGAGGGGTTGAACAAACCCCGAGTACAAAAAAGTACTCCGCAAGACTTACCCGACCAAAAAGTGGGGGAGAAGACTCGGGAATCTTTGGCTAGTAGGAATCAAGGTGAGGCTTTAGCAAGATCAAAAGACATCCTTTTGCGAAAAGAGACTAAGCAAATCCTTACTTTAACAATCACTTGTCAAACACATGTCGGGTTCAAACCTTCCATTCTCACACTTTCATCATTACTACGATCTTTGGTGCAAGGATCACGACTCCCATATCGTGGAGCACACGACGATTCGAATCGCTTTTATATACCAATTTGGGGCTTCTAGCCACACGATATATGCAGGACCAAACATCTTACATATATCAACTCACACTTGCATTTCTCCGCACCAGAACGGGTCCTAGCCACGAGAGTACAAACACACCATCTCCCTACGCCGTCGGTCTAAACCGTCGACGGGTGCACTCGTAGTGTGGGTACACGCTACTTCCCGGCCCCGGTGTCCGTTCTGTTACAAGGGAGCTTACCGCCATTAGCATGCGACTAGTACTATCCAATAACCTCATGATCCAAGGGCCAAGGCAACGAACGGTGCTTAACCGACTCACAAGTGGACGACACTACACCAGGGCACTAGCCCTTCCTGGTGCAAGTCACTCCACCCGGTCTCGATTTATTCATCATCATGTTCTTGTGGTGTATCCTTGACCCCGTCGGAACAAGGATAGACGACAAGCAACATCAGGTTTTCGTAAATTCCCTTCAGGGAGTATTGTTATCACCTTTCGAAAACATTTTATCAAAACCTACACTAGTAGCAAGGCTAAGCACAACTAAGCATTTCGAAAACAAAACAGGTGTACAGGGTAATGTAACAAGGTACAGTAAATGCATCAAAATAGGATAGCACACAACTCCTATACCTAATGCATCATATCATCACATGAAATCATAAAGCTTTTGAAATACAAAGGCGGGTTTGAATGCATCCGGGGCTTGCCTTGGGGCTCGATGAAGTGAGGCTCAGCTACCCAATCACCAGGATCAGATCCAACCTCTTCGAAAACCGAGAGGCGGCTCGACTTCCTCCTCGGGACAAGCGACTACACGATAAAGATGCATGATTACAATGTGCGGTAAACAAAAGAGCATGCGATAATGATGCAACGATTTTTAATCGATCTTGAGTACAACTTTCCTTCACGGTACCCTTACATCAAAAGGTATAACTAGCGTCGACGACGACGGACTAGCGATACGCAATCAACATAAAATGCCGAAGGTCATTAGGGTTAATGACCTAAGTTCATCACTCAATCCCAAACTCAAGCAACCCTAATGGTGATTAGAGGTGATTACTAATTTATTGACCATTTTTACAGTCGTTGAAAGCCACTAATTAACTTGCTAATTGGGAATTAACTTACCCTAATTAATTAAAGAATTAACTAATTAAACATTAATTAATAAAGGAATTAATTAAGCATAATACAAAACTTAATCAAAACCTAACCAAACTTCATAATTAAGATCATCATACTCTAATTAGCACACAAAACAAATTTCATGATTTTTGGACTTATATTTTAATTATTAAAAATCAGTGAAGTTGTATTTATTAATTAAAGGAGCAATTTTAATTATAACTAAAACTTACTGAAAATCACAAGTTAGCATTTTTCAGAGACAGAGCATATTATGGAGAGCACTCACATATTTTTATTACATTTTTATTTGCCCAAATAAAAATATAACAAAAAAAGTGAAAAACATGCTTTGGAAATTAAATTGAAAAAAGAAAAGCATTTTTTTTCTCCTCGACCTTACTGCGGCGGCCCAAACGGCCCGCCACGGCCAGCGCCAGCCAGCGTGCGCGCCAAGGCTCTCTCTCTTTCGCGCCAGGCCGACAAGCCGGCCCCCGCCTGTCGGCCGGGCTTCCTTCTTTTTCCTCCTCCCGCGCCCGGCCACGGTGACGCCGGGCGGGCGGTCACCGGCGCTCGCCAACGGCGATATCTCTCACGCAACCGATCGCACCAGAGCACTCCTCTCTCTCTACCGCACCCTGTCGACCCACTAAACGGCTATCCCCGACCACCGAGCACGCCCGGCGACGAGCATGCCCACGGCGGAGGCGGAGCTCTCGCCGGGTGCTTGCGGTGTCCCCGGCCAACTCGCCGCAACTCCGACGCAACCAACCCCGTGTAAGACTCAGGAGCTCACCGCGACTTCAAAACAACGGAGAGGCGGGGCGGGAATGGGCGGAGAGTAGTCGACGGCGGTGGCAGTGGGGCGGGGCGGCGCGGACCGACGGCGAGGCGGTGTTCCTACTGGGAAGGGTGATGCTCTCACGCAAAACAAGAAGCCGACCGTGATTAGGGATCAAGGAGGAAGCTAGCGGCAGTCGGTTGGACTTGAGATGCTTCGACGAGCTCGGGCGAAGGCGAGGTACTCACGGCGGCGACACGCCTACGGCCGTGAGGAAGATGATGTTCTGGATTGCACGATTCAAGGCGGTGTCAAGGGCTCCAACGGGTTTGGTGGGTGCGCAAAGGGGTTGCGGAACTGCGTGTGAGCGATTGGAAACGGCGATCAAGTGTAGAGCAGGAATTTTGCAAGTGAACGGCGACGGCCGGCGGTGAGCGAGAGTGGAGAAAAAGGAGCTCGTCGTCGGCCGTTCTTGGCTTTTTATAGGCCAATGGTGAGCGGGGACAGGTGGAAGACGACTTCGCGAAGACGGCGAAGCTGGACGGCGGCGTCGCGTGAAAACGCGGGAAGACGCCGGAACGCGCCACGGCGGGGCGGCCGACCGGCCCGGCATGGCCAGCCGGGCGGTGGCGTCCCACCCCCCGTACATCTATCAGAAGCGAGGGACACCTATTTTTCCAATTTCAAAATTAATCCAAAAATTTGAACTGTTCACAAAAATCTTCCAAAATATCAATTGTATAACTTTTCCAGATCTACAACTTTGATTTAAGGAGTTTGGGCAGAATCAAATTAGTTTTTGAATTTGAATTTCAAATTTGAAAAGGGACAAAACCCTAACTTTGGGGATTTCAAAATTACTTTCAAATTTTGAATAAAAGATGAAAATCTCCAAAAATAAAAGTTGTTCCATTTATCAATATCTACAACTTTTATTTAAGAAGTTTTTCATGAAACTAAATAATTTTTGAATTGTAGTTTAAAACCCAAAAGGGGACACCTTTTTAATTCCAAGAACTTTTGAAATTATTTAAAATTTTATTCAAAAACTTGAAAAACTTTATATACCAAAATTGTAGAGCTCAAAGAGATGCACAAACTGTATTTTAGAAGTTTTCCCAAATTTTGAATATTTTGAGGTGAAATTATAAAGGGGGCAAAAACACTTTGAAAATCTCCCTTTTTGAAAGATTTTGCAAATTGAATCTTTGGGCAAATAATTAATGATGATGTGGCATTTTTCAAACCCAACCAATAGTACATTTTCAAAGTACAGAGTTCATACTTTGAAATGGTGCCATTGGTTAGCAAATTTTATTTACAAAATTGATTATGGTTAGCTCACCAAAATTGAAAGTGAAATTCAAATTCCTATACTTAGCCATCAAGCTAGGGTTTAGGATTTTGAACTCCAATTTCAAATTTGGTTCTTCCTTGCACCTCACTTGACTTGTAAAACATCTTTGGGGTGTGAGTTAGAGTTAGCCAAGCACTTGCAAACATCAAGATTCATTTTAGTTGGTTGCTTTTATTTATAAAAGTAAACATGTAACGAAATTTAAATTATCAACACATACACCCGTGATATAAAAGAACTCAAACAACACCCTAGAATCATAAACTCATTTTAATTATTTGAATTAGGGTTTTCTAATGATGAATGCTTATGCAATGATGATGATGACATGGCGGGTTTTGGTTAACGTAACACGGGGTGTTACATTATATTCCCTTAAAAGGAATCTCGTTCGTCCCGAGATTCAAAGCTTAGGGCTAAGTAATGGAAAAGGAAGTGTGTCAAGAAAACACATCTTACATGGTTTCATAAGGGAGGTAGAAGGGTTCATATTACAAGTCTCATGTTTTAGGAAAGTCACAATTCTTAGAAACGAATCGTGGCTTAGGAGAAGGAAGGAAGAAACTCCGGAAAATGCTCATTCAAAAACTCCTCCGACTCCCAAGTTGCTTCATCCTCGAGTGTTGATCCCATCGAACTTTATAAAATTTCTTTATATGTCTGCGTGTAACCCGATCTTTTCGATCAAGAATCGATTTGGATACTCGGCACATGTCAAGTCGGGCTCGAGTGTGACACCTTCAATGTCAACAACCTTGTCGGGCACTCGCAAGCACTTTTTCAATTGAGATACATGGAACACATTGTGCACCGAGAGACAACTGCTCAGGTAGATCCGGTCGATATGCAACCTTGCCACCTTTGTTCAATGATTTGAAATGGACCAATATATCGAGGCGCCAACTTTCCTTTGACCCCAAAACGATCCACACCCTTCATGGGGGATACCTTCAGGTATACAAAGTCTCCAACCTTAAATGCCAAGGGTCGCCGATGACGATCCGCATAGCTTTTTCTGTCGAGATTGAGCTTTTTCTCAGATTTGCTTGAATTTGTCCGATCTTATCTTCGGTTTCTTTAATTAAATCAACTCCATAGAACTGTCTTTCTCCTGGTTCGACCAATTAAGGGAGTACGACATCGGCGGCCATATAAAGCTTCAAATGGTGCCATTTTGAGACTCTCTTGATAACTGTTATTATAAGCAAATTCTCGCTAATGGCAAACATTCATCCCAAGCCGAGGAATATGTCAATACACAAGATCTTAACATATCTTCAAGGATTTGATTTACTCTTTCGATCGCCGCCCTCCGGTTTTATGGATGGTAAGCGAAGATTGTATAATAAATTAGTACCCAAGGTCTCATGGGATTTTCGCCGAACCGAGCAACAAAGCGTGTACCTCTATATCGTAACAATAGACTTGGGTACCCCGTGCAAACACATAATTCGGTCTATATATAATCGAGCATATTGAGGTGCTCGGTAAACATTCTTCTTTGGGATAAAATGAGCCGACTTAGTCAATCGATCAACAATAACCCATATAGAATCATACCCTCCGGCAGTTCTAGGTAAACCAACAATATAAAGTCCATGCTAATATCTTCCCACTTCCAGGCGGGGAATTGGTAAAGGTCAGTAACATCCCAGCCGGTCTTGGATGCATGGCTTTGACTCTCGACAAGTGTCACATTTTGCAACGTATCGAGCTACCTCGATTTTTATTTTAGTCCACCGTAATCTACGCCTCGGTCATGATACATCTTATTGCTACGGGTGAATCGAGAATCTGGTTAAGTGAGCTTCGCCCGAGAATCAACTGTCGGAGCTCGGGGATTTTCGGAACAACTAGACGATTTTTGAACCATAATACATTGTCGTCATCAAGGCGGAAACAAGATGCTTGCCCCGATCCGACTTTCTCTCTAATGTGCTTGAGACCTTTGCTTTCTCGTTGAGCTGCAATTATTTTCTCTTGAATAGAAGAATGTACTGTGATATCATTCATACTACCTTGAGGGATCATATCAATATTCAATCTTTCTAATTCTTGACACAAACTCGATTCACCGGTGTGACAAGAAGACAATTGCATTGACTCTTTTCGACCGAGAGCATCAAGAACTACATTAGCCTTGCCGGGATGGTAGTGTACTTCAAGATCATAATCCTTGATTAATTCTAACCATCTCCTTTGCCTCATATTCAGCTCGGATCGGGTAAAGATATATTTTCAGACTTTTGTGATCACTATAGATATTGCATTTATTGCCCAACAAGTAGTGCCTCCATATTTTTAGAGCATGCACAACGGCAGCTAGCTCAAGATCATGAGTGGGATAATGCTCTTCATGTCGCTTCAAGCGCCTTGAAGCATAAGCAATAACCCCCCGTCTTCTTGCATCAACACACATCCGATGCCGATGCGGATGCATCACAATACACATCGAATGGCTTTTCAATATCGGGCCGAGCGAGGATTGGAGCAAAGAGTCAAAAGATCTTTCAACTTATGAAAGGCTTGCTCACATTCAGATGACCACCGGAATTTAGTTTGGTTCTTTAGGAGTTCGGTAATTGGTTTGGCTATTTTGGAAAAATCGAGGGGATGAAACGACGGTAATATCCCGCCATTCCAAGGAAACTACGAACTTGGTGGACACCGATGGGTGGCTTCCAATTAAGAATATCTTGACTTTACTAGGGTCAACGGCAACACCCTCGGCAGATAAAACATGACCAAGAAAGTTAACTTCACTAAGCCAAAACTCACATTTGCTAAGTTTGGCATAAAGTCGATGTTCTCGGAGACGAGACAAAACAATACGGAGATGCTCCGCATGCTCTTCTTGGTTTTTGGAATATATAAGAATATCGTCGATGAAAACCACAACGAAGCGATCGAGCTCGGGCATAAACACCGAGTTCATCAGATACATGAAATGGGCTGGTGCATTTGTGAGCCCGAATGACATGACAAGATATTCATATAGACCGTATCTGGTGGTGAAGGCGGTTTTAGGAATGTCTTCAGGCCTGATTCGAATTGATGATAACCGGACCTAAGATCGATCTTGAGAACACCTTGGCTCCCCGCAAGTTGATCAAAAAAGAAGATCTATACGAGGAAGAGGGTATTTATTTTTGATGGTCACCTCGTTTAGTGGACGATAGTCCACACACATTCTCGAGTGTGATCCTTCTTTTTCACAAAGATTGCGGGGACACCCCCACGGTGATGAACTAGGTCCGATAAAACCTTTGTCCCAACAATTCAGTCAACCGAAGTTTTTAATTCGGCTAACTCTCTTTTGGGGGCATCCTATAAGCTCTTCGGGATACCGGTGCAAGCATCCGGCTTTAACTCAATCACAAACTCAACGTCTCTTTCTGGTGGTAACCCAGACAAATCCTCAGGAAACACATCTGGGAATTCACAAACCACAGGGATATTTTTGATGTCTTGCACCGAGGTGGCATTAATCATCCCGAGCTGCCCTCTTGGGAATCGGAAATTGGATAAGGAGTGGGGACTGGTTATCAGGTAGCAACAGCTTAACATTTCTATTCAGGGTATCTATCACAGCGCCATAATGGCGTAACCAATTCATTCCGAGGATCACATCTATATTTTGATCCTTCAGTACTATCAAATCTGTGGGATAAAGATACCCACCAAGAGATATAGGAATCTGATATACCATTTCCCGTGTACATATACGCCTCCCCCGGTGATTGCACCAAAAACTCATCTTTAATTTCTTTTTATGAGGATTTCATGCTTAGTAACAAAGGTGCGGTTGATAAATGTATGCGATGCACCGAGAATCAAATAATGTAATTGCGGGGTGACCGGCAAATGGGGAACATACCCATTAAAACCGGCTCTCCTTCCGAACATTTCCAGCTGGACTTGATATACACGCCCAGTCTTCCTCCCGACACTTGGCCTTCGGGTGCGCTGCGGACCACCCCCGCCCCTAACCCCGGTGTGCCGCCGACGCGGACCCTTGCTGAAGATTGGAGGTATTTCTTTTTTGGGGTATGGACAATTTCGGTAAAGATGTCCGGTTTGGTTGCAATTAAAGCACGGACCAAAAACCGGTGGGGGGCATTTTGGGAAGCCGGGTGGAGTTGTGTTTCGAACACCTTGAGTGCTCGGGCTTTGGGGATAGGTTGCGGCAGCAGGATCTAACGCACGCCTGTTGCCTTTGGACTTGTTGTTTGGGGTGGATAACGATAAGGTTGGGGGGGGCTTTGCCGGCGCTGGGGATATTGGAATGGTTGACGGTTATGTTGAGTGGGATGGAAGATAACCCCTCGGCGTTTTTGGATTCCGCCCGGATGGTCTAGGAAAAGCACGTCTCTCCTCACTCTTCTGTTTTTTGTAAAGATCTCTCATAGGATATAGCAATATCCACTGACTCATAGAAAGTGGCGTTAGGGTTTGCAGTGAGATGGGTTTCGATGTCATTTCTCAAACCCCTAATAAAACACCTCTTTTTCTTGCCATCCGTATCCACATGTTGGTGCGCATGGGATAGATGATGAATGCGTTCACATATTGCACCACGGTTTGACCCCCTGCTTTTTTAATGCTAGAAACTCTTCCGGCTTAGCTTGCATTACCCCGTCGGAATAAAATGTTGACGGAATGCATCTTTAAACATAGCCCTGTAATTTGTTGGTTGGTCGGGTCGTCGTGCAAGGAAATTTGCCCACCACGAGATCTGCGGGGCCTCTCACTGTTGGGCGGCAAACTTGGGTTTCAACAAACGGACAACCCTCTAGTAGGTCAAACTTTAGATCTATGATACGAAGCCAATCATTAGCTTCTAAGGGTTCCTCAGCCCGGTGAACACCGGGCGGACGAGTCTCGTGTGAAGTCCGTGATATGTGACTTCGTCGTGATTACGGCGACCATGATTTTCATGTGGTGCATCACGATTTTGCCGACTTATCTCCCGTAGCATACGGGCATTCTCGATGGTGGCATGGACTAAAGCGCCACGGCGTCGGCCAAGGATGGGGGTGCTTTGGTGGTGGGTGGCGGGGCCTCACCCCTCTCTTTGCGAAGAACAAGCACGAGGATGATCGGACATCCGTTATAAACAAGATTATATTTATTCACAAGCAGTTTTATTGAACTTTAAAACAACAGTACAAACTAGTCACACAGAGGTTCACTTATTTATATTACAAGTCCGCTCGTAGGCCGGACATTTCCAGGTTGACTATTTTACACATATTTCTCTCCGGAGTAACTTCGGAGGTCGACTCCCAAATGCGCATCGGACTCATTGTCCGCAGCGGACTCATCCGCTTCGGACTCCTCGGTTGGGGTCGGGTACACCTCTGGGGACTCCACCGATCCCAAGTCGTCCGCGGCTACCTGCTGCTGGTACACTGGATCGTGGAGATGATGCTGATGATGGATCTCCTCGTGTAAAGCAGCTGTATATGCTTCAAGATCCTCCACCTGAGCCTGCAGCTCCTCAATAGCATCGTACCCATCATTCCTTTGGTTTCTTGTAGCTTCCAGTTCTTGCTCAAGTTGAGCAATTTTCCGCCGATACTCATGGATGGACTCGATATCCTTACGTTCTTGCTCCCGCAGATTCTCTATCTCGGACTTCAGCTTGATGTTTTCAATTGTTGACATGCAATGATCTTTGGTAACAAGTAGCTAGCTCGGCAGACCAACTCAGCTATCTTACGCCTTTTGGTTATCTTCTTCCCAAGCTGCGGCTCGCTAGGTCCTGCCTCGGCATCGTGGCTACGTGGCGCCATCCGGTGACGCGGTACTCCCTTTGGTCCGGTCATCATTACGGGCGATGCGCTTAGTGCACGCCATCCTCGTAGTAAGTAAAGATAGAGTCTATAAGATCGAGAGCCTTAAAGTTAGCAAGAACAGGTTTGATTTTACTTAGCCCAACCACTTTGCTTCGAGAATAAAATTTTAAACATGTGAATTTAATATGATGCATGATCGAACCTACGGATCGGCGAAAACCTTTTAAACTAACATAAGCATACTTTTTAGTAATATAGGGCAAAAGAAAAACACATGATACTCCGCTTAAGACCCTCTTTTAAATAGCACCTAACAAGACTACAAGAAAGAATTTAGACGGAGCAGAAGCAATTTGGACCAACCCCATGTGACTTTTGGATCCAAAACATTTTAAAGTTTTTAAAAAGTAACACTGTGAGTATCTTTGTAAGTACCGCTCTGATACCCTCTGTGGCAGAACCTTCTAAATTATATGGCCCACAAGCACCGACATTGTCCCTAAGACCCTCGTCGGTCGGCCGTACTTGCGTACCACATAACCTAGAAAGTTCCGTCGGGTGGATCCCCGATAAACCACAATCACCCGGGATCGATACTTACGAGAGACATCACAAGTATTACAACAGTTTTCATATATAAATACCAGAGTAGCGGAAGACTTACAATAACATAATTTACAAACCTCTTGTAAAACTTATACAAACAGAGTGTTATTATTACAAACCAGCGGAAGTATCATTATATAACTTTATTACAGACCACACAACCAAAGTGCCCTGCCCAGAGGCCACTCAATTCACTCCTCATCGGTTACTTCTTCGACCACCGTCATGCAACAAGGGCCGTAGCACTCTTGTCCATGCGGTTCACCTGCAACAGGGGTTGAACAAACCCTGAGTACAAAAAGTACTCCGCAAGACTTACCCGACCAAAAAGTGGGGAGAAGACTCAGGAATGCTGGCTAGTAGGAATCAAGGTGAGGCTTTAGCAAGATCAAAAGACATCCTTTTGCGAAAAGAGACTAAGCAAATCCTTACTTTAACAATCACTTGTCAAACACATGTCGGGTTCAAACCTTCCATTCTCACACTTTCATCATTACTACGATGCTGGTGCAAGGATCACGACTCCCATATCGTGGAGCACACGACGATTCGAATCGCTTTATATACCCAGCTGGGGCTTCCTAGCCACACGATATATGCAGGACCAAACATCTTACATATATCAACTCACACTTGCATTTCTCCAGACCAGAACGGGTCCTAGCCACGAGAGTACAGTACACCATCTCCCTACGCCGTCAGTCTAACCGTCGACGGGTGCACTCGTAGTGTGGGTACACGCTACTCCCGGTGTCCGTTCTCATATGGATGTTACAAGGGAGCTTACCGCCATTAGCATGCGACTAGTACTATCCAATAACCTCATGATCCAAGGGCCAAGGCAACGAACGGTGCTTAACCGACTCACAAGTGGACGACACTACACCAGGGCACTAGCCCTTCCTGGTGCAAGTCACTCCACCCGGTCTCGATTTATTCATCATCATGTTCTTGTGGTGTATCCTTGACCCCGTCGGAACAAGGATAGACGACAAGCAACATCAAGAGTTTTTTCGTAAATTCCGCCGGGGAGTATTGTTATCACCTTTCGAAAACAATTTTATCAAAACCTACACTAGTAGCAAGGCTAAGCACAACTAAGCATTTCGAAAACAAAACAGGTGTACAGGGTAATGTAACAAGGTACAGTAAATGCATCAAAATAGGATAGCACACAACTCCTATACCTAATGCATCATATCATCACATGAAATCATAAAGCTTTTGAAATACAAAGGCGGGTTTGAATGCATCCGGGGCTTGCCTTGGGGCTCGATGAAGTGAGGCTCAGCTACCCAATCACCAGGATCAGATCCAACCTCTTCGGAAACCGGAGACGGCTCGACTTCCTCCTCAGACCCGACAGCTACACGATAAAGATGCATGATTACAATGCAGTAAACAAAAGAGCATGCGATAATGATGCAACGATTTTTAATCGATCTTGAGTACAACTTTCCTTCACGGTACCCTTACATCAAAAAGGTATAACTAGCGTCGACGACGACGGACTAGCGATACGCAATCAACATAAAATGCCGAAGGTCATTAGGGTTAATGACCTAAGTTCATCACTCAATCCCAAACTCAAGCAACCCTAATGGTGATTAGAGGTGATTACTAATTTATTGACCATTTTTACAGTCGTTGAAAGCCACTAATTAACTTGCTAATTGGGAATTAACTTACCCTAATTAATTAAAGAATTAACTAATTAAACATTAATTAATAAAGGAATTAATTAAGCATAATACAAAACTTAATCAAAACCTAACCAAACTTCATAATTAAGATCATCATACTCTAATTAGCACACAAAACAAATTTCATGATTTTTGGACTTATATTTTAATTATTAAAAATCAGTGAAGTTGTATTTATTAATTAAAGGAGCAATTTTAATTATAACTAAAACTTACTGAAAATCACAAGTTAGCATTTTTCAGAGACAGAGCATATTATGGAGAGCACTCACATTTTTTTATTACATTTTTATTTGCCCAAATAAAAATATAACAAAAAAAAGTGAAAAACATGCTTTGGAAATTAAATTGAAAAAAGAAAAGCATTTCTTTTTCTCCCTGGACTTTCTCATCAGGCGGCCCAAAAGCGGCCCGCCACGGGCTCCGGCGCGTGCCAGCAGGCTCGCGGCTCTCTCTCTTTTCGCGCCGGCCGACAGGCCGGCCCCGCTGTCGGCGGCGCCTTCCTCTTCTTTCCTCCACCGCGCCCGGCCACGGTGGCCGGCGGCGGTCACGGCGCTCGCCAACGGCGATATCTCTCACGCAACCCGGCTGCACGAGCACTCCTCTCTCTCTACCGCACCCGTCGACCCACTAAGCGGCTATCCCCGACCACCGGAACACGCCCGGCGGCGAGCATGCCCAGCGGCGGGCGGGCTTCGCCCGGTGCTCGCGGTGTCAGCCAACTGGCTGCAACTCCGGCGCAACCAACCCCCAGGTAAGACTCGGGAGCTCACCGCGACTTCAAAACAACGGAGAGGCGGGCTCGGGAATGGGCGGAGAGTAGTCGGCCAGCGGTGGCGGTGGCGGCGGCGCTTGGGACGGCGAGGCGGTGTTCCCTACGGGGAAGGGTGATGCTGCGCAAAACAAGAAGCCGACCGTGATTAGGGATCAAGGAGGAAGCTAGCGAAGCAGTCGGTTGGACTTGAGATGCTTCGACGAGCTCTGGCGAAGGCGAGGTACTCACGGCGGCGATGCTTGCCGGCCGTGAGGAAGATGATGTTCGACATGCACGATTCAAGGCGGTGTCAAGGGCTCCAACCGGGTTTGGTGGGTGCGCAAAGGGGCTGCGGAACTGTGTGTGAGCGATTGGAAACGGCGATCAAGTGTAGAGCAGGAATTTTGCAAGTGAACGGCGACGGCCGGCGGTGAGCGTAGTGGAGAAAAAGGAGCTCGTCGTCGGCCGTTCTCGGCTTTTATAGGCCAATGGTGAGCGGGGACGGGTGGAAGACGACTTCGCGAAGACGGCGAGCTGGACGGCGTCGCGTGAAACGCGGGAAGACGCCGGAACGGCCACGGCGACGGCGGCCGACCGGCCGGCATGGCATGGCCGGCCGGCGGTGGCCCCCCCCCCGTACATCTATCGTAGTGGGGACACCTATTTTTCCAATTTCAAAATTAATCCAAAAATTTGAACTGTTCACAAAAATCTTCCAAAATATCAATTGTATAACTTTTCCAGATCTACAACTTTGATTTAAGGAGTTTGGGCAGAATCAAATTAGTTTTTGAATTTGAATTTTAAATTTGAAAAGGGACAAAACCCTAACTTTTGGGGATTTCAAAATTACTTTCAAATTTTGAATAAAAGATGAAAATCTCAAAAATAAAAGTTGTTCCATTTATCAATATCTACAACTTTTATTTAAGAAGTTTTTCATGAAACTAAATAATTTTTGAATTGTAGTTTAAAACCCAAAAGGGGACACCTTTTTAATTCCAAGAACTTTTGAAATTATTTAAAATTTTATTCAAAAACTTGAAAAACTTTATATACCAAAATTGTAGAGCTCAAAGAGATGCACAAACTGTATTTTAGAAGTTTTCCCAAATTTTGAATATTTTGAGGTGAAATTATAAAGGGGGCAAAAACACTTTGAAAATCTCCCTTTTTGAAAGATTTTACAAATTGAATCTTTGGGCAAATAATTAATGATGATGTGGCATTTTTCAAACCCAACCAATAGTACATTTTCAAAGTACAGAGTTCATACTTTGAAATGGTGCCATTGGTTAGCAAATTTTATTTACAAAATTGATTATGGTTAGCTCACCAAAATTGAAAGTGAAATTCAAATTCCTATACTTAGCCATCAAGCTAGGGTTTAGGATTTTGAACTCCAATTTCAAATTTGGTTCTTCCTTGCACCTCACTTGACTTGTAAAACATCTTTGGGGTGTGAGTTAGAGTTAGCCAAGCACTTGCAAACATCAAGATTCATTTTAGTTGGTTGCTTTTATTTATAAAAGTAAACATGTAACGAAATTTAAATTATCAACACATACACCCGTGATATAAAAGAACTCAAACAACACCCTAGAATCATAAACTCATTTTAATTATTTGAATTAGGGTTTTCTAATGATGAATGCTTATGCAATGATGATGATGACATGGCGGGGTTTTGGTTAACGTAACAGGGGTGTTACACGAGCGAGAGCCGTGTAGCGCTTGCCGTGTTCATCTTGACGAGAAGAGTCCGTTTTTTTGTACTGGGCTCGCCGGAGAAGTAGCCGCCCGGCGAGAACGGCCGGCGGCCCGTGCCGCCATCTCGCCTCCCGCCGGAGGACGGGCGAAGGAGGGGAGGGGGGGGCACCCGTCCCCGCCCGAGAGAGAAAGAGAAAGAGGGAGAGGGGGGCTTGCGCTGGCGTCCAAGTTGGGCCGGGCCAAGCGGGCCTCTCGGGCCGCACCGTGAAGCCCAAAGAGGAGGATTTTGTTTTCCTTTTTAAATTTGATTTTCTCAAGGCTGATTTTCATCTTTTTAGTGCAATTTCTTTTGGGCAGTTAAAAATAAAGTAAAAATATGTTTGTGATCCCTGTGCCATGCTCTACACCAGAAAAATACTAACTCTGGTTTTCCAATAAAACTTAATTGTGCTTTAATTAGCTCTTTAAATTAATAAATGTAATTTCCATGATTTTTAGTAATTAAAATATAAGTCCAAAATTATGAAATTTGTTTTGTGTGCTAATTAGATGATAATGATCTTAATTATGAGGTTTGATCCTGTTTTGATTAAGTTTTGTATTATGCTTAATTAATACTTTAATTAATTAATATTTAATTAATTAATCCTTTAACTAATTAGGGGTGTAATTAATCTCCAATTAGCAAGTTAATTAGCGGCTTTTCAACAACTGTAAAATGGTTAATAAATTAGTAATCAACCTTAATCACTATTAGGGTTGCTTGATTTTGGGATTGAGTGATGACCCTAGGTCATTAAACCTAATGACCTTCGGCATTTTATGTTGATTGCGTATCGTTAGTCCGTCGTCGTCGACGCTAGTTATACCTTCTTAGTACAACTATACCGTGAAAGAAAGTTGTACTCAAGATAGGTTAACAATCGTCGCATCATTATCACATGCTTTACTACATCGTAATCATGCATCTCAATCGTGTAGTTGATCCGACCCCCGTCTCTGAGGAAGGTGATCATCGAGAAGAGGTTGGTCCGGATCTCGGCAGTGTCATCACCGAGCCTAACCGTCAAGCCCCCAAGGCAAGCCCCGGATGCATGCAAACCCGTCCTTGTATTTCGAAAAGTTTTTATGATTTCATGTGATGATATAATGCATTAGGTGTAGGAGTTGTGTGCTACCGTACTTTGATGTATTTACCGTACCTTGATACAAGACTGTGATACCTGTTTTGATTTCGAAATTCTTAGTACACGCTTAGCCTTGTTACTAGTGTAGGGTTTTGATAAACCGTTTTTCAAAAAAGTGTGAGAACTATACTCCCCCGAAGGGAATTTACTTAAAACTCGATGTTGCTTGTCGTCTATCCTTGTTCCGACGGGGTCAAGGATACACCACAAGAGCATGATGATGAATAAATTGAGACAGGGGTGGAGTGACTTGCGCGGGGATGGGCTAGTGCCCCGGTGTAGTGTCGCCCACTTGTGAGTCGGTTAAGCACCATTCGTTGCCTTGGCCCCGGGATCATGAGGTTATTGGATAGTACTAGTCGCATGCTAATGGCGGTAAGCTCCCTTTGTACTATCTTTGACGAGAACGGATACCGGGGAAGCGTGAAGCGTGTACCCATCCTACGGGGCCACCGTGGAAGGGAACCGCGGCGTAGGGAGATGGTGTACTCGCATACCTTGTGGCTGGGGACCCGCTCGTCGGGAAAAATGCAAGCGTGAGTTGATGTATGTGAGATGTTTGGTCCTCGCATACATCGTGGTGGCTAGGAAGCCCCCATTTGGGTATATTAAGTTTATTCGAATCGCCGTTGCTCCACGATATGGGAGACTTGATCCAAGCACCAGCATCGTAGTAATAATGGAAGTTGATGATGGAAAGTTTTGAATCCGATACATGGTTGACAAGTGATTAATGTAGTAAAATAAGGACTGGCTTAGTCTCTTTTGCAAAGGTGTCATTTGA
Source organism: Chrysopogon serrulatus (assembly GCA_015844335.1). Lineage (NCBI taxonomy): Eukaryota > Viridiplantae > Streptophyta > Magnoliopsida > Poales > Poaceae > Chrysopogon > Chrysopogon serrulatus. The sequence goes on from JADLZL010003975.1 coordinate 142,444, forward strand.
TCTTGCTAAAGCCTTACCTTGATTCCTATTAGCCGGCATTCCCGAGTCTTCTCCCCCATTTTTTTTTGGTCGGCAAGTAAGTCTTGCGGAGTACTTTTTGTACTCGGGGTTTGTTCAACCCCTCATTGCGTGCGAACCGTGTGAGCAAGTGTGCTACGGCCCTTGTTGCATGACGGTTGTTGATGAAATGACTGACGAGGAATAGATTGTGTGGCCCGTGGGCGGTATGTTTCGTTGTGTGATTGTAATAAAGTTAAGTAATGATACTTCGCTGCCTTGTAATAATGCTACCTCGGTTTGTATAAGTTTGACAAAAGTTTTGTAAATTAAGTTATTGTAAGTCTTCCGCTACTCCGGGTATTTTGTATGAAAAACTGTTGTAATAATCGTGATGTCTCCGTAAGTATCGATCCCTGGAGGAAACATGGTTTATCGGGGTTTCACCCGACAGAACATTCTAGGTTACGTGGTACTTCAAGTACGGCCGATGGAGAGGCCTTGGGCGACAACGTCGGTCTTTGTGGGCCATATAATTTAGAAGGTTCGCCGCATCGCCGTGGAGGCGGTGTCCGGCTGCATGGGAGCTTCGGCGGCGCCATAGCCACGCGCGCCAGCACCTGGCCTCGCCGTCAACGTTGCCGCGGACGAGGTGGTGGGCCACATGGGAGCTCCGGCGGCGACGCTGCGCCCGTGCAGGCCAGTTGCGCCTGGGCCTTGTCGTCGCTGCGGAGGAGGCAGCCGGCCGCACGGGAGCTCTGGCGAAGCCGCAGACGCACGCGCAAGTCACGCGTGCAAGCCCATCCTCGCCGCACGAACACCAGGCGCCGCCCGGAGCAAGCCTTCATCGCAATGTTGAAGTTCTGTGAAGAAGCAAATTTCAGATGCCCTAGTGCTCGACCGCTCAAAGAAAAGCCATAATCAAAGTATCAAACTATGGATTTGAATAAACTATTCTACTTTCTACCGGCCAGGCCATGCTGCTCCGAGCATACGAGACGGACGACTTCGATCGAGTTCTACCAGCCATCCGTAGGCACAGGTATATACACTCACACTGGATCCGAAGAAACATGAAGAGTAAGAATAAAATAATTGGTCTGATTTTGTTTCTATAAACACTGCATTGGAGAGTGTAGTTTCTATTGATGGTTTCTTATAACATAGGAACTAGCAGGTAGTTTCTGTATTGGAAGTGCCCTCACCACTGATAATTATTAAGTGGCGATTAATTAATTAATTAAGTGAGTTGGCTAGCATTCTATAAATAGTACAAGGTAGCGGCGGTAGGGTAACATTGTCCGCTGTCCTCTCTCTAATAAGGAAAAAGAAGATGAGACGATAAAAGGCACTCACTTTTGTCTCACCGAAAGGATTCAGGACAATGATTGAGTTGCTAGCATGATCGTTTTTCAATAACAGCTACTACTAGTATTCGATTGTCATTTCCCTTTTTGCGTGCTGTTGGGGAAGCCACTGCATTGCATTTGCACATGGGCATGTGACGACGCCACAGGCCATGGCATGACATGATTGCTGATGATTGTTTCTGTTTTTTGCGCATGAGTTAGTTTAGTAGTAGTTGAGTGAAAAATGCCGCACGTACCTGTTTTTATGGGCCTTAGAATTCGTTTGTTTTAAATCAAAACAAGTTTTAGACCAAGCTCGGCTCCTCATGATTGACATTAACAGATCCAGGTAACCGCGTAACAAGCTCTGCTTGACGCTGCAATACACAAGAATCGCAATGCACATGTGCATTTACTAGATTTTTTTAGCAAAATGTGTATTTACTAGTGACTATTAAACACAAAAGGAAAAAAGTACGGTAACAAAAAGAAAAGAAAAGGAAAGGAAAGGGAGGAAAAACCTTGGGCCGCTTTTGACGTCCGGATGGCGAATGCGGATGGTCCATGAAGCCGTGTCAGCTCGGTGGTTGTGGGCTGTTAGGGCTGTGCGTATGCCTGATGGGCCGTTCCGAGCGGGAGGAGGAGACTGCCCAGTTTCTTTTAAAACCTAACCGGTTCGCAGCCATGCATGCGCATATCTCTACATATCTAATCCTGAGCCAAGCTCAGGCCAATGGAGATGGCCACGTCGCCTCCATTTCCCGGCCGTCGGATCGGGCGGCCGGACGGCCCAGATCGGGCGAGACTCAGCGATTTTGCAAAAAAGCCCTCGACATTATCGGAATCAACCCGCAGTCCAACCGGCGACGCTCGCTACCTCTTCCCCTCCGGCGAGCAGCTCCGCCGCACGGCCTCGCGGGCGCCGGCGAGCAGCTCCGCCGCGCGGACGAGCAGGAGACCGCGAGCGTGCTGGGGCGCCCCTGGGGCCCACCCACACCGCCGCACCGCTGCGTCGTAGCGCCAGCGGGGCGCCCTCGCCGCCGCGCCTGCGCTCCGCTGCCGCCGCACCGGGAGGCCCTCGCGCGGCGCGCCTCGCGCCATGAGCCGGCGGCGCGGGCCCTGCTGGCACGCCGCGAGCAGGGGGGCGAGCGCGCACCCCGGCGCGACGGCGCGGGTGCGCCCCAGTGGGCCCTGGCGCGGGCGACCAGGTCCGCTGGCCGGCTGCTGGGCTGCCGCCCGACCGCCGCCGCTGCCGCCCTCGCCGCTGCCGCGACGCCGGTGAGCGCGCTGGAGGGCGTCAGCACGGGCCCCCGTGTGGCCTGGCCGTGCGGACAGCAGCTCGGCACCAACAAGGACGCGCAGGCTGCCCGTGCCGACGTCGAGCTTCCGTGCCCGCGCCCCGCCGACCTCTGATTGCGTCGCGCCGCTGGACGACCGCGCCCTGCTGACCTCCCACTGCGTCCAGCTCCTCTCCTTCCTCTCCACCTCCCTCTCTTCTTCCTTCTCTGCTCTGCTTTCTGCTGATGAGCGCCGCCACAGCCGGCCACCTCGCCGGAGTGCAAGCCGCAGCCGCCGGCCATCAATGCCACCGCACCTGCACCCCCTGCTTTTCTCCTCCCCTCCCTTCCTTCCTCTCCCTTCCTTTCCCTCTCTCCCTCTCTCTTTTCTCTTCCTACGTTAGCTGTCCGAACGACGACGACGAGCAGGTGATTGCTCAATGACGACACTCCCTTGCCTTGCAACCAATGGGGAGCCACCACCTCTCCCCGTGGGACCCATGCGTCATAGGCACTTCTCCCTCCTCTTCTCCTTTTCTCTCTCCACCACATGGAACACAGGCAGACGAACGGGTGAGTGGAGGATGTCGACATCCCCACTCACACCGCTACGACCAACCAGAGGGCGCCACCTCGCCATGGGACCCACACGGCAGCAGTCCCCTTCTCCTTTATCTGCTGCGCCTCTGCCCTGCTGTTTGCTTATTGATGTCATCATGCAAATACATGTACTCATCCTCGGTCATCCATTGCACAACATCTAATTCTAGATCTGATGGAAACTAAATTATCCAGCAGTAGTCAGCTGCAGTAGTCGTTGCTTTAGTCCTACTAAACAATCTGAAATAATTTTTATATTTAGTCTGATTGATTAAAAATTTTGTAATATATCAATCTATAAATATACGTATATTCAGTTTTTTAGTAAAAAAAAAAAGTATCTGCATCTGACGAAAAAAAAAACAAATGATGGTCCTTGATCCAAAGGTCCGTGCTTCCTATGATTCAAAGCTTCGTAGCCTGCGCAACTGCTCACATCCCAATATTGATCATATGATCCTATGTGCTCTTCTTTGAACTGGTTAATGTATTAGAAACATTCCGTGCGAAATTCCAGTATAGTGCGCTATTGCCTTTACTAATTGGTTGCCAACAATCTGTTTTTTGGCTCCTCAAAGAAGCCAAAGCCTGATCCACCTTATATGTATCGTGTTACAGAAAAATAACAGTCTGAGCATATCAGGGTCACAGCTACTAGCTCGCAAAATAAAAACTGGCCCATACACCGGACAGCGCGGCAACGCCGCGCGTCTTTCTAGTATCCTCTCTCATCTTCCGTCATGCCGGCGTTGATGGCGTCCCTGATCCTCCGGGCGCCTGCTCGCGCCGCCAGCTCAGTTGCTTCGGCCGCATCCCGCTGTGCGAAGGCGGCGGCAGCGGCGGCCCGCTCTGGTTCAGGCAGTGCGGCGGCGTCAGATCCGCTCATGCGCGCTTCCTCCGTCGTCGTTGATGCACCGGCGGCCGCCGTCCGCCGGAGTCCCGCGTCCTCTGGCGACGTTCGTTCCCAAATAGCCACACTACCACCACCCTTCGACGGGCCGCTCTTCGCCGAACCAGGTACCCAAATATTACCTCCCTCCGTGTATAAGTGCGCACGCGCATCCACCATCATCTGATACTGATCCACCATATTAGGCGACGATATTTAATTACTCTCCTTTTTGTTGTTATATATGTGCATCATTTATCTATTTATTTATTTATATAACAAGACATTTAGAAAGAAGAAAAAAGAGAGCAAATAAATTCTCTTTTGATATATATACTACGACATTTACAGCTGATCATCATCTGATCTGATCCGCACACAACACTTTTTTATATATGTCTGTATATAGATGGATGGGTGGACTTTGAGGCAGATGAGAAGGACCTTTGAGTCAGATGAAGCCCTATGGGCGCTGTACGAGCGCTGGTGCAAGCATTTTAACGAGGAGCGTGACCACGACGAGATGGCTCGCCGGTTCAGCGCCTTCAAGGAGACTGTGCTGTCTGTGGAGGAAAACAAGAGATCTGATCTGCCTTACAGGCTCGGGATTAACCAGTTTGCCGATGGGAAGCTTGCTGAACTCCACGACCGTGCTGTTAGTTCGAATTCGGACGTGTATTAAGTTATGATCGTCTAGTTTTTTTTCTACGCCTATGCCTATGCAGGATTAGTTCGGAACCAAAGGCATGCATATGTCTGCTCTACTGAGCTGCATATTTGTTGGTACAGGAATGTTATAAGGCTATTCACATTTATCATTCTCTATTTTTATTCTCTATATATTTTGGTCATTGATTCTCTCTTCTATATATGTTTCTTCTGCATCCATTATCTTCTGTATCTCATACTCTATACCAACTACCAATAGCGGCCCTACTTATCATCATCAATAAATTTTATCTAAATATATCTATGTAAGATTTTTTATTTTAAAAGATTTATTAAAACAAATTTTATGGATGCAATCGAATTTAATTTGATTTTTTTTGGTTTTGTGAGCTATAATATTTTTTTAGTTAGTTGAAAAAATGAGACCCACAACTGCATGCTCTCACTCCTCTCTCTTCTCTCTCCCACATGCGTGGTAGGGCCAGCATGCTCTGCATGGGGTATGAACGACATACGCTGGATTTAGAGCATCTCTAACAGTTACCAATCCCAGGTTATTATTTTTATTTTTTTTAGCAAAAAACAGAAAAAAATCTTCTCCAACAGTTCCCATCCTAGGTTGTCATTTATCTCAAGTTGGGAAAAAGAAGCTCCGCGCGTGCATCCGTTCATATTAGAAGGGGTGGAAGAGTATAAATATAATTTTGTTTCAGCCTTAGGGTTTCTGATAAGTTTTCAAGAGGTGAAAGAACATAAACATAATTTTGTTTCTGTTTTAAGGTTTCTGATGTAAGTTTGATATGGTTTTGGCAAGTGAATTATGATAAACTATTGAAGAGAGACCCTTTTTTTCACTTGTCATATATTTTAGAGAGTTGTCAAATCATAAAATTTGCCAAGTGAATTTTAATAAACTCTTGGAGGAGAAAGCCAAATACCGGAAGCTATAAAGGACCGCGTTGTAGGACAATTTTTACAGTAAAAGCAACTGCAGTATAGATATCCAGGAACCTGTGCAGACAGTCTAAACCACTCGTGTGTTTTTGAGCTTGGAACAGGAGATTTTTGATCCGCACGAAGCGTAGTGGTGGAGGCCGTCTGTGCCCACGGCTCCTTCCTTCCTCCTTCCCGCCGACGCCTGTGCACCTGCTCTGCGCCCTGTTCCGATGGCGGCTCCTCCCTCCCCTCCGGCAGTTGCGGAGGCTTCGGTTCCTCTCGATGCGATGTACGCACTCTGTCCTCCCCCTCCTTCTAGATTTGTGCCTACCGGAGACGAAGACAACGACGGTGGTGGCTACCTGTTGTGGCGAGCCTCTCCCCCAACCTTTGTTCTTGTCCTTCCATGCATAGAAGAAAAATTGTTTCTTGTGACTTTATGGTCTGTGATATATGTTCTATGATTTGTGATTTGTCCAAGGAGTAAGCAGGGGAGAGGCCGGCCGCACGCCGGTGGCTGTGTGTGAGCGGCGGTGGCGGAGCGCTCGCCGAGCAGTGAGATGGAGCTGGGTGTGACCGGAGGTGGAAGAAGAGCCCGAGGCCGTTCGATGTTCAGGCTAACATTATTCAAGAGTAAACTGGTTGATCGGGTGTTCGGGCTAACAGTGTATATGTATTTCCTCTGAAACGAACAAATAAACAAAGGTTTCCTCACCACTGATAATTAAGAGAGCTAGCTGTTTTGGATGGTGTGATTATTAATCAACTGAGTTGGCTAGCATTCTACTAATATTACTATGGTAGCAGTACGTAGTGCAACATTATTGTCCTCTGTCCTCTCTCTAATAAGGAAAAAAAAGAGACGATAAAACGGCACTCGCTTTTGTCTCACCGAAAGGATTTCAGTACAATGATGAGCTGCTAGCATGCATAATCATTTTTCAATGCTAGCTACTACTAGTAGTAGTATTCGATCGTCATTGCCCCTTTTGCGTGCTGTTGGGGAAGCCACTACTGCATTGCATTTGCACATGGCCATGCCGTGACGACGCCAGGCATGATTGCTTATGATTATTCCTTTTTTTCCCCATGAGTAGTACTCCTAGTTGAGGCCTTGTTTATGAAAGTTGTAAGTTTTTTTCACTCTCTCTCCATCACATCAATTTCTACCCGTATGTATGGAGCATTAAATGTTAAAAAAAATAACCAATTATACGGTTTAGTTGTAAATCACATGACGAATCTTTTGAGCCTAGTTCCTTTAACGATTGGACAATATTTGTCAAATACAAACGAAACGCAACAAAAAGCGAGGAATGCAACTTATTTATGAACTGACCAAAGCCTGACAGGAAAATGTGCAGGAGAACGCGCGGATCGGAGCGGTGCTCGGGGAGCTAGCGCTGTCGCCCGAAGACGTGCGCCTCGAGAGAGAACGCGCGCGAGGCTCAGGGACGAGGAGCTCTGCACCCTCTCACATCACATATATATGGCACTGCTGCTCGTGTGGAGGGAGTCGCGCATCCTATCCTATATTCCTATATGCCAGGCTAGCTCGTCACTGGAACTTGCCGTTGCTGGTGTTGGTTCTGGTACGGTGGTGCCATCGGCATCGAGCAAAATGCCCGTCTCGGCCGGAGTGACTGACCTGTCCCGTCCTCGTCCCCGGGCCTCCTGCTCCTCGTCGCCGTCGGAAGAAGGAAATGAATCAACCTCCCCTCGCCTGCTTAATAACAAAAGAAACACACACCAACGACTTAGTACGCGTCAGCTCCAAGTGTCTATCTCTATGGCTACTTTTTTTGTCTTCTTCTTCTTCGGTCGTGCGTGTGTGCGAATGAATTGCCAAATATATAAGCACCTGTCCGTTCCGTCCGTCCCTCCGTCCTGTGCAATTGCATGCATGATTCGTCACTGGAGCTTGCCGTTGCTGGCAGCAGCAGCACATCCAGCCCAACGGGAAGCAGTAGTGATCACGCCCATGCTGACTGCATCGTCCTTGCTGATGGTTAGCATTGACAAGTCCGAGTTCCTCCAGCTTGTCAAGATGGAGCGGATGAATGGATGAACCATGCATCTTGGATTCCAAGCGTTTCCTCACCTGGCTCGCCCAATCATGGAGACTCTAAACTTTAAAGAGTATAGTATACTTGAACGCCACGTGTTGCAACGAAAACACACAAAGGGACGAAGAAAGTGAATAAAAAAAGAAAATAAGAAACGCATATAAAGGAATTAAAATAAAAATAATAAAACATAACATAGAGAAAAGAAAAATAAATATAGAAAAGTAAAAGAAAAGGGAAATAGAAACTCACTTTTTTTTTTTTTTGAGAATCGAAAGAGAAACTCACCTACCGAGCCAGCCATGCTTATCGGAAGAAAAGCTCCTGCGTCAGCGGCAACGCGTGTTCGTGACCCATCTGGCCATCTGTCCGTCATGGGGGGTTCATGGGCCGCAGATTGTCCGTGGGCCGCGCAGCAGCAGCAGCACTGCGCGTGGGGTGAAGACGGCCCGCCTCCTCCGATGCGGTGGGTTCCCGGCGGTGCCGCGGAAACGAGCGGCGGCCTCCTCTACACGCTGCTCTGCTCCTCGCGCCGCCTCCCCCACTTTCCCAGAGCAAGATGCGCGACGTTGCGTCGCCTCCGTACGTACGTGGATTCTCCGGCGTCTTCCGCCCCTTCCGTGACAGCCCCGCCGACGACTCCTGATCGAGCCTAGCTAGGTGAGCTTTTTCAACTGCAGCCATGCATCCTACAGCATTCGTGCGAGTGCATCTTGCTTACTAGTACTCTTGATCCCATTTGCCCTGTATTGATGTTATGTGTGTCGCACCGGCTCAAACTACCCTAATTAGATTGACGCAATATCTGCTAGGTGAAATGACGTCTCCCTGACACATTGTTATTTTTTATTCCGTGAAAAGATTTAGGGGCGAATTTACCAATTCGGCACTTACATTTTACATGCACCTTCCTATGCCACTAGGTGCTACATGCACAAAGATACAACACAACAGCTACCCAGCACTTGATAATTCTTCCATGCTAATGTTTAATGTTTGATGACAAACACATGTTAGATAGTTCTTCCATAGCCAATCATTTATCCATACATGTTTGTGCCAAATATGCCTGTTCACATCATCTTAGCGGACATAGCGGCGCAAACCTACCTCTACCTGTGGGTTGTGCAGGTAGTGCAGCAGGAAGCCAGAAATTTTTGTGGTGGTTTAATATGTCTACCTGTACAGTTAACCGAATCAGGCACTTTATGATTTTGGGTAAGAGTGGTTTGTTTTAGTGTTCTCTTCAGCAGAGTAAACATGTGTGTGTTTCTTCAGCAAAAAATATATCTCAGGTGCTGTTGATTGTTCTGTAAATGCAGACGCGTTAAGGGAGCGTATGGTTTTCTTGCTCGATACTACTTACTAGAGCTAGCACAGGCTTCTACCAGCAATAAAGCTCAGCCAGTGCAATACAATTGATATCAATACTAGTGAGTCATATAAGCGAGTGAGCCATCCATGAATCTACTTTGAAAGTTCCATGGTAGCTAAATAATAAACAATTCAAATTCAGTGACTTATTGCCACAATATATGAGATTTATTGGTGGTTTATGTCCATTCTCACTTTTTTTGAATGTCACTGGGGGGTTTACTCCCCACCTGAATGAATGTTGATATAGCCCCAAATCAGCTCGTTTTACGTTTTACAATGTTGAGGAAATAAAACAACAGTAGCGCCCTAGCACCAGGGCGACGAGTGGCATAACCACAAATAAACTAGTGAAACGCAAGGACTACCACAACAAGAGATAGGAGCTCTTCGACGATGCCTCCAGGGAGGTGAATGACGCCAACACGTAATCATCGTCAGGCAAGGTTTTCAACCGAGAGCCTTGTGCTGAGGGGGTGCCGGCGGCCGCCACACCACACGAAGTCGTTCCCGAACTCGCCCGAGATGGTGGGAGGCGTGCATTGGCAAGTGTCCATGCCTGGAAGGGGGGTGGGTGGGGGGTGGTGTGTGGCCGCCACACCACGCAGAGCCGTTTCCAAACTCACCCACGACGATGGGAGGCGAGCACCACCTGGATGAAGGGGTGGGTGTGCCGGCCGCTGCCACATCGCGGTTTCTAGACTCGCCCACGATGCTGGGAGACACGCACTGGCAAGCGTCCGTGCCTGGACAGAGGTTGGGGTGCCGCCGCCGCCACACCACATGGAGCCCTCCTAGACTCACCCACAACGGTGAGAGGCACGCACGGCAAGCATCCACACCTGGACGGAGGTGGGGTTCCAATCACCGTCACACCGTGCGTAGCCATTCTCGGACTCGATCGCGATGGTGGCAGGCGTGCACTGACAAACGTCCACGCCTGCAAGACGGGGAAGGGAACAAAGAGGACGCCTCCAAGGAGGGAGTGGCGTCCACAGATGTCACCGTCCAGGTTCGCGCCCTAGCCTTAACCAACATGCCTGCTGAGGAAGGATGTTGAAAGCCCTAGCCCCAGGCTGAGCAGATCTGGCCGCCGACCAGCCCAGCCCTGCTAGCCGGGGCCACCAACCCTTGCTGGCGCGAGACCGCAGCCCTAGCCAAGCCAGCAGGCCCTGACCGCCAGTCGGGGTGGGGATGGGTAGGTGGGGTGGGAGATGTTAAGAGAAGCCCAAGTGGCAAACACATGGCTGGCCATGTATTCCTGCTGCTCTGATTTCGTATGTATGGCTTGATTTTCTTTCTACCAACATGTCGTATCCTACCATTAAAGAACATGAAAATACAAATACATGTTTTGTACATGTATAAGAAATTAAGGATGCAGCATATAAGATACAAACAATTCATAGCTCAATCAGTCACACCATATATAGTGGGAAACTGTACTCTTTTCATTTTGCTGTCCGGAAATTGCTGTTGGGACTTGGGACATGTGCTTTATCATCTGGATGGGCGTGCAAAGCGTGCAATTATTTCTAGTAATAAGAAATAATAAAAGAAGCCTGCTGAATTCTTTTTGGTCAAGCATTTTTAAAGTGATGGTTTCCTGCTTTGCGTTATTTTACACTGTTCATTTAAGAAGAAACCCCTGGCATGCGATATCCACATCTGCCATCTTCCTTGTCAATGTCTTTCTGCAACCGTGGTTGATTTCTTTGTAATTGCTTCATGAAGAACTGCAGGTTGGAAGCTAGACTGCTGGAGATGGAATGGAACATGAACGTTGATTTCTGTCCTGTGGATAATTGCCACTCTTTCTAAGGTTGCTCTCCCTTTCTACAAAATTAATTGCATGTGCAGGAAATGCACATTGTATTCAATAAGGTATAAGTCATAACTTTTTATATTGAGTCTTGCAAAATATTCTTGCAGGGGTTTCCTTTCATTGTCAGAAAATATTCTTTTCTAGACCGTACTGGCCTCACTGGCTAGGCGTGTCGCGACTCTGTTAAAGAGTTTGTCGTGCAGGGTTCCTATGATTCAGGTTTGCGGAGTGCCTCCCTTTGTGCCTCAGCTTCTGCGTTTGTGCGAAAGCTGTGTCCTCGTTTTTTTTTTTTTTCTTTGGGTTCGGTAATCCCCTATTGCTGTGTTTGTAACTTTGCTTGGTCTACTCCCTCTTAATGTAAAACATGCCTCATGGCACAGTCGAGAAAAGGTTTTGCAAAGTTTCTGTTGTTATTGGTGGCGGCCATCTTTTATGTCAGATCATAAAAGAGCTGGAGGAGTGGAGGGCACTTTAAAACAACAAAAAATTGAAAGGTTATAATAAGATGATGCTATAATCGGATATGCCTTTTCCTTTCTAATTGTCAGCTTGCAATAGATGTTTGTGAGCAGAGGCAGCAAAGAGTGGGGTGCCCTTGCGAGGCCAGTTATATTAAAACAGTGGCTTCCAGATTTTATCTTGTACTATGCCTTGATGCTAAAGGAAACTATATTAGGCCAGTGGCTGTTGGAATTCAATTAGTTCTCTTACAGCACAATCGTTGTAAATTTTAGTAAGAACAATTATACAGGACATATGCTGACTCAGCTGGATATACTCCATAAGGGGATTTGAAGTTTGGTGATATTCCTACGGTTTAGGTATAGGAAAAGAAATAACATTGGTGTTATTCTATCTTTTAGAAATGTTTACATCTTTTACTTTCTACAAGCTGTCTCAGACCATCAGAACTCATTAGGAATTTTTAGTATTTCTTATTTGATCTTTAGAGATTACAGTATTTGTGTAACTATCTACCTGTCATTGTCTAGCAATGAAATGCTTGATATGTAGATGGTTACATAGATAGTTTTCCATCCTCTGATGTTAGTTATTGACAAAAAGTGAAATGTGATTGTTAGCAGTGAACACTAACCAACTAAATTTTCATTGCTAGTGAGATTGGACATAAATAATTTTTTTGAATGTCACTGGGGAGGAGTTCCCCACCTGCATTATATTTGGCCCTTAAATGGCCCGCAAGATGTTTACAAGGTATTACATCAATTTGATTTCATTTATACATGCATACACAGCCGAAACTAGGTCTGTAGCGCTTCGTGGAAAAACAAACACCATTGGTCCGCTATTGGCTTCTTCTTCCTTTACAGTCTAGCTCTCCATCTCTCAGCTTCCATTTTGCATGAGGTTGGACATAAATATTGTTTCCTTTATGCCTCCTATGGACACTATTTAGACCAAAATGAATTAGTTATTTTTACTAGAGAATCACTAGATATGATGACACTTTATGATGACACTTTTAGGAGGGAAAATATGTCTAATGGCTTGTGTTTAATGCCCTTTCTTAATCATTGAAGATATTTCTAGCTAAAAACAACCCTTATTTTGCAGAAAGCAGGACTCCTATTGTAAACATTTGGATAGCCTTCTGTTTCTTCTATAAAAATGTGTTTTTTTTTACCAATGTTGTAATATGCATCTTTGTCATTTTAGAAGATCATGGTATTCTTTGTTAAGCTTTTTGTGCAGTTACCATTTGGGCAACCATGAAGTTGTTGCTTTCTTTCAGCATTGTGAATTTCAGTTTCAATGAAAAATGTATGGTGCAGAATATTAGCGCAAATCCTAGCTTATTCCTTCTGCCTAGATGTTGAGGACGCTGTTCATGTTTCCTTCTTATTCATATCGCGGAACAAAATCCTTCTACGGTTGTTTCCAGTTCCGTCATGATTCTTTTCTTGACCCATGTGCATCTTCACCCACCTGGTCTTTCTCTGTGTGCAGATCAAGACCGAGTTCTGAGAAGCTCTAAAGGCTTGTAAAGGTTGCAACTAATATTGCATCCTTCTATGGGTGTATGCACTGGGCTAGCTCCTGTTAAGGGCCCACTAGAAGCTTATAGCTGTGGCCCTCCTGCAGTTGTAGTATAGAGTTAGTATATACGTATAGTACTGAAAAAGTTTGAAGGAAAACTAGGTAGGTTGTCTGCCTCTCTGTATCCCTGATGGAAACAGTGTACCGAATCCTATCAGCATTCAGGTCCAGGTGCCTGCCTGCCTTGTCTTCCTCGTGCATGTACATGTATTCAGCTTTTTTTTGTTTCTATAAAACTCGGTGCTTTGCGTGGAACCCGAATAAAGCAGAAACTACTAGTTACAGACCCTGATGCTGATGGGTGAGGCCATGAGGCAGGCAAAAACCAGACAGGCTTGTGGTTCACAACGAATTTAGTAAGTTATGGTGAGCACGGGAGCCATGCTTTTGCTCTTTAACCTTTGCCTTTGGAAAAGTCATGATGGAAGGAATCCTGCATGCTCAAGATGCAAGCAAAGAATCATCTGCGCAAGATGCAAGCAAAGAATCATCTGATATACGGATGAACGCAAAATAAAAGTCCTACTGTGCACTGTGTGCATATCATATTTGTCTTAAAAAAGAGAGTTCATCTGGACCACCGGCCGTTTTCTGTGCAAGCAGCCAAGCATACATCTTTCTCAAGCCTGGTAGCCCACCTCTATCTGGCTTGGTAGGCCACCTCTATCTCTTTGACACACATTCTGTTGTTTCAGTCTATTAGGCTGATTCATTCCATCTGCGAATTTTCCTACGTGCTGGGCCCTGCCAACAATCTGATTCAAGTGGACCAAACTAAGGTATGTCACTACATGAATACTCCCTTAACATGCAGTGATGCAGATGTCCATCTCAAAGGTGTATACATAGTATATGCTCGGAGCATGTGCAGAATGCATGGGAATTAAGTTTTCTTTTTTCTTTTCAACATTAGATACAGCAGGGGAGGCCTCTGCAGTAGAGATTTTTATTTATATATTAACAAAAGAGGCAAAAGCATGTACAAACCAGTCTGGCAAGATGCCATACAGCGGAAGCAGGCCTGAAAAGGCCAAATTTTTTCGGTAGCTACCTGAACGAACATATAGCACAATTTTTTTATGCTTATATGCATGTGATGGTACTTGCAGAATAATGTACTTGCTAGCTACTTGTTTTTGACTAGTTTCATGCGTCTTGATCTAAAAAACGACCTCGTCTCATGCTTTGTGTGTTGATCTGTCCAGGCAAGAATTTAATCAATGGGTTAGATTGATTTGTAATCGGAATGGAACCCACATCTGCTTCAGCCTGGCGAGATTATGCATGCATGGCTCTTCTTCCCTGCTGCTTCTGAATGAGATGAATGAATGTGTTTGCAGTATCACTGCTCAAGATCTATCTAGACAGTAACAACCACATATTATATACTGCTGACAAGTCGACCTGACCTGAGCTATCTGCCAGCCTGCTGCTGGTTAATCCAATCCAATCCTATCCATCATGCGCAACCAGGTAATTGGTTTTTGTCTACAGCAGTTAGTCGACCTTGGCATCTGAATATATAATGCATGCATATGTAAATTATTATAAATTTACATGATTAGATTTGAGTAGAGTAGCTGACCAAATTAAAGAATGCATGATCGATCTATCACGTGCCTAGCTCCTGTGTGGAACCAAGTGGACTGATGTATATATGTACATGTGCGTGCAGGTTATCAAAGCGGACAGCATCGACACGGCAATTGGGAGAATTCTTCGTGAGCTTAGGGAAGGAGGTACCACTGCCCGAAACATCAGCAGCAGAAACAACAATATCATCTACTTTGACGGCTGGGATGGGCTGGGGGCATCCGCCGTCCTCCAAGCCGTGGCCCAACGCCTGGCCGTGGCTTCAGAGGCCCCAGCCAGACGGTCCAGACCCATGTTTGATCAGATCATCCACGTCGACTGCTCCAAGTGGGAGAGCAGGAGAGTGCTTCAGCGGGCTATCGCGGAGCAGCTGGAGCTCCCTGCCTCGGTGTTGGGCATGTTCGACAAGCAAGATAAGGAGGACGATTTCAATGGGGTCAGCCTGGCATCCCGCCTCGAGATACCACAAGTTCTCAGGTGGATGCATCATCGCATACAGGACCTGAACCGCAGGTTCTTGGTGATCTTCCACAACGGAAGCAACGAGGAGATTGATCTATCCAGCTTCGGCTTTCCTCTGTCCCAATACTTAGAGAACAAGGTGCTGTGGACGTTCCAAGGGAGGTTCCGGTTCTACCCCCAGAACAAAGTTGTCGGGGCCATGAAGAGGAGCACAGCAGGGGCGTCCAAGACTGGTGTTTTTCTCTCGGCCCGCCACAGCCTCAGCCCCAGCCTCAGGGGGAGAGAGCCACAAGAGCTCTGGGCTGTCCTGCAGCACATGGAGGCTGCAGAAGTCATTGCACAAGCACAAAGTGAGATCATCACGATCAAGACTAGCAATGAGCCTGCACAAGTCGCCAAGCACTTTCTCTTCCACATGCTGAAGCTATGCTGCATGGGCCATAACTTATTGATGGACTATGATCTGGCCACCCATGCCTGCAACTACTGGATATGTGATGGCATCATGCAGCCGCAAGAAGATAGATATGATCTTATCAGCATTTCTTTCAAAAAAGATGATCCTATCAGTATTGATGGTGATGATGAAGGATTATGGAGAGCAGCTGGTGCTCTGCAGCGTGAGATGCGATTAGATGTGGACTACTACCAATATGAGCACAAATATTTTCCCTCTGAGCTGGTACCATATGGAATGCCAAACAACACTGCTGCACCCTACGGGTTTCTGGCGATCCCAGCAGGAGCCATCCCCAATGAAGACATGTTCCAAGATTTCAAAAAGATTAGCGTGCTGAAGCTCTCACGCCGCAATTTTAGCTTCTCGTCTCCTCCATTCATCAACTGCCACAAACTTAAGTTCCTATGGCTCGACCACTGCCAAGACCAAGACCACATTAGCATAGATGGTTTCCCTCGAGAAGAGGAGGACAAGATCACAACTGATGGAGCAGGGACAAAAGAGGATGGCTTTCAAAGTTGCTTCGAGAGGCTATGGGTGCTTGATGTGCGCTACACACCCTGTGATCAGATCTTGTCCCAACAGAGGCTGGGTTTCATGACTCAGCTTAGGGAGCTAAATGTGATGGGAGCCCAGGATTGGGACATATGCCAGCTGCAGGGGCGGCTGTCTAACATCCGAAAGCTTCGAGTGACCAAGTCAACACTTAACTGCTCGGAACATAACTTGTTCTTGGGGATGAGCAAGATGGAGCTTCTTGACCTTTCTGGAAACCATAGCTCACAGGAGGAATTATCCGAGATATGTACCAGCAGCAACCAACTTGAGACTGTGATGATTACTGATAATGGGTGGGCTGGGATACAGAAGTTGTCCTTCACAGGGTGTGCTGAATTGAGGAATGTATTGTTGAGTGGATTGTTTGAGGAACTCCACATCCTAGACTTGTCTGGCACAGCAGTCAAAACACTAGATCTCCGTGCCATGACAGCCCATAACATAGATGAGCTCTTGCTGGATCATTGTGAGGACCTTTGTGCAATCCTGTGGCCACCAAAAGACAAATGGACAAGTTCCTCGTGGAAGCTGCAAATTGACACCACACCGCCAGAGGGAACATCAGCAGGGTCATTATCTGTGGTCCATGGCGGTAAGGTACCCTCTGAATTTGATTGGTGTATCACGGTAAGAGATGCAAGGCTCCTCAGGTCACTTGTGCCCATGATAGAGTATTTCCAGTATCCCAAAGTGGCACATGTTGAGGTTTCCTCTCCTGCTGTTGATTTTGGTTCTGACAATGACAGCGGAGCAGTCAGTAGCAGTATCAAGCAGCAGCATGAACATAGTTGGATATATGAAGATGTTGCAGTCACTTTCAATAAAGACCATGAGTCGTTTCTGCAGGGGGCAGGAAGCGAAGGAGGGGATGTTGATGCCCCAACACTGGCACGAGAATGGCCTTGCCCACGGATTCCTCACTTGGATGACTTGACCTGCTACATGCACATACAAGATGCGTGGAGGGCCAAATCAATGCAAGAGGAGGGTGAAGAAGAAACTGTACCTGTTATTGTCTCTGATATTGCTGGGATCCTGCACGTGCATGATAGCTCGTCCATCACTAGCATCCCAAGTCCTCCCCCTGATGATGTGCGTGCAACAACATGGGGCCTTCTAACTTGGTGCCGAGTCGAGCGTTGCCCCAATCTGGAATGTGTATTCGCCGACCCCGAATCAGATGAGAGAACAAGACCATTCGAATCAGATGAGAGAGTAAGAGCATATGATCAGGTCCACTTTGAACACCTCGAGACATTCTGGGCGTCACGCCTCCGTAAAGCACACTGGATATGGGATTGGGTGGCACATGTCGTTGAACTAAATGCGACTTATTTCTATGACACATACCCGCAGGATAGGTTGTCATTTAAGCATCTGACATCGTTGCACCTGGAGCTTTGCCCTCGGCTGGAGTATGTGGTAGCCTCCAAGTTCATGCCAGCGTGGGGCTTGAAATCAAACCAGTTGAACTACACCAGTGGGCTAGACAACCTGCAGACTCTGGAGATCGTGTGGTGTGGTGCTCTCATGGAGGTCTTCTCCTTGTGGGTGGATGAAGCCCCGAAGACGCTGATCTCGGTGTCATTCGAGAGCCTGAAGCGCATCCACCTCCATGAGCTGCCCATGCTAGAGGGCATCTGCGGGTTTTGGGAAGTGTATGCGCCCCGTCTCGAAACAATCAAGGTTAGAGGCTGCTGGAATATGAGGTGCCTGCCGTTTCTCAGGTACAGGCACGGGATCTTGCATGGGGGCGTGGACGAGTACGACCACGAGCCCAAGGTGATCTGCGATTGCGAGAAGGAATGGTGGGATCGGCTGGAGTGGCAAGGGGACGACCACAGTTGCTGCTACGAGCCCACCCACCCGAGGCATTACAAGAAGACCTTGCTCAGGGGCTCCGTGCTCAAATGAGGTACAGTATCTCACTTTAGTTTTACGTATTTACAATGAATAAAATGGACCACTCTTCTCATCTTTTCTTTCCTTTTCTGCAGCTAGGTAATGTAAGCAAGGCCTCTGCTTGATCCTGCGTCATCTCTCTGTCATTATGGCCTGCATCTTGTCTAGATCAACCTGTGTTGCGTTGCATTGGATTGGATTGGATTGCTTCTTTTCTTTTTTGGTTTGTCAGTGAGTGCTGTCATAGAGTCATGACATGACATCTTATTATTGTGTGTGATGTAAGATGGTGTGATACAGATGGACCTCTACTCTACTCTACTCTGCTCTGAGCAGTAGAGAAACAAATAAAGGCGAGCCAGAGGTTGGCTGCTGCTGCCTGCTGTGCTCCCGTCGTGTGTGGTGTGCTGCTGTGGCTTGTGTGTGATCCACTTGCCAGATTGTTTAAGTTTGCTCTCAAGATTGTTGCTTTGGTGTGCTTATTGTAAAACTAAACATGGTTTGAATCAATAAATGATTGTGCTTGTGTGCTTGCTGGTTTGTATTGTATGCAGCACAACTGCAACATGTGGGTTTTGTTGATTATGTTTCTCATATTTTTGCCTCACTGTTCCAGAAGTGAAATGGGCCAGGGCTAACATCACGAAATGACTCTAGCCATACCATGCAGTTTGTTTGTTAAATGAGTGTATATGTGCATACACTTCCTATACATAGAGAAGAGCTAGCTTACAAGCAAAGATGATTTTTGCTAGGTTCGTTGGGATGGGGCAGTTTTTTCCTCATGTTTCTCAAGTTCAGGATCTTAGAAAATCCATAACGATATGATCTGCTAGATGATCATGCATGATTTGTCCCCAAGGCGCGGCATAATCATCTTTGGTGAGTTTTCGTCGTAAGTTTTTTTTTTTTTTAAAAAAAACGAGGCAACAATGAGGATTGTGTGCATAATCTCACCATATAGTTTAAAGAACTCTAGTTTAAATCCCCACCTCACAACTGGCTATGCTCCCCGGCAACCGTAAACATATGTTATTAGTAGGTTGGAGGAGGTCAGGAGGATAACGTCGCCGGTCGGTGCCGTGGGTATGTAGACGAGGGCGTCGCCACCGGTGCCGTGAAAGAGGGCGCCGAGAGGATGCTGCTGCTCAGCTTGCTGCCGACGCCGTACATCGTCAGGGACATGGCCGTACGGTGTGCGGAGCGGAGGCCCTTCATGCTCTCGATCGGTGCTGGTCGTGGATCGAAGAACTTGATCTGATCTGCCTCACCACCAGAGGAACGCGTCGGCGCCGCTGCCCATCGTGCGGGAGCAGGACGACGAAGATGGTGACCGGCAGCTCGTGTCGCCGGCCGAGGCATGTCGTGGTGTACTGGCTGGCGGTGATGGTGGCGGGGATGGCGCAGCTCGAGACGCTGGAGCGGAGCGGCGTGGGCAAGGGGACTGAGCGAGAGGCAGCCAGGCAGGTAGAGGGGGCCTATCGTTTGGTTGATTAATATGACCTGAACCTTGTTTATAAATACCTAGAGTGTTTCGGGATGACACAACGGCGCAAGTTTAAGTACCCGGATGAGTGTCTTGAGATTTTAGGGACCAGGGTGATAGGCGCAAGTTTAAGTACCTAGATAGGCTTTGAAATTTAGGGACCAAGATGATACAATGGCACAAGTTTATAGACGAGTAATCGACTTTGTTCTTTGATGTAATACTCGGCTAAATATATACCTGTGCCTAAATATATACCTGTGCGTCCATGATTTTTGCTGACGCCTAACACATTGAATTTGATCATTTTTTAAAAAAAATATTCTAAAGCTATTAAATATTTTTTATTAGGAACCCTAAACTATTTCCAAATCCGAGGCTTTTTTCACTTCTCTAATCCACCGTTAGCACCAACACATGGATCCCTGAGTACCGTACCATCGCCAAGCAGAGCAACAGTCCTAGCATATAGAGACATCTCGCAAAATCATAGTGTATGGACAAACATGTAATTTTATATTGGTCATGTAATTTTGGCTGAATAACCAATTAATCTCTTAGCATATAGACACTTTGCAAAATCATAGTGCATGGACAAACATATAATTTTATATTGGTCATGCAATTTAGGCTGAATAACCGATTCATCTCTGCGAACTGATTATTATAGATTAGTTGGTTAGGTCTTTTGTGGTGGAACCTATCCACCCGGATTCGAGTCCTCGACTTGGTACGGGTAATCGCATTTTCCTGGAATTATTTTAGGATTTATGTTGCACTATGTAATTCTAAAAAAACTGGCTTAGTCCTTCGGAGGTACTCATAGTATTTTAGGGAATGAATATGTATACGTGTTGTGGTAAAATCTGCGTTGTTGTGTAATTCTAAAAAACGGCTCAGTCCTTTAGAGGTGCTCATAGAGGTAGAGTTTACGTACATGTATTCTAGGGAAATGAATATGTGTGCATGTTGTGGGTATCTGCATTATACTGTGTAATTCTAAAAAACCAATTAATCTCTATGAGGCAACTCTAATAGTATGGACAAACATTAGTGTGTAATTTTGGCTGCTCTAGGAGAAAGCAGTATAATTTAAAATGAACTGCAATAATATAGACTGATTAATCAATTATTACTGATATTCATTACTAATATTCTAGAAATCTAATACATATAGTTTAATATTTTAAACAGGCATTGGTACAAGTTTGATTTGCAATGAAAGTTCTTGAATGGTACTCCCTCTGTTTCAACTTGTAAGTTGCTTTGACTTTTTTGGTTCATCCATTTTGCTATGTATCTAGACATATTATTATATCTAGATACATAGAAAAATAGATATACCAAAAAAAAGTCAAAAAGCGACTTACAATTTGGAACGGAGAGAGTACATGGTAGGAGGATATCATATGGGTCGGTTGAACGGCTACTGTGCATTGCATTTTTTGTATTTCTAGTGTATTTCCTGATTTTTATTTTGCAAGGGAAAAGAAAATATATGACATCAGCATTATGACATGCTGACGCTGCTGGAGCAGAGCAGAGCAGAGCACGGGCACCGTTGGGCTGGGCTGGGCCGGTGTTCGCCACTACAGAAATGAAAAAGAAAACAGAAGCCGAGAGGACTTTAAGGTCGCCGGTACATCTCACCCTAGGCATTCGGTTCTAACCAAATCGATCGGTTTGATTCCTGGGTTCTCTACAAAATTCGGTTCTTCAAAAACAGGACCGTTCGGTTCTCAAAAATTCTAAAAACCAGTTTCGGTTCTCTTCGATTCGGTTCGGTTATAAACCGTACTAACCGGCCTCAAATCAAACACTACAAATTACAGGAACCAACAGCAAAATTGATAGCCAAATACATAGATCAGCACAACATTCAACAAAAAGAACAGAAAAAAAAAAATGCTACTGCACCATCCACCTCGCCCTTCTCGATGGATCCAGCTAAAACTTAGGGGCTGGGGCCGTGAAAACGCACCAGCGTAGACCCGCGTGCACGGTGGCGGCGCAGTAGGCAGCCGTGAGAGCTGCCTTCGCCGCCCACGGTTGGGGGCCTAGGGACCGCCGCTGCCTTCCATCAAGGGACCTCGCCGCCGCCGCCGCAGCCGCCGGGCCAGGCGCTGGCGCTGGTCACAGCCCACGCATGCGCCACGTCTCGGCCGCTCCACCACTGGGGCTTGCCGGCTGGGGCTGCTCCACCGCCCACCATAGACAGAGCAACGCCGATGCTGGTGGAGTGGTGGATTTGGGAATTGAGAGGAGAGTGGAGAGTGGGAGAGAGAAAGAAAGGAGTGGCGCTGAGTGGCTAGGTGCCTAGCTTGGGCTGCTTGGCGGCGCCCGATGTGCTAAGTGGGTTGCTTGGGCGTATATACCTAGGGTTATTGATTGTTGGGCTGGGCATCTTTCATTTACTGGGGGCTTGTAGGCCAACTTTGGTTCTTCGGTTAACCAGCCTAATAACTGATTTAACCATAAATATTTTGGTTCTCAAGAACCGGGAACCGAATTAGGAACCGGATTTCTCGGTTTCGGTTCTCTCGGTTAGGTTCTCGGTTTTTTTGGTTTGGTTCTGGGTTCTCGGTTCTCGGTTTATTGTGCCCAGGGGAGCCATATTTTTTTTTAGTTTTGCTTTTTGACTGCACTGGTTTGGGGCGAAATGGGATGAGAAGATTGTTGGGCAAGTTTGGTTTGGGCCCTGTTAAAATTGCCTAATTTGGTTTGCCAGCGAATAATAGAATTTGCAACGAGTTTTTATTCTGTCTATTCATATTTTGTTTTTGCTTCTGACTAAATATAAATAATAGCATGAGGTGTTTGTGAATTGGTGGGTTGAAAAATATATTTCAATGGGTTGAGTGCATAAGTGGTTCTGTTTGGTGTGGGTGGCCGAAGTCACGGTCTAAGCTAGTTTAGGTTTGGCTTCCATACATGTTTGCCCTGAGTTGGTGCGGATTAGGTCTAGGTCCTAGCTCACTGTCAAGTTGTACTAAATAAAAGAGAACAGAAGCTGAGAGGGAGATGATACATATTGGTAGTTACTATACCTTATTCATCCTTTTCCAATCGATGCTTTTGTGAACAATAAAAGGCCAAAGAGGGATCCCAAGGACACTCTGTTACATCAATGATTGATCCATCTCTATCATTACAATCATCTCGGTGACAAGCAATTTGCATGGCCTCCTTTGTACATGTAGTCTCTATTGGTGGAGAATCGACAAAAACTTTCAATTATGTTGTTTCTTTATCTGAAAACAAATTTATTTAATATCAAATTACATAGACTTGATAAACAACAATCATAAAGGATATGAAAAGGTAGTCAATTTTTGTCCACACTAAAATGAAAACATTATTTTTTTTCCCAATATGGAGACATGGTAACAAACTACAAGTGCTACAAGTTAAATGAGCGGAGAAGTTGAAAGTTTCTTTCACACACTAGTTTATCTTAACAATTAGAAACTCTACCGACTGGTGCACACAAAGACAAAATATGAAAAAGGAACAACTAAAAGGTATTTTTTGACTTCACGGTGAATTTTTTGGACCCTAAACATATTTTGGAACACTAAACGACTTTAAAAAAAAAAAAAATTAAAATTATAGATTGTATTGAGAACTATAGCTTCCATGTAGACCATTGCAGTATGCAAGATCATTCGATAGTTTTAAATTTTAATTTTTCAAAATCTATAAACTTAAAATAATATTTTGGGACTCTAAACAGTTTTAGTTTAAAAACTTTTCAACTACAAAGTTATATATCGTATTGAGAACTATAACTTTCATTAGACCATGCCAATATCCAAGATTGGTTGATAATTGTAAATTTCAAAATCCATAAATAGACAACAATTTTTTGGAACCATAAACAGTTTTAATTTAAAAAATTTCAACTACAAAATTGTGGATCAAGTCGAGGGCTACTATTTTGATATAAAATTTGTCTTCATTCGAGTTCATATGAAAAAATTATAAATTATTTTTAATATAAAAATTTAGATCGCACTATTTTGACCTAGATGAGACTGAAAACCAAGTTTACAAACCTAGATGAAACTGCTGACAAAGTTTAGAAATCAGTGATGATCACCTTATAAATTTAGAAACCGAGATAATAGCGCTGACCAAATTTAAATACCCACGGTAATTTGCATTGGGTAGGATCTAGGACAGCTCAGACCTTGCAGTGATTTGAGGAAGTGCAACCAGGTCCCTCTGGGCCGGGCCGGGCCGGTCAGGCCGCAAGATACTCGCTGATCCTCTGCCCACGCTATCGGCCCCCGTGCGTTTACACTCCCTGCTTTTCTTCTCCCGCTCTCTCCCCACGTGCGAGCGCGCCGTCTCTAGTGCCGACCGCCGCCGCCGCCGTCCTACGCTAGGTACCCAGGTCTTCGTCGGGCACTTCGCGGCAACGAGCACCCACCAGGCATGCTCATCCCTTCTCTTCCTTCCTGCTGTGCGAACCGGACACCCGAACCCTAGGCTTAATCCATTTTGCTATTTGAATTCGAATCTGATCTAAGTGTATACAATGTACAAGTATTATGCGCACTATCCCATGTCCATTTCTGGGTCCGCCGCTGCCTGCCGTTAAGGCTTTGCTTTGTTTCAAGGATGTCCGATGTGACCGTGTGATTTGTTTCAAGGAACGTACAACTTTGTTCTAGAACTTAACAGCTGTTCGACTTACAGGATGTCCAATGTGACCGTGTGCGTGCGGTTCAGACCGCTGAGCCACAAGGAGAGGAAGGCCAATGGTGACAAGGTCTACTTCAAGAAACTGGACTCGGAGTCTTTTGTTTTCAAGGTCTGGACTCTGGACTGGAGACCCTCTTCAGTCTCCTGCTTCCTTTAGCTTTCATATCATCGATAAATGCATGATATATGGTGGATGTTCATGTGCTGTTTCTGGTTGGATTCACTGTTCTGTTGACTGTTGGTGGGATTCACCCTTCTGTTCCTGTATTATACACAACTTTCTAGATCAATCAATTTACTGAATTGGTTGACAGTTCTCATGACCACACCCTTTAACCTGTTTAAGCATCGCCCTGCACAATTATGCTGTAGGGAGTAGGTACTATGAGCAAGAGCGGAATCAGGAACTAGTAGTGAATTGAGGATCAAACACATGTTCCTTGTTAGCTGCATTCGTCATATTTTTCCCTGTGACCTTGTTGGTGTGGTGTGACATTTCAATGCTTCTGCTTCTAATGCGTTGGCAAACTCTTGAATTAGGATGAGAGGGAAGAAGATGTCATATTCAGTTTCGACAAGGTGTTCTATGAAGATGCGCAACAGTCTGATGTCTACAACTTCCTTGCAGGGCCCATTGTTTCAGGTTTTTTTTTGCTGTTTTCTTCTTGATTTGGTCTTCAAGATAGTCAAAGCTGTTTCTTATCACTACACTCTTATCATAACTAGATTATCTAATAGCCATTTTCCACATTCTGGAAACAGATGCTATCAATGGAATAAATGGGACTATAATTACTTATGGTCAGGTATATATTACCTAATACACATACACCCTGTAGTCTGCTGCACAGGATGTTTATGTGTATCCACTTATTTTTTTTTCCTAAAAGCAATGCTCATCATATTACAACTTTCTAATTTACTGTACAGTCATAATTTGCAGTGCTCCTATGATATGATCACTGTCTTTGTGATCAACTTTTAATCATACTGATATTTATTTCAAATTTGCTTTTGTCTAGACTGGGGCTGGAAAGACTTATAGTATGGAGGTAAATTATGTCCTTGAGCTTTTTATGGGATAATTACTGATCATCTCACTTCAGTCTTGACCTTACACGTTTATGTAATTTGCATTCTAACATAGGGGCCAAGCATCTTACATTGCAATGAACAGAAAACTGGACTAGTACAGCGAGTTGTGGATGAGCTTTTTGTATGTTTAGGATCATCGGCAAGCATGTGGACTGTGAAGCTGTCAATGGTAACGTACCAGCCTCATGCTGATTTAGAATCTTTTTGTTAGGTTTGCTGAGTAGTAAAATAAGTTGATTTACCATTTCTCAGGTGGAGATATATTTGGAAAAAGTGAGGTGAGTATTTGGTAGAGAATTCTCATGCTTCCTCTTTATAAACGTTTGTTGAAGTGCTGCTATGGAGAGGAACAACTTTTATCTGTTCTTATCTCAGGGACCTTCTTGACTTGTCCAAAGACAACCTGCAGATCAAGGAAAGTAAAACCCAAGGAATTTACATTTCTGGAGCAACAGAGGTCAGAATGAAGAACATGGCACCTTCCTTCCATTCTTTTTTTTTTTTTTTCCTTTGATATTCAGAAAGAAGTACTTGTCATCAGGACCTTGATGCTTTCACTTTGATATCTGGTATCTGTTCAATTATCCCTGCAGATATCTATCCTGAACAATTCAGATGCATTAGAGAACCTTTCTGTAAGTCTTCTTGAGCTTTATTTGGAGTGCCTTTCTATAAGAAGATACTACATTTAGCTTTGTTTACATGTCTAAATTACAGCTAGGAATTGCCAACAGAGCTGTTGGGGAAACACGTATCCTCCTTTTGTCAATCTTGATTCTAGAGTCCTGAAACAGTTATTCTAAATTTGATATGGTATGCCATCCTTAATGTAAACAGAGATGAACCTGGCTAGCAGTAGAAGTCACTGCTTATATATTTTCTCAGTACAATATGGATCCACTACAGATGAGAGGTACGTCAAACATCAGAGTTACATAGCTCTATGTGATTTTTTTATGGGATAAAAACGGACGTTTATGTTGTATTGTGCATCATGGTCAGATGGTTCCCATAGACCATTCACAACCTTTGCAACATGCCAAAAGTGGATTGGTTTTCAAGTTAATTCATGTATCATGTTATTTTTAGGACCATTTATAACCTTCAATATTTTGATTTCATATGCTATTAATCAAGGCTGTATTAGGCTAGTCCCCATTCTTGCTAAATATGCAATGGTTCCTGTGCAAATGCAATTCTCCTTTCTTGCTATATTTCTCTTCTCAGATGGGTTGACTCTGATATTGCAAAGCAAACATAGTTTCATAGACTTGTGTTACTGCAATTATGAAGAAAATTACGCTATTGTCTGCAGTTCATTATTTCTTCTTCCCCTTACAGGGTAACATCAGGGAAGATTATACTTGTTGACTTGGCTGGCTCTGAGAAAGTTGAGAAAACTGGTGCTGAAGGACGGGTTCTTGATGAGGCAAAGACAATCAACAAATCCCTCTCAGCTCTAGGAAATGTCATCAATGCCTTAACAGCTGGTGAGGAGAAAAGGTTAATTTTTGGAAGGAACAAACTCAATAAAAAGTTAGCCTGCCACGTGTTTGTGATTAGCTTAACCTGTCATATTCTTTATCCTCCAGGTAAACAGAATCATGTGCCTTTCCGTGACTCAAAACTTACGCGCATTCTTCAAGATGCTCTGGTTAGTCTAAACTCTAAAGTTTCTCTGGCACATTTTTTTTTCTTGAAGAAAAGTATATTCAGGATTACAGTATCATGTGGCTTTGTCTAAACGCTACTGCTTGTTTGCAGGGTGGCAACTCAAGAGCGGCATTGCTCTGCTGCTGTTCTCCCTGCCCATCGAATGCACCAGAGAGTCTGTCTACGCTTCGCTTTGGAACCAGGCATGCCAGTCAATCAGTTTCACACCTGTACTGCGCTGCCATAATCCATCGCTCTCTATGATTAATACCCTTTCAGGACAAAGCTCATAAAGGCTTCTCCCAAGTTGATTCCTGAGGCGGTGGATAACACCAAGAAGTCCATTGGCACTCATGATCAAGACGATCTGCGCGACAGGATACTGAGCAAGGTCTGCAGCAACGAACCTGAGGCGAATGATTTTATTTTAGCCTATATTTCCCGTTGTCAGCATCTTACTCTGAACCAAACTTGTGTTCAGCTAAGGTTGAGCCTGAAGGAGGAGGATGTGGATTTGCTGGAGGAACTGTTCATGCAGGAAGGCATCATCTTCGACCCCAGTTCCATCACAGACATCGACTCGGCATGTCGGGACACTACAAGCGAGGAGATCTCATTGCTGACTCAAGCTGTGGAGGAGCTCAAAGAAACTGTGGAAGAGGTATCATCAAAACGTCCAAATCTGCATTCTGTCCGTTCTTGCTGTTGTCGAGCAAGTTGCCCACCTTGTCATAATCAGGCTGCCTGCCGGGACACCATTGTTTTAACTCTGACTACGCGTTGTGCAGCTCACGGACGAGAACGAAAAGCTAAGGCGCAGCCTCCAAGTCGCGCAGGAGATGACTGCTCAGACCCAGCTTGCCGCCGCTGGAGCTGCCCGGAGCCGTACTCTGCTTGATCTCGTGCCGGCGGTCTTCCTCCGTCCGTTTGGGTTTGTGCCAGACTGACGACAGAGCCAATGCCCCATTGTCCTGTGAAGAACCATGTCATAGACTTGGGCTAATCAGCTGTTCAGTATTTTTTTCTAAAAAAACCTAGTTATTTCAGCTTATTAGCGGACTTATAATACGAGTCAAACAGAGCCTGGTGATACAATATACTTGCAGTACAGATACTTGTATCGTTGGAGGTCCAGTCTATTTGTAATGCGGCGAAAATGCTGATTTTGCTAGGTCATGTGTATCAGATACGTATTTCTCGTGAAATGAAATTAGAAATATTTATGCTGGAAATGCCTAGTAGTAATAGTAGTAGTTTTTGAGCAATTTTCACAAACTTGTATCGGCTTTTCTCTGGAATTAATGTTCATCGGTTCGTCTGCTAGGCAGGATGCACACGTGGCTCAGCATCCAGCCGTTGGTCTCCTCCCTGGCACGAAAGCTTCGCTCGCAGTCGCAGCTCGTCCCGCCTACTGTCCTCTTCCACCTCCCGCCCCAATCCCCCGCTGCCTCCTCCCTATCCACCACCACCATGGCCACCACAGCCAGCACCGCCTATCACTGCAACGCCATCCTCCACCTCCCCAGACCTCCGCACTTCCGCAGGCTCCCGCCGCCTCTCCCCATCCCCGTCCTCGTCACCCGCAGAGCCGCGAGCGTCGGGCTAGGTGCCGGCCCGAGGGCGAGGGCGAGTTCCGTACCGCCACCGCCACCGTTTTTGAAACCGTGGAAGAGGAAGAGGAGGAGGAGGAGGAGCGTGGGTGGTCGGATGCGGAGGCGGGGTTCAGTGACGAGGCGGAGGATGAGCAGGAGTGGGCGAGCGGCAACGGCGCGGCGCGCGGGGAGGACCTGGGCGCGGACGCCGGCGAGGACCTCAGCGGGTGGGCGCGGCAGTGGCCGCGCCCGCGGGAGCTGTTCGTGTGCAACCTCCCGCGCCGCTGCGACGTCCAGGACCTGCTCTGTCAGGCATCATAACAAGAGGCGTGGAGATACTATTGGGCGTCCGGTAATGACGGCATCAGGTGGCTGAGAAGCGTGAAGCAGACGGCCGTCCAAGTCAAGTGGGTGGGCCTCGGTGGGCCAGTTCTGTCAGCGAGTACCGTGTGGTTGGTGGCGATAGCTGCCTGATACGGCGGGGTGAATATATAAACCCCTGTAATAGAAGTACAGAGTATCGAAGAACAGAATAATTCCTCCCGAAACTGTATCTCTCGTCTCCAACCTCTGCTGTTCTTCCTGAATCTATCCCCAATTCCTGCTGAAACCCAGTCTAAATTCCAATTCTTATCTGAAATTACCGAGTGATTAGTCCGAAGTCGTGACATTTGGTAATCGAGCCACACCAAATTTTCACCCAAATTTTTTCGATCCGTTTATGTGCGTGCACCTTGATCACGATCGTAATTCCCGGCGGCTGGTCGCTGTTCTTCGCCTATTGGTGGAGTTCGTGCGATTTCATAAGTCCGGTCTAGGTTGATTGGGTCGGTGCAAGCACGCGAGTCGGGGTGGGATCTCGGCCCGGCGCCCGAAGCGGAAACCATCGGCTGCGGCGGGGAGATGGCGAAGTCGGTGGAGGATCTCTACGCCCGGTTCGAGGCGATGACCAAGCAGTTCGAGGGTTTCCAATCGATGATGAAGGACACGCTGGACACGCTCAATTCCATGAGCAACCGTCAAGCGGCTGCGGATGAGTTGCTCGGGGATTTGCGTAGCCGCACCGAGGTGGCGGCTTCGAACATCGCCAAGGCGTTCTCGCGTGTCGATTCCGTGTGGGCGCGTGTGCAATCCCTGGAGAATCAGCCGGCGCCGATCCAGGTGCCGCACCAGGAGCCTCGCCTTCCGCTGGTGTATGCGGCGACGTCTGCGCCACCGCCCGTCTCCACCGCGTCCACCGCCGCATTGGCTGGACCTCAACTGGCTCCCGCATCGTCGCCACGCCCACCGCGGACGGGGACGGGAGCGGCAAAAGAACACGGCAAGCATCTGCGGCGGGATCCTTGGACCCGACCCTGAGTTATCGGGGGAATGCGTCTTGACTCCCATACCCATCCCCTTACTTGTTCCAAATAGCGATGATTACGTGGTGCCTCGTTCGCCTCCGTTTCGAAACTTGCATTCCCTAAGTTTGAGGGGAGAATCCTCGATTGTGGCGTGATCGGTGTGATATGTTTTTCGAGGTGTATCTTTGTCCATCCGGCTTTGAAGACGCGCCGCCGCTCGAATTTCAAAGGGGTTGCTGCTACATGGCTTCAGACAGTTGAACGCCGTGGCAGGATTTCTGATTGGTCCAGATTCTGTGAGTTGGTGATCGATCGATTTGATAAGGGTCAGTACCAGTTGATACTTCAGCGGTTTGAAGCTCTTACTCAAACGGTTCGATTCATCGAGTATCGGCTGAATTTGAGAAATCGCTCATGTCTTTATTCTTTGTACAACCCCAATTACGATGAGACCTACTTTGTCAATCGTTTTGTGGGTGGACTGAGAGAGGATCTTCGTACTGCTATTGTGTTGCATCGTCCCCCAAACGTTGATACAGCTAGTGCTTTGGCCTTGATCCATGAAGCAGAACATACTAAGCCCAAGAGCAAGCTACCCTTCAAAGATGGTACCAAAAGCATCTTCAAATCTGGGGACAAATACAAAGCTCCTGACACGGGGAAGGCTAAGGCAAGTGGATTCACCACCTGAATCAGAAGATAAGTTAGCTTCATTGAAGGCTACTAGGAGGAGGTTGGGCTTGTGTTTCAAGTGTGGTGACAAATGGGGGCTTGGTCATAAGTGTCCTCAACAGGTGCCCTCGCATGTCATTGAAGAGCTACGGGATGCACTTGAGGTTCGTAAGAATCGGAAGTACTTGGATGAGGAGTGCAATCAAGAAGATACAATCAATGTTGTGGGTCATGCTCGGGGAGGTTGGTCGATGGGGAGGCGTACCATGAAGCTTAGTGGCCGAATTGGCAAGTTGGAAGTGTTAATTCTGATAGACTCCGGCAGTGTGGGTACTTTTGTCAGCAGTCACTTGGCAGCTAAGTTGCAAGTACCATTGGTCAGTTGCAGGCCTACTCAGTTGGTGGTGCGGAGATGGCAGTCCCATGACCTGCTCTCAGCAAGTAAAGGACCTGTTGTGGACTGTACAAGGGCACTCATTCATTTCAACTGCTGGGGTTCTTCCTCTCAAGTGCTTTGACATGATTTTGGGACAAGATTGGCTTGAGACTTGCAGCCCAATGTGGGTGCACGGGTCAAAGAAGCTAATGAGGTTTACTCATCATGGTCGGCCGAATCACATTGCATGGCATTGGGCACAATCAACCTCGGTGTTTTCTTTGTCTCGAGAAAAGGTTGTTGGGAATGCTTAAGCGTGAGAACTTCACATGTGGTGTGCAAATCAAGGTCCCCGATTTTGAATTTAGTGATATGATGAGCAATCAAATGGCACAGGTGGTTTTTCGTATCGAGGATGAGTTACTGCAGCAAGTACAGCCCCTATTGGCTCAATATTCTCACCTATTCCAAGAGCCTAGTGCCTTGCCACCTACAAGACCATTTGATCATCAAATACGTTATTGCCCGGAGTCGTTTCTCGTCAATATAAGACCTTACAAATACTCACCCGCACGTAAAAGATGAGATTGAGAAACAGTTAACTGACATGTTGCAGCAAGGGATCATTAAACCAAGTGTCAGCCCTTATGCTTCCCCTGTGCTTTTGGTGAGAAAAAAGGATGGCAATTGGCGCTTACGTGTTGACTATCGTCACTTGAATGCTCAAAGCGGTGAAGAACAAGCATCCTATGCCATTAGTGGATGAGCTTATTGATGAACTTCTTTGGTGCTAAGTGGTTCACTAAGTTGGATCTTAGAGCGGGTTATCACCAAATCGCATACAACCCGAAGACACACACAAAGCGCATTCAAGACTCACGGTGGCCTTTATGAGTTCTTGGTGATGCCTTTTGGCCTTACTAATGCACCAAAGCAACTTTTTTGAGCATCATGAATATAATCTTTGCTCCACTACTTGAGAAAAGGGGTGTTAGTCTTTATGGATGACATCTTGATTTATGCCATGACTCTGGAAGAGCACATTCAGTTGTTACATCAAGTGTTTGCAATACTGGACCATCATAAGTTTTACATCAAAAAGTCAAAATGCTCCTTTGTTACACGGGGAAGTGGAGTACTTGGGCCATTGTATGTCCGGCTTGGGTGGTGTGGCTACTGAAAAAGTCAAAGATTCAAGCGGTGGAGGAGCGGTGGCCTATTCCAAAGAATGTGAAAGAACTAAGAGGATTCTTAGGGTCGACCGGTTATTACTGAGAAAATTTATAAAGCATTATGGTTTAATCGGCAAGCCTCTCACCGAAGTTGTTGAAGAAAGGTCATCCTTATGTCTGGACCTCTGTTTCTCAGACTGCTTTTGATCAGCTCAAACATGCTTTGATTCATGCTCGATTCGGCCATTTCGACTTTACTAAACAGTTTGTGCTGGAAACTGATGCCTCTGAGGTAGGATTTGGAGCCGTGTTACTTCAGGATAGTCATCCAGTTGCCTATCTGAGTAAGCCTCTGAGTAAACAGAATCAGTCTCTATCTACATACGAAAAAGAATGCTTGGCCATCATATTAGCTGTGGACAAGTGGAGGCAATATCTTCAACATGCTGAATTTATCATTAGAACTGATCATCGCAGTTTGTTGTACCTTCTCGAAAGCAGAGAGTGAGTACCAAGATCAAAGACAAGGCACTCATGAAATTAATGGATCGAGGTTCAGAATTTGCTATAAGCAAGGCATCCATAACAACGTGGCGTATGCTTTATCTAGATGTCATGAACCCAATGAGTTGCAGGCAATTTCATTTTGTAACCCCACTTGGCCGCAACAACTCAAGGTTGGGCTACCAAGATGATCCAGCTGCGAAAGGGAAATCTTAGCTGCACCGAGGAGCTGATTATACCATTCGAGGATGGAATTATTCGGTTCAAAGGGAAGATTTGGATTGGATACAATACATTAGCACAACAACATGTACTTCAAGCGGTCCATTGCTCTATTTGTGGGGGGCACTCGGGATTTCGGCTACTTATTACGTGAGTGAGGAATCTTTTCTCTTGGCCCGGTTTGAAAAAGGATGTGCAAAGATTTGTGCAAGAATGTCGTCCGTCGCCAGGCAAAAGGAGAAACTGTCAAACTTCGGGCCCTCTTCGCAACCCTTATCCCCACGATCAAGCATGGCGGATTGTGTGCATGGATTTTATTGAAGGCTTGCCAAAATCTCGGAGGTTTGACACTATCATGGTTGTAGTGGATAAGTTCACCAAATATGGTCATTTCATACCTCTGGCCCATCCATTCAATGCTCTCCAGGTAGCTCAAGCTTACTTGGATCATGTGTATAAGCTTCATGGTCTACCTCAAGGCATTATCTCTGATAGGGATAAAGTGTTCACAAGTGCTGTGTGGAGGGAGTTGTTTAAGCTATCTGACACAAAACTCATGATGAGCTCTTCGTATCATCCCCAGACAGATGGGCAAACCGAAAGACTTAATCGGTGCCTTGAAACATTTTCGAGGTGTAGTGTCAATGCTTGCCCGCGTCAATGGAGCAAAATGCTTTGTAAAGTGGCAGAATTCTGGTATAACACAAATTATCATTCAGCTCGGGTCGTTCTCCCTTTGAGGTCTTTGTATGGCCACCCCCCTAAGCACTTTGGGATTTCCAATACTTCAGCTGTACACTCACCAGAGCTTGAACAGTGGTTGACTGAAAGGAATCTACTGAATGACTCTATTCAGCATCATCTTCATCGAGCTCAGCAGAGAATGAAGATACAAGCAGATAAAAAGAGAAGTGAAAGGGAATTCCAGGTGGGGGAAAAGGTATACCTCAGGCTGCAACCGTATGTGCAGTCTTCTGTGGCTCCCCGTAGCAATCAGAAGTTGAGCTACAAGTTTTATGGGCCATTCACCATTCTTCAGAAGGTGGGCGCAGTGGCTTACAAATTGGAACTTCCAGAAGGATCTAAGATACATCCAGTCATACATGTGTCGCAATTGAAGAAGTTTGTGCCTTCATCAGTTCCAGTGCATGATGACATTGCCGAATTACCTGATGATCCTGATGTTGTACTGTCTCCAGTACAGTTCACCAAGTCCAGGATGGTGCTGAAAGGTGCTTCAGCTCTTGCTCAAGTTCAGGTTCGTTGGGATTCACTGCCACACTACCTGATGACCTGGGAAGAAGTGAACGATCTGCATCGACGGTTCCCGACTTCACCAGCTTGGGGACAAGCTGGATTTCATGGGGGGGGCAATGTCAGGCATCATAACAAGAGGCGTGGAGATACTATTGGGCGTCCGGTAATGACGGCATCAGGTGGCTGAGAAGCGTGAAGCAGACGGCCGTCCAAGTCAAGTGGGTGGGCCTCGGTGGGCCAGTTCTGTCAGCGAGTACCGTGTGGTTGGTGGCGATAGCTGCCTGATACGGCGGGGTGAATATATAAACCCCTGTAATAGAAGTACAGAGTATCGAAGAACAGAATAATTCCTCCCGAAACTGTATCTCTCGTCTCCAACCTCTGCTGTTCTTCCTGAATCTATCCCCAATTCCTGCTGAAACCCAGTCTAAATTCCAATTCTTATCTGAAATTACCGAGTGATTAGTCCGA